>JAQQTP010000061.1:23000000-23492500 GCA_029884605.1 Ormosia emarginata
CGCTGGTCTTGAATGAGTCTAATACTGGTCAACATTACTTTGGCACAAAGTCGAAAGAGCAGACTACCTTCATCCCAATCTCAAGTAAGTATACACTCACCTTTCATCAGGTTTCTAATAACTTGAAAAAAAAGGGCGAAACTATGGTTATACTTGGTCTTTAATTAGATTAGGAGCCCCGGGAAGATGACCTATCCTGTCATAGACTCAGGAGGAGACCTTCACACGCCAGTATATAAATAAGGTTCATGTGCCATGCTCTGTGGAGAGCCGTGTGCTATATTCTCAGTTCTTGAAACCAAGGCTCTGTAGCACTGATGGACAGAAAGAAATGTTCCGTCTTTACAGTGAACGAAAACAGTTAAGTAAACTGTATACTTACTTTAATTAGTAGGCCTCTATGGTGAGTTCTGACTGGCTGCGATCAGGTATCATCTTCTTAGAATACAGACCTTTAATTAGGTTTGCAAGAAGATAGAGGGTTGTTATTCTGTAAGCAGGATGGAAAGGACTCAAAGGTTCTTGTTCTTGGTTCAGCAATCCTTGTGGAGTTCTTATGTTGCACTGGTGACTCGCAACTCAAAGATATGCCACTATTGTACTCATGACGCACAATATAAAGGTACGCCATGAAAACTGTACATATAGGTATGTCCTCTTTTGTTATTATATTTCTTTTATTTTTGTATGATTTTGTTGTATTTTAGTTTTTGGACAGACGATCCTTTGAGCAGGGTCCTTCAGGGGTTTCTAGACTTCTTTACCCTGATGGTTTCCTTGAAGTTTAAAAAAAAAACAAAAAAAAAACAAAAAAAATTTTTTATGCTTCTTAATTTCAAACTTTTCTGACAACAGTCAGCCTACCCATATAGGTGTTATCATTACTTTTCCATTCTTTTCCTATTTAAACACTCTATTTTCTTCACTTTCCTCTAACCCATAATCATTTAAAGGGAATGTGAAATTATAGGACCTCTTGTTCGTAAACTTTCAAATGTCCGTGTTTTTTATAGGTCAAGTTATGGGAAGGGTTTAGAGTTTGTAAATGCAACAAGCACTCTTGGTCGAATACTTGTTGCGAGGAATATTCATGTTGTATATGGGGGAGGTTGCCATGGGTTAATAAGGGTTGTATCACTCTTTGCATTTCTAGGAGGCAGCCAGATTTTAGGTGTCATTCTTGAGCCTTTAACTCAAAAGAACATCACTAGAAAGACAGTTAGAGAAAAAATTCAGGTATCATCTATGCATGCACGAATGAAGACAATGCTTGACAACTCTGATGCATTCATTGCCTTACCAGGTGGTTTTGGTACTTTGGAAGAAATTTTTCAAATTGTCTCTTGGGCCCAACTGAACATCCACCATAAACCCATTGGTTTGTTGAATGTTAATAATTTCTTTGATCTTTTGTTATTTTTTCTTGACAAAGCTGTGGAATAGAAATTTATCACACCTTCGGCAAGACAACTTCTTATCTTTACCTCCACTATTGATGAGTTGATTGATAAATTAGAAGCTTTTTGTTTATGAACCTGATCTAGCAATACCTCAGATAGATTGGTTAGCGGGTAGTAGTGAGGGAAGCAATATGAAAAGAAAGCCAGATCTGACACTTCATCTTTAATTTTCCTTTACATTTGATTTTATTTATCGTACTTTGTTTCTGTATAAATTTGTGTCAGGTCTTTCTTTTCAATAATTGCCACTACAGGTAAACTCTTTTATCTCCCTTTAGTTTTACTCATCTATATTTTAACATTGTGGACAATGTTATGATCTGGTTGGGGGGGAAGGATAGTTATCAAAAAAAAATTTGGGAAGTATGACATGATTGTCAGTAACTTACTAAACTAATTAAGGGTGGCAGAATAAGGAGTAAATTTTACTCTTGAGACGCATCTTAAATTGGGGAAGTAATTGTTTATTGATATAATTGTCAAAAACCTATTCATAGTAAAACCAATTAAGGATGACAGAGTAAGGAGTAAATTTTACCCTGGAGGTAATTTTACTCTTGAGATACATCCTAGTTGAGGAAATAATTGTTTTAGAAGTAGCAAAAAACATATCTTGGGTCATAGCATAAATTGTCTTTTTTCTTAAAAATCACATGGTTGGATATGAATGTTGAATGGGTGGATTGAGAATGATAGAAATATTCCTTGTGAGATTTTGAGCCTATTGACGAATGGATTGAACATTTGTACCATTCTCTTCTTTCTTGTGTGATTTTCACTCATGAAATTGTTACTTTAGAACATGCTTTGATTCTTTTTTTAGGCTATATTTTCACATGCATACATAAACATGATTGTGGCATTTTTCTTGAAATAACTACATTAACCAAATAGTCAACATTGAATATTTTTCTTTGCTTAACCCCTTTGAGCTTATTTGACCATTCCTTGTTTCTAGCTCATTATGTGCCTTAAATGAAAAATCATGTTCTTACCTGACCTTAGGGAATAAGAGAACATTAGCTTTGTCATTGGATAAGTTCTTGAACAAGTGTGGGGGTATGTGTACAAAATAGTTGGTAAAAAAAAGGAAAGAGTGGTTAATTAAAAAAAATGTGTATATTTAGGAAAAAAACAAATGTGTAAAGAAGGGCCAACAAGGCAAATAGGGAAAGGAAAAGAATATGTAAAGGGAATTTGCATTAGGTGAAGTTGGGATGAACTTTCATGCTTATTAATTGAACTCAGCTCTCATGCTCTTTTATTTTCTTTGGTTTTTAACTTGTCAAATCCATATTACCACCTTCTTTTATCTTGACCCCATTACTACTTTGAATAAAGTCTTCATGATTTGTGTGTGCATGTGTTCTGTGTAGTGGAGAAGTAGAAGATAACTAAGCTTATAGTAGTGCAATTTTTCATGAGTTGAATTGAGTGAAATACCTACCTTTTTAACGCTTGAAAGATTAAGAGTGAATCCTGTGAGGATCTATCATTCCTGTTTCATTCTTTTCAATTAAAGTTTCTTTGCTTGATGGTTTGAGATGTGAAGAAATGTTACCTCATTAATGCTTTGATCCCTTGAATGACTGGTTGCTCTTCTTGATTCATTGAATCCTTTAGAGTTTTTAGCTTTTGAGTCTGTGTCGTTTTTCTTTGTTCCCTAGTTTTTGTCTTATGTGTTTTGCCCGGGAGTGCAAAAGTTTAGTGTAGGGGAATTTGATAACAATGTATTTTATTCAATTTATAATCCTCTCACTAGGCTTCTTAAGATTCAGTTAGGCTTAATTAAGTTGATTTTATCATATTTTATGAAATTAAACTTAATTGGATCATTAAAAAAATTATTGCTTGAATTATCATTAATTTAGGTGATTGCATTCTTAAGTAAACTGACTACAATTTGAGTTACAATTATCTGATTAATGCGATTCTGGTCTTATTGAAAAGTTAAGATAATTCTCTTATAACTATTCACTTGATAGCAAGAGCCACATTGATAGCAATATATTTCATTCATTGTATAATCTTCTCACTTGGCTTTTTCAGTAAACTAGCTATAATTTAAGTTACAAATATCCGATGGATGTGATTTTGGTCTTGTTTTAAAGCTAAGAAAAATTTCTACAACTTTTATAAAGAACTCAAGACCCGAAACACACGTTTGGATAACTAAAATTGGAGTTGAAGTAAAATCTAGAATTCTGAACCTGACAGCTTGACCTATGCGTACTCATCAGCTGAACCTGACAGCTTGACCTATGTGTACTCATTTGTGTTATTTGTATCACCCCAAAATTTGGTAATTTACAGTAATGTCTGAATTGTACTGTTTTGTGATTTCTGTGTGCTATAAATTTATTTTGACTGTTTCGTGACTATTTTTGATCTGTGTGTGTGATTTACTCCGAGTCAAGAAAATAATAATTTTCGGACCGGAAAAAATCTTTATCTGATTATTCGGAGCTGGGGGATCTAACTAAACCCAATTCCGAGTGATACGTGTACCAATCTTTTAATTTTTAGAATTTATCTGCGAAATAAAAATATTTTATACTTTAATATTATTTTATTATCTGTTGTACAGTACATACTGACTTAAAAGTAGTAGCTTCTGCAAGTGAACAATAGGAACCAGAAAATTCCTTGTGACTTACAACTCAGTGAACCAATAGAAATTGGTCAACGATGGTGGCTTGATTTTCTAAGCCAATGGAATGTAGTCAACCAAAGTGGCTTGAATAGTTAACTTAGTAACTAGAAAACCTAATTAAGTTAGCCTAGATTATATGTAATAACTAAATGGAATGAAACTTAGTTTGCTATTCTTTAGGGATTCTTGTTACAAGATTTTCTAGTACATTCTAGAAGCTTGTTAGTCACACCTAAGTAACTAGGAAATCTAACTAAGTTAGCTTGATTTAATTAGAAGCAATGGAATTAGAAACTAGGTTAGTTTAAGCTTAAGTAGGCAACTAAATGAACCAAACTTGGTTTGCTTTTCCCTTTAGCTTCCACGGCCAAGACACCTTCAAGGAAGGTTCAAGGCTTAAATTTTCAAGCCTATCACTTAAGGTAAATATCTAGCCTCCATAAATATCTGTGTGGTAAAAATATCAAGCAAACATTTTACCTTCCTCTCCTTGCACCTCCACGGCTAGCACATAAGGAAATAGGATATTATTTCATTTCATCTTCATCATTTCTATCACAAAAATCTATTCTCTCTATTCTCTCTCTTCCAAAAACACAAAAACTCCATTTCTCTCTATTTTTGGAGCTCTCGGCCTCCACCCTCCAAACCTATATCCACACTTCTATAATTTCATCCAACACCATTTCTTGAACCTAAACACATTCCTAAATACTTTTCTAGTTGTGAACTTAAGCTAGTTCATCCATCTTGTCCTTGGAAAACAAGGTTGAAGTTTTCTACTCAACAAGGTAAAATCCTTGTTTCTTGTTTCTAAATTGATTCTTGAGTTCTAGAGCCATGATTGATCCATGGTTTTCCTTTTTCAAGCTTAGTTTATGACTTTGAGAATTGTTTAAGTTTGTTAGGATTTTTCTTGGAGGGTCACGAAATCTCTAGGAAAGCATCCAAGAAGAGTTTGTCTTCCTTAAAGGTAAGAGGGAGATTTAATCTCATCAACCATGTCTTGGTGGTGAGAAAATGGATTTGTTTGTGGTGAAGAATCTATAAGGATTTCATTCACTTGATTGTTTAAAGCTTTTCTTATTTGTGATGATTTTTTATGCAAGCATGTTTAAAGCTTTGATTATAAGTTTTAATGAAGGTATGATAGTTATTGTATGTAGTAGGATGTGAATAACATGATAAGGATTTGCATCAAGGTTCCAAAGAACCCATAAGGCTCATGGCCTACACCACCACAAAGAGGACAAAGTGTTCTAAATTATTTTCCTAATCATGGATTAAGTGATTTAATAATAATAAATTAGATTAAGAATTTTTACAAGGGATTAGATGATGCAAAGCAATTAAATATGATTTATGGAGCATATAATGATTTTCGACCAACATGCTTACTTATGATGTTTTTAATCCAAAATTATTTCCAAAGTGTGGACTTATGTAATTAATTTAATGAGAACCTAATTAAAGGGACTTTTGGAAAAACAATGGAAAGTAAATTAATTTTAGAGTTAATTAGTGAAATTAAGCAATGATATGAAATAGAATAAATACTTGAAAAGTACTAATGTATAGCTCACCCGTTGGGTTTTGAAGCGCGTTAGCAAGTTTTGAGCTGTAAATATTGGTTAAATTCAAAAGGGTAATTTTCAAAGGAAATAGTAGAAAATACTACTTAAATGATTTTCAAGAAGAAATGTCGTAGATAAGGCTAAAAATAAATATATAACGGAGAAAGTTTCAAAATTTAATTTAGAAAGCAAAGAAATATTTTGCGCAGATGAAAAATATTAGAAAAATCTTACGCATATTTAAAATAATAATTTTTAAGCTACGTGATTGAGAAAATGATTTAAAAATGCTACGTGATTGTAAAAATGTTGAAAAATATTTACACAATTTGAAAATATTAGAAAAAGGTTACGCGATTGTGAAAACGTGATAAAATATTTACACGATTGAAAATAAAAGTAGTTTGCTGTCAGGTTAATGTGATGGACCCGGTTACGTTGGAAAATGGTATTGCCAAGTGGTGGCGTGTGATTGTGAAAAACAATGATAATATTGTTATACGTATATTTTTGGATCATGCACCATGCATAGAGAAACGTATCAATTTAGTTGATATTGGCAAATTGCCTATGTAACACCCCAAATTTCCTAAATATTTGACAGTAATTTTGACAGTTAATAGAATTCTACTGTTTAGTGATTTCTATGTACTGTAAAATTATTTTGAGTATTCCGTGAATACATTTGATCGTTTTGTGCGATTTACTCCATGTCAAGAAAATAATAATTTTCAAGCCAGGAAAAATTTTACGTAATTTAATTATTACTGTTAAGTCTTAATTATTTTATGTAATCTGATTTGATTTTCATAAGTTTTATAATTTGTGATTTTGTGGATGATTATGAAATTTTTATACTATGATTATTTTAATGTCATCTGTGGGCCGTTTGTGGGCCCAGGGGGGTTGTACGTGGGCCCAGCTGGGTCCCGAAAAGTGAAAATTTTTTTGCAGCTCGAAAAATTCGTACTATTGAGACGGAGACGGGGATCTTACTAAACCTGAATCCGGAAACAGTTTTTAAAATTTTCTGTTACTGTGTTTTGTACTGTATTTAATTATCGGGTGATAAAAATACAGAAAAATATTATTCGTAGGGTTATAACAAATAAAAAAATAAATATTATACTGCGTAGTCAACATTAGTGGCTTGGATATCCACCATTGATTTAATCAACAATAGAGATTTGGTCTTGATTTAATGAACGGTGGAGATTTAGTCTTACAAAGTGGCTAGGACCATTTATGACCCTTGGATGTAAAGTTTGAAGAGTAATCTTGACTCTTCATTTTGGAGATACATCTAATGGCTAGGATTTCAAGGAGGAAAGATCCAATGGCCTAGATTAAGTCTTCTATCTAAGGCTAAACCTAGAATCTACATTAATCATAATCATTGATCTAATCAATGGCTAGGAATGCTTAAAATGGTGGCTAGTGAGATTGGTCACATTTTGAGAAGCAAGAAAGAGGGGGACGGTTTTGTGATGGTGTAGGAGATTAGCAAAGTTTCAAGACACCAATTATTATTCATCTTGGTCATTATTGATCATATTCAAGAAGCTAAGCTTATCAAACTTTCTCTCCAATTCTCTTCTTCTCTAAGTTTTGGCCAAGCACCCATACTCCACCTTCCATCACTCTTTAATTTCAAACAACCATACTTCTTGAATCTATACCTCATTCTAAGACACTTTGTAGTTTGGAGCAAGTTCTAAATCCATCATCTTCAAGGACTTTTTCCAAGAGCAAGTTCTAGGGTTTTTGAGGTGAAGTGTAAGGAAAACTTCATTTCTTATCTCTTTTTCATGTTCTAAGTCATGCTTGATCCATGGTTCTTCTTGTTCAAGCTTGATATGCTAATAAACTTATGTTTTGTTTTGTATTTGAGAAGCTTTTGGTGGTGAATCATTTGTTCAAGGAGCAAACTAAAGAGCTTTTGAGGTTCTTCAAGAGGTAAGAGGGAGATCCATCTCACCAACCAAGTATGGTGGTGAGAGATGGTTTGTGTATTTGATGGATGGTGAATCCATGTGAGGATTCATATCCATGGTTATGTAATTATTTGTAGGTGTTTATATGTTTATGTGGTTTATGTGCTTAGCATGGTTTATTTGTGCTTACATGCTTAGTATGATTTTTATTTGCTTTTATGGTATGCTTGAAATATAATATGTTGATTATATATGATGTATGCTATAAAAATTGTTGGAAAGGAAAACAATTTTTGGTTCCAATGACCATGAGGAATTCGGCCTCAATACCTCAAAATAGGTGTTCACAAATTAATATTTTCATGAATGGTAACATTGGATGTTTAGAAAAGCAAGGAAAATAAACAAAAGGTTTGTTTTCAAGGAATAAGTGTTCACGATTTTGATGAGGAATTTTAATGGTTTTGTTTGTGTGAAACCATGAATGGAACTTAGATGATTTAGAAGGAAAAATATAAGAATGGTTTCAATGGCCATGTCCACGATTTTGAAGGCGTGTAAATGCCTTGATTTTATGAAACAAAGTGATTTTCAAAGTGGAAATATAATTTGATTTAGTACAAGGATTTTAGAAATGGAATCAGAGTGTTTTATCACTTGAGAAATAGAAATTTCGGTTATGAAAGGAAAATAGAGGTTGTAAGGGTTTGAACCTCAAATTATTTTGGAAGAGAATTGAATTTGAGGATTTATTTTGAATTATAAAGAAAATGTTGATGATTTAAAATTTACTAACGTAAAACTCATCCTTTGGGTTTTGGAGCGCGTTAGGGAATTTTAAGTGAGAAACATTGATTTAATTCAATGAAATGGTGAATTTATGGAATAAATTGCAAAAAAGATTTTCTTGAGCAAGAAAATGTGAAAAATAATGTGAGAAGTCATATTATTTTGAGAAAGGTTGAAATGGAATTTTTGAAGGTTAAGAAATATTTTACGAAGTTGAAAAATAGTGAAAAATGATTTACATAACTTAAAAACATGATTTTTAAGCTACGCGATTTGAAAAACATTAAAATATTTCTACGCGATTTGGAAAGCATTTAAATATTTTTACGCGATTGAAATATTGTTGAAAAAACACTACGTGATTGAAAAATGATGGAATATTTTTACGTAATTGAGAAAATGATGGAAAATCGCTACGCGATTTGAAAACGTAACAGAAATGTTACAAAATTGTGAAAATACGATGAAAGTGTTGCGCGACTATGAAAACGCTATAATATGATTTTTGCGATTAAATATACAGTAGGATTACTGTTGGACTAGTGTATGGACAATGTATAAGAAAATGATAAATTTTGCCTATGATTGGCATTGGTGCATTTTACATGCATGAACTAGTGTATGGACATTGTATGAGAAAATTATGAATTATGCCTGTGATTGACATTGGTGCATTGAACATGTATTGGAAAGGTCCGATGGACTGTATAAGGCTATTTGCCTAGGAGAGACATACACCTCTTGAGTGGGTGTGATATGCGTAGTGTAAGTCACTTGTTGACTCTGGGGGCATCGGGGTGCGGGTTGCCTACAGTGGGCAGTTGGTTGCTCTTCTGTACCATGGGTTAGATCGATGCAACACACTGATGATCCTGACCGAGACACTATTCTTAATCAAGATCTAGTAAAGACTGTCATGTATATGCTAGATGTGCAAACACATATGAGAAATGTGGCACGTGGTCTGAGGCATGTTGGTACAGATAAATCTTTTGGATCAATTTCTCCAAACTAAGTATCAGCTCCATGGAGTAGGAAATTGAGTCTATATACACATGCATAAATTTGAGTATTTATATCTGTAAGATATAATAATTGGGGAATATTGACTATGACAATTAAACTGTTGAGGAATATTAGATGATGATGATGATAATAATGTGATGGCATTATTGTAATTATTGTGTGATTGGAATAATGTTAATGACATGATAGTAATTATTATTTATTATATCTGTTATGATAAATAATGTTGATGGCATGATTGTAATTATGGTATGATGTATCTGTATGATATGTTGTATGTGTTATCTCTGTGCTACTATGTTGGTATTGGCGTAGGTGATCTTACCTCTTTGTATATTATTTTGTATTGTATTTATATTTGGTAAAGACGTTGAGCAAGGCATAGAACAAGAGGGTGAAGAAGAACAAGTTCCTGTGGAAGAAGCGGAGTTTTGATAAGATGACATCAAGACCTGGTTTCTTTGGTTACGTGAGACTACAGTTCCACGGTGGAGCTGGAGCATGGAGGACTAGTCCCAATGAGAGGGGACTTATATATCTAGGAAATTTGACGGTAAGCATGAGCAGGGAATTCCATGGAGATCCGTTTCTTTCCGTAACTATATATGTACATGTCAAATTTCTGCTGTCAATCAGGCAGTATTGGGATACTAAGTATTATGTCCCAAGGGAAATTAATATTGTGTCGTCTGCTCGGACACCTGTCTGTTGGACTTCACGTCGTGCTGGATTCCTACCTGCTGAGGAATCTGAGGAGGACCCGTCTGAGGGTTCTGCTATTTAGTTAGACTTGGGTGAGTCATTTAAATATTTAAGTATGTCAACTACTTTTGAGAACTTGGTCTATATATAAATAATGTTGACAGTACTTCTGTAATGTACATGATGTAAATTATGTGTGATGATATATAATATTTTTATTTTTTGCTAAGTTTATTTTATTGACATCAAAGAGGAAAAAATTTACAACTCGTATTTTTATCACAACATACATTTTATGAACTTGGAGGTGATTTGGTAATTAAGTTACATAAATATGGTACCCTACAGTGGGTTGTACAGCCTAAGAGATGAATTACACCGTAGTGCAGGTGCGATAGGCGTAGTGTTGTTCATTGATTGAACTTGGAGGCATTAGTGTGGGGAGGATTCCATATGTGGACAGTTGGTAGCTCCTCTGTGCCGTGGTACCGAGAAACACACTAGCGATCTCGACAAAGCACTATTCTTAATCACGATCTAGCGTAGATTGTCTGTTATAATGCCTGATGTATACGATGATTAGACTGTATAGCACTTGACCGAGGCAGTCGTGGTACAGACATGTTCTTCTAGATCATTCTCTTCGATGTTTATGTATAGCTCCATGGAGTAGGAACGAGTCTGTGTACATATGCATATTTGGTCTGCATCATGATGTGATGATTATATTGATCTAAGGTATTGTGTATGATATGATAACTTGATTTGATGTATTGAATGTTATACCTATATATACTATCATTTTCTATACTACCATGCTGGTAATGATGTAGATTGTCTCACCTCTTGTATGTATTTCTGTATTATTATTATGTTTAGTAAAGATTTTGAGGAAATAGAAGAAGAGCAACCTTTGGGTTGTCAGTGCGAGGAGGAACAACATTCTAGTGATCAGTGCGAAGAGGGCGAGCCTCTAGATCATCCTTATTGTTTGGATTCATTTGACGTGACATGATGCTACCGAGTTTTTTGGGATTCATAAGACTGGAGTTCCAAGGGGGCTCCGAAGCCTGGCATCTGCACGTGGATAGGGAGATTGTTGTCTATGTGGGATGATTGACTATGTCCCTAAGTAAGGAATATGATGGAGTTCCTATATTTACTACGACTGTTTATGTACATCTAGAGTTACCCTTATCTATTAGGCGCTATTGGGGTGGTCGTTTCCATGCCTCTAGTGAGCTTAGTAATGTGTCGACCGCACGGACTCCTGTCCGTAGGGCTGCACGACATCTAGGGTTTTTGTCTTTCGATGATCCATCAGAGGAGGATCCTTCGAAGGATCAAAACTTTTAGTTCTGTACTTGGGCTAGTTTGTGGCTTGTTTTGAGTCAAACAATTTATAATTTTGTCTAAATAGTTTGTACTTATTATATTCTTAAAAACAAAATTATATGTATAATTATGGTGTGTATTTTGTAGTTTGTTTTATTTCATGTTCTATTTATTTTATTTAATGATATAATGTACAAAAAGAAAATTTTACAACTTATATTATTATATGATAATAAATAATTTGTAACTTAGGTAAGGTTTTATTATAATTCGTCGTAAATGTAATGCCCTACAGAGGGTGTTACATTATTTGTTTCTCTTGTTGTTGTTTTCTTTGTTCTAAATTGAAATTACGTTCATCTTTTTCTTCCTATCTCTTTCTTTCTTCTTGTTCATGAGTAACTAATTTTCATTTTGTTTGGGTGAAAGGGTGAAACTTTTGGTAATAAGTTGAGGTTAGATTAATTTCCTTCTTATACTTAAATGATATATTTTTTAGTGATCATTATATATGTTGTATGTTGTTTCCAATCAATTTAGAAACCCTTCTTGTATATTGAAGAAGTTGATTCATTGTAGACAAGACGTTGGCACAGTGGATGCTTGAGACCATTTACAAGTGTTGGTGGATAATTAAAGGAACCATAATATGATTGCATGTATAATCTAAATTGAACTTTGAATGTCAAATCTTCCGATTGGAACCTCCATTATGTGTGATTTCAATTGAGTTATAAAAAGAAATAATTTTGTCTTTAATTTATTACTAAGAGTGGATCTCCTAACCCCAGCAAATCTTTTTCATCTATGAACAACTTTTATCACCTTTAGTATTATGACAAATCTACTCTTTACCTCAAATAATTTTTTCTTCATCAAATCCCTGTGGATCTGTAACGCACCTAAAATATAACAACTGCAGCGCAATCGTCATTACACCACAATTACTAATTCCAGGTGTGTCACAGTCATGATAACATATATTTCAAAATTTACAAGTTTATTTTTCTTTCAGGTTTATGCATAAGTAGAAGATACGAGCCTCGAATGAGATATAAATATATTGACTCATCAACGGATACAACATCATTTGATACAAGATTATATATATAGAAAATTAATGCATAAAGTAGAATTACACAATATCAAATTTAAACCTTTCATTACATAACATAGACTACCAAATAAAGGTTCGGCCTTCGCCGAAGTCGAACACGTGAATGGAAAGATCCTGCACTTGGTCTTCCCCGGCATCTCTGACGGATAAGACTCGCCCTTGCGATATCTCCAAAGGAAAAGGAGTACGAACCTGTGTCATAACCGAAACCTCTCTAGGGAAGAGATGACGGTTACCCCACATTTCCCCAATGGGTATAGGGAACTCCACATGTAACGGAACATAGGCAATGTTAGTCCCATCGCCGGGTTCGTCTCCACACTGCACCAAGGTTACACCTCCCACGTATACGACAAGTCCCGCTTCACGTTCGAAGTGCCAGGCTTCCGAGCCTTGGAGAAACTGTATCCACGTGCGAAACATGTAGGGTGTTGGGGACGTCATCACTAGGAAGTAGAAATCGATCCTCAAGTACAACTAATCAAGTCCACTAGCACTTTTCATTGTTTTTATCCAATTTGACCAAGAATAGGGTAATACAAGAAAAAGGTGAGACACCCATCTTTCATTACCACTATGACAGCAAGAAAACAGTACGGCACAAAGCGCCCATAAAGCAACCTAGTTCATACATTTATTATCAGCAGCGGCAGAGTTTATAACAAAAGCAATTCAGTCATAAGCAATGATAGAAATCAATGAAAATAGTAATAATTATAGTAAAAGCAGAACAACAGCAGGCAATAGCAAGATTTAACAATATCAAACCAATCACAATAAAATTTCCAGAAATCAGCACAATGGTCAGATAATCATTTACAGAAGTAAAACAAATACTTTAATAGATGTTCATGCTCAACAACTTATGAGACTGACAATGAATGACGCATAATGCATTATGGTACCAAATCCTACTCCATGGAGCTAAACATTAACCTTTTCAGAGTGAATGATCAAGGAGTAATGCTAGTATATCGTTAGCCTTAAGAACAATGTGCTTCATCTCATAAAAATATTTACGCATCATGGCTTATACGTGGCACCTCAACAGTTGATTGCGATATAGGACAGCGTCCCGGTCCGGATCGTCGGTGTGTTTGCATCGGTTTACCCCACGGCATAGAGGAGCTCTAAACTGTCCATGTGAGGAACCCGCACCCTGACGCCCCCAGGGCCAACAACATATGGCACCTACGCTAGTCTATTCGCACCCGCACATAGGTGTTATTCAACTCTCAGGTATACATATGCATGATGACTCAATATCCAATCATGTATGCTTATCAATGATGCATTCATCATATACAATACCGTAATGGCATATATTCGTTTTCAATATCAATAAATCATTTCTCATCGAGAATTAAACCAACAAATATATATATATATATATATATATATATATATATATATATATATATATATATATATATATGACCCCTCACAAGGATTCACAATACATAGAGTCGAATCTCAATACCAATATATTTTATGACTTATCATAACCACCATTTCCCACTAAGGGTTTAACATTTCCAAGAATCTAAGTCTTAATCAAATATGAAAATCTTTAGGTTAACTAACCCTTAAAACCGTAGCCTTACAAGTCTTCAAGGTTCTAAATTCCTCCTCATATTATGCACTAGTCTCTCGATACCAATTACTTAGTTTGATTCTTTCACTTTATTAAAGATGATGCATATCTCTAATTCCTCAATCTCCAAGGATACCCAAGGCATCACTTGAACCCAATCTTTCTCTCTAAAACCGTGGTCCCTTAAGCTTCTCAAATTCCCAATTCCTCTCCATTTTATGTAATAGTTTCTTGATATCAAATCACTTAAATCGTTGTTCACCAAAGTCAATTTCATCCCTTATGATTCCAAGCCAAAACCGTGGCCTTCTTTAGTCTTTAAAGTTTCATTCTTTCACTATATTATGTATTGGTTACTTGATACTTAATCACTTAATTTTCCATTGCTCATAAGATCATTCCAATTGCCTAAAGTCCATATCAAAACCGTGGCTCAATAGGTCTTCTAAGTTCCACTTGTTCTTTCTCATTTGTGTATCAATTTCTTAAGATCAATTTACTTAAGTTTAATGTATCAACTTCTTAGTATTAGTTCACTCAATTTTTGTTCATCAAGATTAATCCAACTCCCTACATTACTAGGTCAAAACCGTGGCTTCAATTTAGGCTCTCAATTCCTTAAAATTTCCCATCTCAAAATTCCAATATTAGCACTCAATCCTTAATTCCATAGCTTCAATTTATTATGTACAAGAAATCAATTTCTAAGCCAAAAATGCTCTAAAAACCGTGGCCTCACCCTTTGGTATTAAACCCTCAAAACCTTCCATTCATTAGTTTCAATATTATCATTAAATCTTCAATCACATAAGCTTCATTTTACTTGGGTACAAAACCAATTTACACCATTAATTTCTTAGTCAAAACCGTGGCACCATGTTGAGGTAGGAAACTCCAAATTTTTCATTTAACAACCCCAACATGATCAAGCATATTTAATACATCAAACATATTCAAGAGCACAAATCAAACATTAATCAAATTCAAGAACACTAAATCATACAAATTCACAAATCAAGTAGCATACAAAGATGGATTTCTCCATCAACATACATACAAGGTTCCCTCGCCACCATAAATGGTTGAAGTGAGTAATCTCCCTCTTACCTAGAGGAGACAATGCAAGGAAACAAACTCCTTGGTTCCTTGATTTGCAAATTTGGATTCTACCTTCAAGAGAACCATAGAATGGTCAAATTTTCATAATCACAAACTAAGGATTGAAAAGAATGATCCTTGGTCACATAGGTGACCAAGGAAAACGAAATTGAGAAGTGAATGTGAAGAACTTTACCTAAAGCCTTAAGCTTGAACTCCTTGAGATTTCTTTTTGGTGATTTTCGGATTCCACTCACCCAAGAACTCTAGAGTGTTCAAAATCACTCAAATCACACATCAATGCTCAAAAAGAGAAGCCCTTGGTCACATAGTAACCAAGGAAAACGAAAATGAGAAGAAATAGGAGAAAAACTAAGAATCTTTACCTTGGAAGACAATGGAGACAAGGTTGGATTTTGGGCAACCTTTCTAAATGATACTTGTAGAGAAGATGTAGGTGAGTGTAGAAATGTGTTTAGTGAAGAGAAAAATAAAAAAGCTTGGTCATCCATGGAAGAGTGATTTTCGGATTTGGAGAAGGAGAGGTAGAAAGGATGAATTTTTGAAGAGATTTTCTAAAGAGAAAGTGTAAAGGAGGTTGAGAGAAGTATGGAAATGGTCTTGGTGAAGCAAAAAGATGAAGAATCATGGTCAATAGTGGGCTGCCATTTTCGTAGCCAAGAGGAGGAAGAAGAGAAGAGGTGGAGAGTAAATGGAGGTAGAAATGGAAAATGAAGAAACTTTCTAAACAAAGAAGGTAGAGGAAGTGAATGTGAGTATGGAAATGAGCTTGGAAAGGAGAAAAGATGAACAAAAATGGTGGAGGAGGAGCCTGCATTTCGTGGCTATGGTGGAGGTAGAGAGAAGAAGGAGAAAATGAAGAAGAAGATGAAGTTTAGAGAGAGAAATGAATAGGTAAAGTGAATTAGGGTTTGATGTGTTTAGGTTAAGTGTGCAAGTCACAATTTTGCCCTCCTTGGCATGTGTGGGCTGCGGCATTGAGAGAGTGTGAGGGAGAGGATTTGGCTTCTCATGTAAGCCAAGGGCAATTGGGTCATTTGGTGGTCAAAGCTTCTCAAAGAAGCTTTGAAAAAGTACACAAATTTGAATTAAAGTGAGATTGATTTGACATAAAGTGAATTACATTAGGATAAGGTGATATGATTTTTAATGCATGCTATTATCCAATGGATAATAGTTACACTCGACAGAAGTCAATATTAATTTATCTGACAGATAAAATTTACACAGCATTTTATTATTTCGCCTGTTAAATTTCTCGAAAAATATGAAACCTTGTAAACTGTGTCCGGCCTCGGGTTTAGTGAGATCCCCCGTCGACGTTTCCATAGTTCAAGGTTCTCAGAAAAAATATTTCATTTTTCCGACTCTGCTCAGCGCGCACGCAAAATGAGAAATATATTAAAATATTCAACGTCTTCGGAAAAATTCTAGAAAATTCCCATAAATCACAAATATTATAAAACGACTAATCGTCACAAAATTTTCTAACTTTTGAAAGGTTACAGTCGTTTACCCAACTCTGTCCAATGTGCATGCAAGATGAGGAATATACTAAAATATTCGACGTTTCTGGAAAAATTCTAGAAAATTCTCAAAAATCACAAATATTGTAAAATGACTATCCGTCATAAAATTTTCCAACTTTCGGATCATTGCAGTCGTTTTCCTGACTCTGCCCAATGTGCACGTAAAACGAGAAATAATATTAAAATATTCTACATCCTCAGAAAAATCCAGAAAAATTCCCAAAAATCTCAAATATTGAAAAATGATTATTTATCCTAAAATTATAAATTTTCGGGACGTTACAGGATCGACCTCGGACTCCTGAGAATTTACTACTTGAAACAACTTGCACTTGGGTTTGAAACTTTTAATCACCTTCATCTTTATAGATGACATCCTGGTCTATTCTCGAAGCCCGGAGGAACATATGGAACATCTCAGAGTGGTTCTCCAAATTTTGAAGAAGAATAAGTTATACGCTAAGCTGTCCAAATGTGAGTTCTGGTTAAGCAAAGTTCAGTTTTTGGGCTATGTAATTTCTGTGGTGTCTCGGGGTCGACGAGGACGGGGAGTGGATATCAGTGTAAGAGAAGCACGTACAAGGAGCGGCTCCTGGCAGGCTTCTTGGCGAAGGGTGCCATGAATGAACTGATTACACACCGGAATGAGAGGGATTCAGAGACTGTGCAGGTATGGAACTGCATAGTTGAGGATGACTTAAAGAAATTGATTAGGCGTAGCCATAACAACAAGTTACAATTTCTTTTCGGGAGCCTAGAACATAAGAACTTCATGGTTAAACGTGCTTGACCTGGAGCAATTGTGGGATGGGTGACCTCTTGGGAAGTTTCCTAGGATGCGTGTGAGTGAAGACAAAGCACGCTAAAAAGACTCGTGTTGGTTTGTGGAGACACTCGTTAATCCTGCAGGCAGTCTTGAGATGTTACAAATGGTATCAGAGACGAGACCTCTCCCAGTACGGTGTGGTTCCGAGACGAACCAAGCGGAAGCTAGTGGGCATGTGGTGTCCCGGGGCCGACGAGGGCGGGGAGTGGGCACCGGTGTAAAAGAAGCACGTACAAGGAGCGGCTCCTGGCAGGCTTCTAGGCGAAGGGTCCCATGAATGAACTGAATACACACCGGAATGAGAGGGATTCAGAGACTGTGCAGGTATGAGACTGCATGGTTGATGATGACTTAAAAGAATTGATTAGGCGTAGCCATAACAACAAGTTACAACTTCTTTTCGGGAGCCTAGAACATAAGAATTTCATGGTTAAGCGTGCTTGACCTAGAGCAATTATGGGATGGGTGACCTCCTGAGAAGTTTCCTAGGATGCGTGTGAGTGAGGACAAAGCACACTGAAAAGACTCATGTTGGTTTGTGAAGACACTAGTCAATCCTGCAGGCAGTCCTGGGATGTTACAATTTCGGAGGAAGGAATTGAGGTAGATGCGTCAAAAGTTGAGATAGTTCTTCAATGGAAAAGACCGAAGATTGTATCAGAGAATCATAGTTTAATCGGATTAGCCAGTTACTATCGAAGGTTTATTGAGGGGTTTTCCAAGATAGCAGGACCTCTCACCCAGCTTACACAAAAGAATCAACCTCTTGTATGGACTGATGTATGCGAGAAAAGTTTTCAAGAGTTAAAAAGACGATTGACTACTTCGCCAGTGCTGATTCTACCTGATCTCAATGAACCTTTTGAGGTATATTGTGATGCTTCGTATTAGGGTTTAGGTTGTGTGCTTATGCAAAACCGAAAGGTTGTGGGATATACTTTGAGGCAATTAAAGGTACATGAGAGGAATTACCCTACTCATGATTTAGAGTTGACAGTTGTTATGATTGCATTGAGGGTCTGGAGACATTTTCTTTATGGGGCGACGTTCAATGTCTACAGCAATCACAAGAGCCTGAAATATCTATTTGACTAGAAAGAGGTGAAGATGAGGCAGAGGCGATGGTTAGAATTTTTGAAAGACTATGATTTTCAATTACAATATCATCTCGAAAAGGCGAATTTCATAGCAAATGCCTTGTGTTGAAAGATGCTTAGTGTTTCTACTATGATGATCAAGGAGAGTGAATTGATAGAACAATTCTGGGATATGAGGTTGTCTATAAAATTGACACCTAGAAAAGTTTGTTTGAGTATGGTCACCATTTCTAATGGTTTAATAGAGGAAATCGGAGAGAAGCAGAAAAGTGATCAGTATTTACAAAATGAAAAGGGGCTAGTAAAGCAAGGTGTTGAGTCAGCATTTAGGGAAGGACTTGATGGGATCCTAAGGTTTGGAGATCAAATTTGAGAACCCAGTGATTCGGAACTCAGGAGATTGATTCTCAATGAAGCCCATAGGAGCAAGTTGAGTATGCATCCAAGAATGACTAAGATGTATCCAGATTTGAAGTGATTGTATTGGTGGCAAGGGATGAAGAGAGATGTTGCTAAATAGGTATCATCCTATTTAGTTTGTTAGAAAGCTAAGGTTGAACATCAACAACATTTTGGAATGTTGCAACCTTTGGCTATTCCCAAATGGAAATGGGATGACAACGCAATGGATTTTGTTGTGGGACTGCCAAAGACTAGAACGGGTTATGATTCTATATAGGTAATTGTTGATCGGCTTACGAAGTCCGCACATTTCCTACTGATTAACATAAGGTATTCGCTGGAGAGGTTGACTCAACTGTATATTGATAAAATTGTTAGACTTCATGGTGTGCCTTCTAGTATTATTTCTGATAGAGATCTGAGGTTTACCTTAAGGTTTTGGCAAAGTCTACAAGAAGCGATGGGAACGAAACTTCTTTTAAGTTCTGCTTATCATCCATAAACAGATGGTCAATCGGAGAGGACAATCCAATCGCTGGAAGATTTGCTAAGAGCTTGTATTTTAGAATAACCTTGAAGTTGGGATGAATTTTTACCTTTGATAGAGTTCACCTACAACAACAGTTTTCACTCAAGCATAGGGATGGAACCCTATGAGGCTCTAAATGGACGACGATGCAAAACACCTTTGTACTGGTACCAAGATAGAGAGCATCTCACTTTAGGACCTGATCTTGTGCAACAAACAACAGAAAAAGTTAAGATAATTTAGGAAAAAATGCGGATGATTCAGAGTCGACATAAAATCTATGCGAACAGGAGAAAAAAACCTCTTGAGTTTGAAGATGGCGAGCATGTGTTTTTGAAAGTCACACCTATGAATGGGGTCGGTCAAGTTCTTAAGCCTAGAAAACTCACTCCCAAATTCATCGGACCTTATCAAATTCTTCGTCGGATAGGTCCAGTAGCCTACCAAATAGCTTTACCATCTTTTCTTTCTAACC
Organism: Ormosia emarginata; assembly: GCA_029884605.1. Taxonomy (NCBI): domain Eukaryota; kingdom Viridiplantae; phylum Streptophyta; class Magnoliopsida; order Fabales; family Fabaceae; genus Ormosia; species Ormosia emarginata. Next base: position 23,020,162 of record JAQQTP010000061.1, read on the forward strand.
TTCATAATGTCTTCCATGTGTCGTAATTGCGAAAGTATATTCCTGATTCAACCCATGTAATAACACTAGATGCAGTACAATTGAAAAAGAATTTAATCTATGAGACACTTCCTGTAAAGATCGAGGATATAAGAGTGAAGCAACTCAGAGGAAAAGAAATTCCATTAGTAAAGGTGATCTAGAATAATGTGATTGGAGACGCAACGTGGGAGTTAGAAGACAAGATGAAGAAACAATATCTACATCTATTCTAAGGTATGACAAATTTCGAGGATTAAATTTTTTTTTAGAAGGGGAGAGTTGTAACACCCCAAAAATTAGTTGTTTTATGTTATATATGCTTTTTATAATATTTGTGATTTTTGTAAATTTTGTGAATTATTTGGGTGATTTTGATTATTTTATTATATTTCTCAATTTTCATGTGCTTTAAGCGAGGTCGAAAAAATAAAATATTTTTTCGAGACTAGAAAATTTTGGACTGTGAAACGAGGCGGGGGATCTTACTAAACTCGAAGTCGGACATGATTTACGAAATTTTCATTATCTGATATTTTATCTAATAAATAAAATCAGGGTACATCCTATTATCTAATAGACAATAAACACCGATTTTATGAACTGTAACTTTTGTCTATTGGATAATAGTTGTTAGTAAAGTATTAGTCATCTTTTCTAAAAACTTTCCTTGATGACATCATCCATGTGACATCACTTAGATGACATCACCTTTGACTTTCTAAAAAGTGAAATCTAGCTTCCTAAGCAAGCTTTAAAGAAAACTTAATGGAGAAGGTTTGCATCAAGCTTGTTGAAGAAGCCATTTTCTCTCTCTTCCTTGGTGAAGCCCATGGTTTTCACTTAAGCTTCATTCACAATTTCATTTCAAAAAGTTTCACTTTTCTCTCTCACTTTTTCTCTTCTCATTTTCTCTCTACACCTCATGGCTACCACCCTCCAAATTCCCTCTTCCATTTTGTTTGCTCCAATCAATTATACTCCTTGAATCTACACACCCTTTGGATGATTTTCTATGTTGTGATCATTATCTAAGTCTCTCATCTCCATCATCTTTTTTTCAAGCCCTAACTTGAAGCTCTTAAGGTAAGATTCTTGATCTTCATTTTTCTCTTCTCTTTTTCGTGTTCAAGGTCATCATCTTGACCATTGGTCTTCTCTTTTCAAGCTTTAGGTGTTGATCTTGTGAGTTTGAAACTTCTAGGGTTTGGTTGGAGGTCTTGGACGAAATTTCAAAAGGATCAAGGAGCTTTCTTTTCTTGTCATCTCTTTAGGTAAAAGGGAGATTTATCCTCTTCAACCATCCATGGTGGTGAGGAATGAATTTTGTGTGTGTGTATGAATAATCCATGTGTGGATTCATTCACTTGTTTGTATAAGTTCAATGCTTTGTGATTATTTGCTTTATTTGATTTTATTGCTTTTAATATTATGCATGACTTACTAGAATAGAAATATGATGATTGTTATATGTTGTATGATGTGAATCACTTGGAAAGGAAAGAGATTTTTGGTCCCATAGACCTTGAGGCTCACGGCCAAGTAGGTAAAAATAGGATGTCCAAGACAAAATTTTGTATTAAATGGGAATTTAATAAATTAAGTGATTAATGATTTATAAACGAAGGAAACTTTGGGTTCTTAGACCCTTAAGGTTCACGGCTATGTAGGGAATATAAGGCTAAGGAAATTTTGTATCAAGTTGGAACTTAGATAATTAGGTAATTAGAGATATAATTAGGGACTCATAAAATGGATAAGAGGAGAACAAAATTTTATCCTTAAATCAAGATTGACTTTCAGCCAAAGTGGTTAAAATGGATTTGAATGATGTTTAAGAACTCAATAAAATCAAGTTATTAGTGATTTATAAAATTTAGGCATTCTAATCAAGAGAATTTTCTAAAAGAAATGGAAAAAGGATTTTGTAAATTAAAGTAATATGGACTTTGGCGAGTAATGTTAGAAAAATCTTTCCTTGAAAAGTTTTATTATGATAGACATTGGAAATTGAGGTTGACTTCTATATTGAGTTTTAAAAGTTTCAAAATGGAGTTTTAAATTGCAATGACGATATTGCGTAACTAAAAATAAATGACGATTTTTGTTGTCGTGTCCACAAGGGGGGACCCAGACTCATTGATGATTGTTATTGCCAAGTTGTGGCGTATGACTATGGAGAAATCATAATCTTGTTGAATATGCATACATTGAGTCATTCATCATACATTGTGAAAGTCTGTTGGACTTTGTTTTGTTAAGGTTGTATGCCTAGGAGATGAATTACACCTTTGTGCCGGTGCGATATGCGTAGTGTAGGTCATTGGTTGACCATGGGGGGTGTTGGGGTGTGGCTTATTCCACAAGTGGCCAGTTGGTAGCTCCACTGCACCGTGGTACAGACTGATGCAAATGCACTGATGATTCAGACCGAGACACTATCCTTAATCATGATCTAGTGTAGACTGTCTTGTATAAGTCATGTTACGCAAATTAAGAAAAATGAAAGCACATGAATTGAGGCTAACGAGATACAGACAAATGTCTTCTAGATCATTCTTTCTGATGTTGTTTTAGCTCCATGGAGTAGGGTTTGGTATATTGTGCATATGCATAGTCAGTCGACATCTCATACTAACATTTACATATGTATTAAATTATCTATTGAATTATCCATTGGAATACTTATTGAATTATCTATTGTGTGGAACAATGATTATATGTGTACTTCTTTATTTTGAATGGCATTACTATCATTGTTGTTTCTATGCTGCCATGTTGGTATTGATGCAGGAGATCTCACCTCTTTATCATGTTATTCTATTGTGTGTGTGTGTATATATATATATGCTTGATGAAGACTGAAAAGAAGGCGAAGTGGATCATATCTTTCTGTTGTTTTGTCTTTGGCGATGGCGGCTAGGAGAGATTTCATTGGTTTTGTCAGAGTATAATTCCTTAATGGCACAAATGCGTGGCGTATTGACTGGGCTGCTAAGAGCATTAGATATATAGGGGACATGACTATATTTGTTTGAAAGACCCATGATGGAGATCCTTTCTTTTCTCTTGATGTTACATTACGCTTGGAATTTAATATGCCCATTAGAGAGCTATGGGGTGACCTCTTTTATACCCCTCAGGAGGACTCATTCGTATCTTCTGCTCAGGCCCCTGCCCGTGAGCCTGTGGCTCTTATCAGGATTACCTCTTCTGAGGAGGATCCGTCTGTGGGTCATTCTCAGCAGCTTATGAGGCTTGATATGTTTTGTAGCTTTTGGCGCCTGATGTCTTTTTGTTCTTTTTGGATGGCTGATGTGTATAATCTTTTGGGGCATGTAAAGCTTTTGCTTATATTTTACTAAGATCCTTTGATGTATGTAAGTATTTATGATATGTATCTTTTGGTTTGATGTATGTAATATTCTTTATACTATTCTCCGTTAAGTTTATGTTGTTTCCGCATAAAAAAAAGGAATTTGGTAAATTCATATAATTATTTGATAATCAAGAAATTTTTATAATTGAGAAATTTTATAAATCGGGTTTTAGTAATCTTTTGGGTTTCGTTGTTTTCGCCTGTGTGACGCCCGTTGCGAAAAAGGACGTTACAGTTCAACCATAAGGGATCCAACTCTAGGTTCAACCTTAAGGGAACCAATCTTTAGGTTCAACCGTAAGGGAACCAATCTCTATGTTCAACTATAAGGGAACCAACTCTAGGTTCAACCCTATGGGAACCAATCTCTAGGTTCAACCCTAAGGGAACCAACTCTAGGTTCAACCCTAAGGGAACTAATCTCTAGGTTCAACCCTAAGGGAGCCAATCTCTAAGTTTAACCCTAAGGGAACCAACTCTAGGTTCAACCTTAAGGAAACCAATTCTAGGTTCAACCCTAAGGGAACCAATCTCTAGGTTCAATGTAATACCCTGAAAAACATGTTAGGCTTGTATATGGATATAGAGGTAGCATAATACTTGCTTAACATGTCTGTTAAGTTTTATGACTTTCTGAGTATGTTTAGGCACTTTGCTGGGAAAATAGCTATTTTTAGCTCTGAAGTGGCTTAAACTGCTTTGTTGGTGGAAATAAATATGGAAAGTTTATTTCTAGGTCACAAATGTATAAACTATACTACAGTTAAAATTTGAGATTAATTGGAGTTAGTTTGGTATCTTTAAGCATACTAGATGTGTGTTTTAATATCGAATTGACTGACAATAGATATGGGAAAATATAGAAAAGGTGAAAGCATATTTTTAATGAATCTTAGGATTTATTTTAAGTCTGTTGGAAGTTAGAGAACTGGATTTGGTGAAATCTGAGTGTTCTTAATATATCGAAGTTTTAGTGCTTATCCAAGAGAAACCAAAATTTGACTACCCTTGTTAAATATCCCATAGTTGGGAGAAGGAGAAAAGCAAAAAATAGAAGAAAGAAAAGAGAAAAGAGAAAGGAAATGGGAAGAAAAGAAGAAGAGGAAGAAGGAGGAGGAATCAAGTGGAGCTTGGATCTTCCATGGCCATTATTGGCTTCATCTTCAAGACCTTGAGGTAGGGGGACTTTGTTTTGACTCTTTGTTTCCATTTTTCTTCATCTTGTTCTATGTGTTGGCATGATAGGAAAAAAGGGTTTGAAGGGTTGTTTTGTGTGTTCTTGGCATATTTCTTGTTGGTGAACCTGAATATGGCTTGTTGTTGGTTTGTTGGATGCATGAGGATGAATTATTCATCATTTGAACACCTTGGTTCCTATTGGAGTTGAATTTGGGGGTTTAGGTTTTTGGATGGATGATAGGTTCATCAATCCATGATTTATGGTTTTGAGTGAAATTAAAGTGAAATATGAGTTGCTTTGTGTAGATGGACCTTGTGTAAGGTTAGAAATCACTTAGAAGTGAGTTTTGAGTGATTGGATGAGGGGTAAGCTCCAATCGAATAGTACCATATATCTGCAGAATTTTGCAGAAGTTTCTGTCATAGGGTCATGCCTAGGCATAATTTAACCACGCTTAGGCGTGGGTGAGACAGAGAGTGTCACGCCTAGGCATGACAGAGTTGCGCCTAGGCGTGGTTTCCTGGGAGTTACAGGGTTGTTGCCCTACCTCTTTCATGCCTAGGTGTGGGTGGGTGGCACCAAGGCGTGACTTCCAATGTTGATCAAGTGTTAATTCTTGATGTTTTGAGGATTCCTAAGTGTTGGGTTCTTTCATGTATACTTTTTATTAGTGTGTTGAGGTACCTATTGGAGTATTTCAAGGAGGAAATTACTAACTAGTAGATGAGAAGAAGTGTGAAACCTTAGGCAACCAATGGTTTAGGGAATGCCATAGGCTAACACCTAGATTCTTGATCCATATAGGATTGATGTTATTGTCATTTGTGATAATGATATTTTTGTGAAACATAGTTGAGGTGAGTGATATCCTCTTTATGTTTGTTAGGTAGTGAAGGTGAGTAATATCCTTACTACTTTTGTGATGCTGATATGTGATGGGAATGACACATTGTGAAAGTATGTGAGTATTCCTAAATCAGTAGTTGGAAACCCTATGGAGGAGGATGGGCATGTTTAAGGGCATTGGTTATGAACTTGTGCAGGAGAGTATCCGATGTGGCATTGAATATGCGTTAAATATCACTTTGCATATTTTCTCACACACTTGCTATTTTCACGTATCGGTGAATGGTATATGAGATGGTAACAGTACACTCATTGTTGTGAGATAGAATAGTCCATTCATTACCAGGTAGTGTTTTAAGGTTGGAGCCTCACTACTTAGAGAAGTAAAAAGGAATCGTAGTTCCTGGAAATAGTTGAGTTTCATGACATTGCACTAACACTATTTTACTTCATTGCATAACCATTGTCTTAGGACATGTCAGGCATAAACATGCAACATAACAAGCATTGCATTTGCATGGTAATTGTATGGGCAATCACCTTAATCAATGATATGTACGATTGTATAGGCGGCTGTATAATATTATTGATAGTCATTATTGTGAGAAAGTGGTCATAGCCACTGGTGAGATAGTGGTAGTAGTCATAGTTGTTGTTGTATCTCTAAGATAGAGATGTTGTTTGTGTCTTTACGATAGAGATGATGTTTTCGAGGGTGTGGTGATCACTTGAAAATTGTTTGTGATAAAAATGAGTTTTTATGTAAACTTATAAAATGAGAATCTATTTTGGGAAGAGAAATGACATGGTTCTTGACTTTTGCCACCTTTCTAGCTTGATATGTGTGATACATGAGTTTAAAAATATGTTTTCCCCCGAAATGGCTGGAATGATTGTGATTGCATGTTTTATGGATTTATCTACTGAGAATTTGTGAATTCTCACCCCTTATGTGTGTTTCCATGATGATTCCAGGAAGGAAGACTTGTGGAAAGTGAAGTGCAAGCAGGAGCTTAGAGTGCTTAGCTTAGTGTAGCTAGGTAGTTTCTTTTGATATTTGTATTTTTGAAAAAAACAAATATGGTGTAATATTTATATATTCATTCGTGGTTCATAGTTTCTATATAATGTTGTTATGTTATATTAGAAATTGCATAGCTGTGAAAGTAGCACGTTTGAATTTAATGATTGTAGTGATATACTATGGTTATTAAATTTGGGATGTTACATTCAACCCTAAGGGAACCGACTCTAGGTTCAACACTAAGGAAACTAATCTCTAGGTTCAACCCTAAGGGAACCAACTCTAAGTTCAATGCTAAGGGAACAAACTCTAGGTTTAACCCTAAGGGAACTAATTTCTAGGTTCAACCCTAAGAGAACCAACTCAAGGTTCAACCCTAAGGGAACTAATTTTTGGTTCAACCATAAGGGAGCTAACTCTAGGTTCAACCTTAAGGGAACCAATCTCTAGGTTCAACCCTAAAGGAACCAACTCTAGGTTCAACCCTAACTCTAGGTTCAACCCTAAAAGAACCAACTCTAGGTTCAACCTTATAGGAACCAATCTCTAGGTTCAACCCTAAGGGAACCAATCTCTAGATTCAACCCTAAGGGAACCAACACTAGGTTCAACCCTAAGAGAACCAATCTCTAGGTTCAACCCTAGGGGAACCAACTCTAGGTTCAACCCTAACTTTAGCTTCAACACTAGGGGAACTAACTCTAGCTTCAACTTTAAGGGAACTAACTCTAGGTTCAACCATAAGGGAACCATATCTAGGTTCAACCCTAAGGGAACTAATCTCTAGGTTCAACCCTAAGGGAACCAACTCTAGGTTCAACCCTAAGGGAACCAATCTCTAAGTTCAACCCTAAGGGAACCAACTCTAGGTTCAATCCTAAGAGAACCAATCTCTAGCTATACCCTATTTCAACTCAACTTATTGAGAGAATAAAGCATTTACTGAAGAACTTGTGTATTTAACTCAACTTTAACTATTAAAGGAGTTATTAGTGTTTTTAGGTCTCAATCCATCCCAAAACACCTCAAAGTCTTATCTAAAAAGGCTGATTTTCAAAATTGCACCAAATGTGCATCATAACTTACAAAATTCTAAATTTTATGAGCAAATATCTTTCTGTCATATCTTTCAAATGCCATAAGTGTCATTTCATTTGGCTAAGTGTAGCCAATGTTATGCGACATTTTGCAGAAGCTAAAACAGGGCACCCACTGTTTTTTTCTAAAATCTGACCTAAATTTAATTTGAAACTGGGAATAAACTATAAGTGATACTATTCTGAAATTTTATAGGCAAGAAACCTTACATGTTAGCTTCAAAATGCCACTAGTCTCTTGTAAATACGACCTCAGAGAAAGAAATTATGCAATCTAGTTTATGGACAGTTAGAATGCCTTTTCTGCAGAATCTGCCTCAGATTTAAACACAAACTGGTACTAATTGGGTTGGTCCAAAAATCTTAAATTTTTTATACATGAAGTCTTATGTCTTAGCTTTCAAATGTCACAAGAATTAGGTCAATCTGATATCTGTATCTCAAGTTACGCAACAAACTTCACTAGAAGTCAAGATGCCATGCTTGCTAGTTGGCCATTTTTTAGGGAGGGTTGCGGCTCCCTTTCTCTTGTTCTGTGGCTCCTCTTTATCAGGTGACAGAAATTGAGAAATAGAAACATGAGTGTCGCGGCTTCCCTTGTCTTGTGCCGCGACTCCTGGGATTCTGTAGAAACCATTGGAGCCCCCCAAATTCTAACCAAACCAAAGAGGTTTTCCTCCCCTAAAAAGATTTCTAAGCATATTAGGATCCTCAAACACTAAACTTAACTAAACAAACTTAGATCATGATTAAAATCATTCAATCACAACCAAAATCTCATTTCTCCCATACCATTTCCAAGTTCCTTAATCATGAACTAAAATGGTTGGATTGAGCTATAAATAGTCATCTAACTCTTACTAAGCTAAAATTTGTTTAACTTAATCCTTGGAAACAAGAATCAAGCTTAGAACATGGATTTAGCTTTTTAAATCCACTTTCTATTCATAAAAACCTAAGTTTATCCAAGAGAAAGAGTGACTCACTCAACCTCTAGCTACTCTTCTCTTTTCCTTATCATGTTTTGCTTCCTAACATTACACTAAGCATATCTCAATATGCTCTTCAACTTCATTCATTGATATACTTCATAGTAACTTACTTACGTCAAACTCATGCATAATTACGTTATCATAAATAACTTATATTTATTTACATCTAAAATATCATACAATATCATTTCATTATAATTAATAAGTGAATAATACTAAAGACTTTCAATCACTCCTTTGGTCATCATTTGACCTCTGTGGCCAAATTTAAAACATCTTAGTTCTTCAAGATTACTAATACTAGAACCTATTCTTAAACTTTTAATACCACAATTGACCAATGTCAACCATTTTGAATCTAACTCTATCACGACTTCAAGTCATAATCAATTCAATGTGTAAACATGAAAATAATAAGCAATCCAAGTCTTACATTTTTAATCAAGATTTGGTATCAATGCATGATACAAATACATTTAAACTATGGTAAAAAAAACAAGGTAGATTCTACCATGGTTTTAATCACATTTTAAGTCAACATATCAAGCACAAAAACAACACAAGTGTAGTCACAAGAAAGTAGCACTCTACTGTAGCATTTTCACCCATTTCAAGCCACCAATTCACATTTTAAAGTAACAAAAGTTTGCCTAAATTATGGGCAAAATTCTGTTTTAATTTTGTAACATCTTGTAAGCTACAATTTCAAGCACAAATGTATCCAAAATTTGACCATAAATAGGGCAACATTCTGCCTTTATTTAGTATCACAATTCCAACCATAAATTCAATTAAACAATCATCACCAATTCTGTCCCAAAAATATGGCATTAAATTGTGTTCAACCTCCAAATATAATGTGGCTATGAACTGTCAAAATTAGTTTGCCCCAATGGTTTAATATGTTAAGTTTTGATGATGACAAATACAAGACAAAAAGAATGATATTTTTGCTACAAAGATGTGCTTAAAAGATTATATTGTATCATGCATGATTATGTACTTTATCTAGTTATATTTCACTTAATAATCATGCAATGAGATATGTGTAGCATTCTTCACATAATATATCCAATAATGCTTTATATGAGTTTTAACGAATCAATATTGGATTTGGCTCTATTTAAATGAAAATGTACAAAGAGTTCTTTATTGCATCCTATATAGAGCATATCTATTTGTAATTGATAAATATCTTATTTGGATATGTCTATGAAATTCTTATATGCATGTTAGACTAACTAGAGTTATACATTTATGAATCATGCATATGAAGATATTGAATTATGAATTTGGACTAACTATGTTTGTTTTAAGTAAGCAATACTTTGTAGGATGATCTAAGTACCAAGAGTGAGAATGAAACAAAAGATCACAATTATGCTCAATTCAAGAAGATTGAGAATGATAAGTTGTTCCAAGCTTTTGCAAGATTTGAAGAGAAAAAAATTTTGGAAGCTTGGATTACATCAACAAGCCTAAGGACTAGATTCGATGGTGGCAAGATCAAGTCCAAGATCTTCAAGAATAGTTTATAGGATTTAGATTTTGTGTAAAGGTAAATAGGAATCATACTGAGCTTAAAAATGTTTTAAAATCTTTACAAGTGTTTCTTACTTGTTAAAAATGCCCAACAAACTGTTTTTGAAAAGCTATCATGGTGGTAGTTCATTTGGATGAAAATTTGTCAAGTTTACGTTTTACAAAATTGACCTTTAGTTACTTTTTTGACCATATCTTTCAAATATTTTTTAGTCTTGTTCTGAAACTTGTTTCATATGAAAGTATACTCAATGATCTTACTAATGAGTGGTCATTTGTTTTAAATAGATAAGTAACAAAGGAGTTATAGTCTTTCAAATGTCTTTTGGTCAAAAACAGGGGTGGAATAACCGATTATGGAAAATCCATAGCAAGTTATTCACCAAAGTCAAAGACATGAGCTTCTGTTTTTAAAGACCATAACCAATTATGATATTTCCATAACCGGTTATTGACAAAGTCAGAAGCGTTGGCTTCTATTTTAAAAAAACCATAACCGGTTATCAAATTTCCATAACCGGTTATTGGTTAGTTTTAAAAAAACCCTGGTTAGGCCATAACCAATTATGAAATAGTCATAACCAGTTATCTAGGAACTAGAAATAGATTTCCAACAGCTCTATTGGAGCATTTAATGCCCCCAACCACCACCAACGGCTCTAAAATGCTTTAGGCTATAAATGCAAGTATTTGGGCATCAAATAAAAGTTGGGAAACAATCTGAAAATGATTCTTGAGCATTGAATATGAGTTTTAACTATCATTTCTTATAAGCCCTTGTTTTGAGCTTCAAAATGTGAATCCTTGATACTCATTGTTCTTCAATTTGTATTATCCACTCTTGAGAGAGTTTCTATTCATCTATACTTTGTGTAATCTATAAAGAGGGTGAGGTATCTCTCAAAGGTTGTAAAGGGTAAGATATCCTTTGTTTGTAAAGAGAGTGAGGTATCCCTCCAAAGTTGTAAAGGGTGAGGTATCCCTGTTTTGAGGCTCAAGCACAAAGGGTGAGGAATCCCAAAGGTGTGTTAAGTGCTCTTGGTTGTAAAGGTTTTCAAGCACATGTTCAAGCTTGAAGGTTTAGTGGAAAATCTCAGGTGGTTCACTTGAGGACTAGACGTAGGTCATAAGGGGTGGCTGAACCAGGATAAATCCTTGTATTTGCTTTTCTCAACTCTATCTCTTTACATTTGTGCTTTAATTATATATACTTGAGTTGAACTTGATATCTAGCTTATTTGCTTGATTTATCCTATAGCTTAAGTGGTATTTGAGAAATCTCTAATAGTTGTACCTTTGTTAGACTTATTCTACTGCATGTGTTGATTGAAAATATCAAAATGCATAATTTCTTAAAGTTGTTTTAAAAATTTATAATCACCTAATTCACCCATCTCTTGGGTGATGGTTGTCATGGCTAACATGAACTTCACTAAGTCAATCACAAAATCAACACAATATTTGTTAAAAATTGAAACACAAATTGGAAGTAATAAAACATGGTTTCAACTGTGACACTCATGAATAAAAACACCATCAACTCTCCAAGCTTCTCACTCAATAATTTATCAAAGAAGCAAAACTAATTAAAAATAAGAAATTAGTGTACTTAAAACAACAAAAAGATGTCTCTTAAATCATCACCCAGCTGTGTCTATGATAATCTCTACAATCATAATTTTGATTTCAAAAACTATGAAAAAGAAAGACAATTTGAGAGCAAGCATCCCTTACCTCTTCTCCTTGCCCTGATTCTTTGATTTTCCCTTCACTTCCTTTCTCTTTTTCTCCTTCCCCATCACATTACAACTGCTGCCCTGGGTTCTATTTTTGCCTCTGTTATTAAGGTAGAAACTATATGACAAGAGCAAAAAGAAATAAGAAAGAATAAGATTTAATATGGATGGAAAAGGAAGAATGAAAATGGAAGATAAAGGGTAGAGGAAATTAAGGATTTTCTTCCTCCGTTGTGCTCTGTTTTTCTCTAGAGAAAAGGGGAGAGAATGTGAAGAATAAAAAAGATGATTGTAGAAAGGTGAGTGACGTGAAACATATCAAAAAGATGGCTTAAAATTTTGAACTAGAACTTTTGTATCTGTTAATTACATTTTAATCTTCTAAAGTTATGTTTTTTAAGTTATTATAAGCCTTATAAAAAATTTTAGGACTCAACTTAATCATCTATCCATTTTTCAATAATTTTTCATATATTGCTATTCACTGAGTAAGTTGCACTATTTATTTTGAATTAAATCGAACCTGTAAGGTCAGTAAATGTACCTGCCATAACTTATTTTTCATATCAAAATATTCTCCATATTTCTTATCTTCGAGCAGTTTCATAATTTTTCAAGCTATTTAGCTATTTTATTTAATCTACAAACACTTTCTCAATGTCCTTAAAAATATTGAACTAACTTCGTTTGTCCTCAAAATTGAACTACATCCTTTCTTACACTTTTGTGACCTAGAAATAAATTTTTCATATTTATTTCCTTTTAATTTAACATTTATGCTATTTTTCCTAAATTAAAATAGTCATTTTACACATTTTGTGTTACGACAAAGTGTCTAAATTAACTCAAATTGTCACAAAATTTAGTGGACACATTAAACAAGTATTATGATACTTCTATGACCATATACAAGTCTAACATGCTAAAAAGAGCATGTTACAAAAGTTGTTAATAGAGCATGTCCCCAAAAGGAGTTTAAAAGGTCAGCATGACTCATCATGGATCGGACCATGTCCAATAAGGTCTAGTTCCTCATTTCAAAAGCATCATTCCATTGTGATGTTCTAGGAGGAGTGAGTTGAGATATTATCCCACACTCTCTTAGATGATCATCAAACTGTTGGCTTAAGTATTCACTACCTCAATCTGATCGAAGGACTTTAATACTTTTGCCAAGTTAGTTTTGTACCTCATTCTTACATTCCTTGAATTTTTCAAAGGATTCTGATTTGTGTTTCATAAGATATACAAACCATATCTACTAAAATCATTAGTAAATGTAATGAAGTATTAAAAATCACCTCTAGCCAATGTGTTTAGTGTAACACCCCAAAATTTATTTATTTTATTATAAATATTCATTTTATAATATTTGTGATTTTCTAGAATTTTTTTGAATTTTTCTGAGAATGCGAAATATTTTAATATTATTTCTCATTTTACGTGCAAATTGAACAGAGTCAGGAAAATAAAATATTTTTTCCAAGAACCTTGATCTGTGAAAACGTCGATAGGGCATCTTACTAAACCCGAGGCTGGACACAATTTACGAGGTTTCATATTTTTCGAGAAAATTTAACAGACAAAATAACAAACGCTGTGTAAAATTTATCTATCAGATAAATTAATATTGACTTCTGTCGACTGTAGTAATTATCCATTGGATAATAGTATGTAATAAAAACTCTATCACATTATCCTAATGCAATCTACTTTATGTCTAATCAAGCTCACTTTAATTTAAAATTTTGTACCTTAATTAAGAAGCTTCTTTGAGAAGCTTTGACCAACTAAAGACCATGATGCCCTTGGCTTGTCAAGGAAGCCAAAATCCCTCCCCTCTCTCCTCTTGAAGCCGCGGCAATGCATGGCCAAAGGAGGCAAATTTTTGCCTTCTCACTTAATGCAAAATACCCAAAATCATTTCATTTCACCAAAACACTTCTCTCTCTAAAAGTTCATCCTCTTCATTTTCTCCTCCTTCTCTCTACTCCTCCTCCATAGCTACGAAAATTGCAGCCCCTTCTCCACTCATTTTTCTTCACCTTTCTATTCACAAATACCATTTCCATACTCCCCTCCATCTCCTTTACACTTTCTCTTTAGAAAGTTTCTTCAAAAATCCAACCTTTCCCCATTGTCTTTCAAGGCAAAGCTACTAACTTTGAGGTAAAGCTTCCACCTTTCTTCTTCTTTCTCTTCATTTTTGGACTCTAGAGTCTCAAAGGAGACCAAAGATCCATTCTTTTCCATGCTTAAGGTTGATTCTTGATGATGGAAATTTCTAGGGTTTTGAAGGCTTCAAAACTGAATTCTTCAAGGATCTTGAAGGAATCATTTTCGCTATTCTTCCATAGGTAAGAGGGAGATTACTCACTTATACCAATAATGGTGGTGAGGGAACCCTTGTATGTTCATGTTGTTTTGTGATTTTTGCTTGTTCATGTGCTCTTGGATTTGATTAAATTTTGATTGGTGATCTTGAGTGTATTAGAAGTGTTAAATGTGCTTGATCATATTAGGGTTGTTAAATGAAAAATTTAGAGTTTCCTACCCTTGCATGATGGTCACAGTTTTGAGGGAGATTTTGGGTTGAGAATTGTTTTTGTGAACAAATAAATAATGCTTATGTAATTAAATGTTGAATAATAACATTGAGATTAATAAATGGAAAATTTTAAGGATTGAACACCTTAAAAGGGAGCCACGATTTTGGTTGAAACCATAAGGGTTTGGATTGATCTTGGTGAATCAAAATTTAGGTAAATTGATATTAAGAAACTAATACATAAAATGGAATGAAAATTTGGATTTTGAAGACCACTGAAGGCTATGGTTTTAAAGAGAAAACCTTGAGGTTAAATGATGCCTTGGTGCATCTTTGGAAATCTAAGATTTAGAGACTTGCATAATTCTTAATGAAGTGGAAGAATTAAAGTGGATAATAATATTTGGAAGGCCAAGATTTTGAAAGTTTAAATTAACCTAAAATTTGTCATAATTAATCAAAGCTTAAGACTTTGAAAATGTGGATCCGAGATATGAACTTGTGAAAATTAATAAGCTATGTATGATTACATATTGATATTGAGAATTGATCTTATATTGTTATAAATCCCTATGAGGGTTAAGCACTAGTTGATTTTGTACTTGAGAATATCATGATGTGATGATGTTGAAAAATGAATATGTATGTGTATATATATATTTATATACCATTGTGGTAATGCTTATGATGAATGCATCATTGATGAACATGCATGATTGAAATTGAGTCATCATGCATATGTGTTGTCCGTTGGACATTGTTAGAAAGGCTATGTGTGCCTAGGAGTTTGAATAACACCTATGCATGGGTGCGAATAGACTAAGCGTAGGGTCATAATGGTTGGCCCTAGGGGCATCGGAGTGCGGGTGTCTCACAATAGACAGTGGTAGCTCCACTAGGGCTGTGGGATAGACCGATGCGACACACTGACGATCCTGACTGGGACGCTACCCTATATCGTGATCAACTATCGAGGTGCCACGTATAAGCCAATTGCACAAATATTTTTATGAGATAATGCACACTATATTTTTAAGGCTAACGATATACTAGCATTACTCCTTGATCATTCACTCCAAAAATGTTTATGTCTAGCTCCATGGAGTAGGAATTTTGGTACCCTTTGCATTGTGAACTGTCGGTCACATAATTCATTGAGCATGAGCATTTATAATTATAGAATACGTTTACTATTATAACTACAATAATTATTTGATTTCTTGGACTATTGAATATTGGAAATGTTGATGCCACCTGCCTGTTGTTAAGAATACTTACTGTTATTAATTGTTTATTCTGCTCTTACTATTAATTTCTATTATTACTGTGATTGGATGTATGAACTGTATTGTATGTGGGTGTCCAGTGCCGTATTATTTTCTTACTGCCATTTTGGTGTTGTATGTGGGTTGTATGTGGCCTGTTTACTTTTGCGAAGACGAGCGTAAGGAAGAGGAAGCCCCTGAGTTTCCAGGTTTCTGGCTAGATTACGACTGAAGCTTATCAAGGATGATGTCACGCCCTCGTGGATGTTTGGGCTACACACGGATCACTTTTCATGGAGGCCCTGACTGCTGGCATATTAATGTGCAGATGGACCGTTGTGTGTACCATGGGGAGCTGACTGTGTCCTTAGCATGGGGTCGTTATGACGCCCCTATTTTTGGTTTTCATGCTTTTGTTTGGCTAGAGTTTTATATGCCCGTTAGGGATATGTGGGCTGACATGTATTACACCCCACGTGATGACTCTTTCCTTTCTACTGTCCGGGCTCCTATCCGTTGCTCTGTCACTCCGATGAATGTTTCATCGGATGAAGAGTACCCCGAGGAGGACCCTTCTACGATCCTTTCTTATCAGTCTTAGGGACTGATTTCGTCAGTGGCTACTAATGGCTATCTGTTATCTTTTTGGGGGAGCCTAACGTTTTGCTAGATTGATGAGTGTAAATTTGTAATTACCTTGGGTGGGTAAAGCTTTTACTCTTTTTGTATATTTTGGAATGTAACTAAATAGACTTATGCATATAGGTATGAATATATATATTGTGTAAGGTTTACCTTACGTCTGTTCTATTACGAATATTCTAATGATTGCCTCTATGCGTAATGGATTTTTAAATTAACTCTTAGACGCCACTTGGTAATGACATGATTTAACAAAAAAAAAATATAGTAACATTTGTAAAGGAACTTAAATAACCATAAAAATGAACCAGATCTACGAGCTTAAAAAAAAATAATTACCCCTTTTCCGCAGTTTAATGTATTTCGTTTTATGTTTTCAAAGTATTATAGTGTGACGTTCCTTCTTCACAGGTATTGAGAAAAAGGGGCGTTACATTTAGGGGTCCACATATATCACTATGTATAAGGCCCAAAAGATCATTAGTCATTTCATCTTGTCCAGTGAATGGGGCTTTAGTCATCTTCCCCAATAAACAAGGCTCACATATCTCATATGATTCAAAATCAAATGAGTCTAATAATCCATCTTTATGGAGTTTGGAGATGTGTTTCTTATTTATGTGGCCCAAACGACAATGCCACAGATAAGTTAGGTTCATATTATTTGATTTGAACATCTTAATATTTATATTATAGATGGGCATTTTGAGATTAAGGACATAAAGTCCATTACTCAGTTGTGCACTACCATAAAAAAATATCATTCAAATAAATAGAACAATTTTTGTCCTTTATTATAAATGAAAAACCTTTCTTATCCAAACAAGAAACAGAAATGATATTTCTACTAATAGCAGACACAAAATAATAGTTCTTTAACTTAATAACAAGCCCAGTGGGCAAAGATAAAAAATAAGTCCCTACGGCTAAAGCAGCAACTTTTGCTCCATTTCCAACTCGTAGGTCAACTTCACCCTAAGCCAACAGTCTACTCCTTTTTAGATCCTGCACATTTACACAAATGTGAAACCCACATCTAGTATCAAATACCCAAGATGTAGAAATAGATAAATTGACTTCTATAACAAAAATACATGAAGTGGAAGTCTCACTTCCCTTTTTCTTCTTAAGCTCCTCCAGGTACCTGCCATAGTTCCTCTTCCAATGTTCGGTCTGACCACAGTGGAAGCACACACCTTCCTTAGCCACCCCACCCACAAGTTTCAAGCTAGAAATGTTGGGCTTGAATTTATCCTTGCCCTTGCCCTTCCACTTGTCCTTGGGCTTCTTTAGCTATTTTTTGCCCTTACTCTATTAGACCATCATAATGATCTTTCCTTTTCCTTTATTAATATTTTGCTCAGCAGTTCTTAACATGCATAATAGCTCTGGCAGAGGTTTGTCAATTTTGTTCATATTGTAATTCATGACGAATTGACTGTAACTCTCTAGCAACGATTGCAGGACTAAATCAGTGGCCAACTCTTGACCCAATGGGAAACTAAGCCTATCTAGGTTTTGAATGTACGCAATCATTTTGAGCACATGAGCACCAACAGGGCTTTCCTCTACCAGTTTGCACTAAAAAAATGCCCTAGAGACTTTGAATCTCTCATGCCTAGCTTGCTCTTGATAGAGCTTCTTCAAGTGCACGATCATATCGTAAGCATCCATGTTCTCATGTTGCTTCTGAAGCTCAGAGTTCATGGTGGTTAGCATGAGACATCTGATGTCCAAGGTGTCATCTTGTTGCTTCTTATAATCATCCTTTTCAGCTCTAGGGGCATTTGTAGCTGGTGGCTCAAGAATGGGCTGATCTAGAACATACAACTTTTTTTCATGTTTGAGGACAATCCTCATATTCTTGTACCAGTCTAGGAAATTTGTCCTAGACAATTTGTCCTTCTCAAGGATAGATTGCAATGATAAATTATTTGAAGTGTTTGTTATAACACCCCCCGTAGGACATCACATTTCCGACTACCAACTTATAACCTGAAAATCAGTTCATAAAAGGTTTGAGTTATAAAAGGTGGGTTTCAAAATTTCTTTTTGCAGAAACATAAACTTACTGATATTTATAAGTAATACTGAAAAATATATTTAAACTGTTTAAAACCATATAACAGACATCACTTAATATTTAACAATTATTCAAGAAATATAAAACTTACAGACTCAATTTTAAACAGTAGTAAATCCCATCACGGGCCCTACTTAATAGCACGGTAAAACACTAACAAGAAAACTTAACATACTTATTCCTTCTTGTATCCATCTTGATGTACCGTGTATCTGTTCCTTATCAATACTACATACCATCGAATCCTGAATGACCACTCCTCCATGTTGTCACCAATCTCAGAATATCTACTACCCGTCATGTCGAAGACAACTCGTTCCTTCTACTATATAATTTTTTAATAATACAAACACAACAAAACAATATAACAAAGAGGTGAGATCACCTATGCCAATACCAACATGGTAGCATAGAGATAATACAAACAGCATACCATACAGATATGTCATACCATAATTACAATTATGCCATCATCATAATGTGTAAAATAATAATAATTACAATAATGCCATCAATATTATTTATCATCATCATCATCCAATATTCCTCAATTATTATATCACACAAATATAAATATTCAATATTTATGATAATGCTCTCAATTATTACCCAAGTATTCAATAGTTCAATTATCATAACCAATACTCAATAATGATGCATATGTTATGTATGTAGACTCAATGTCCTACTCCATGGAGGTTTTCACAATTTCGAGAAGAATGCTCTGTTAATTGTCAGCCTTAGCCCAAAGACAATCTTCCAGTTTAGCCCACAGACAATGCCCAGCCTTAGCCCACAGACAATGTCCAGGCTTTGAAAAGAATCGTGTTATTGTTGGGTATCGTCAATGCGTTGCAACGGACTGCATCGCCAAGTGGCACATAGTCCAGCCTTAGCCCATAGACAAATGTCCACTGGTCGACCGCCGCGCCTTGATGTCTCCAAGATCCATCATAGACCTCACTATCAATTCACATTCTCTCTTCAACCACAAGGGTCACAATAGCATCAACTATTAATTTTTGTTCAAAATTCAACATATGCCTCAATGCATATTTTTCAATTTCATCATATGCTTCATTGCATATCTTTTCAATTTCATCATATGCTTCATTGCATATCTTTTCAATGCATATTCAATGCACCAATGCCAATCACAGGCAAAATTCATTATTTCCAATGCATGTTCAATGCACCAATGCCAATCACAGGCATATCTTTCCAATGCATGTAAAATGCACCAAATGTCAATCACAAGCAAAACTAGTCATTTTCTCATACAGTGTCCATACACTGGTTCAACAGTAATCATACTGTATATTCAATAGCAAAATCATGTTATCGCGTTTTCATAGTCATAAAACACTTTTGTCGTGTTTTCACAATTGCACAACATTTCTGTTACGTTTTCATAATTCCGCAATACTTCTGTTGTATTTTCAAATCACGTATTAATTTTTCAACGTTTTTCTCAATTACGTAAGAATATTTACACGTTTCTCAAATCGCGTAGCGATTTTCCACCATTTTCACAATCGTGTACTTAAAAATCATTCTTTTAAGTCGCGTAAACAAATTTCCATCATTTCCAAAATATTTAAATGCTTTTCAAATCGCATAGAAATATTTTAACATTTTTCAAATCGCGTAGCTTAAAAATCACATTTTTAAGTTACGTAAATCGTTTTTCACCATAATTCTATTACGAAAAATATTTCTCAACTTTCAAAAAATTCATTTCAACCTTTCTCATAATAATATGACTTCGTACTTCATTTTCCACATTTCCATATTCAAGAAATCCTTTTCGTAATAAATTCCACAATTTCACCCTTCCATTGAATTAAATCAATATTTTTAACTTTAAAATTTACTAACGCTCTCCAAAACCCAAATGATGAGTTACACGTTAGAAAATATCCAATCACTATTATATTCTCCATTTTTCTCAAATCAACTCTAAAATCAATTATCTTCAAAATAAATTGAGGTTCAAACACTTTCAACCTTTTTTTTTCTATTCACATACGAAAATTCCATTTCTCAAGTGATAAAACACTCTGATTTCCTTTCCAAAAATCCTTGTACTAAATCAAATTATATTTCCACTTTGAAAATCACTTTGTTTTCATAAAATCAAGGCATTACAAGCCTTCAAAACTGTGGTACCTGGCCATTCAAACCATCAAATATTTTTTTTTAAATCAATATGATTTTACACAAACAAAACCATTAAAATTTCCTTCAAAAACCGTGAGACTCATAGTCTTTGAAATCAAATCATTTGTTCATTTTCATTTTTCACTTTCTTTGCAAATCCTTAAAATCATAAACTCATTGCTCTTTTCATTTAAAACTCATGATTAATAAAATACTTAAAATATTTTTATTCAAAAATGTCCTTGAGTTCCATTAAATTCCATTCTTGTTTTTACACAAAATAAATCAATAAAAATTCTTCTCAAAATCGTGAATACTACTTCTTGAAAAACAAACCCTTTGTTTATTTTCCTTGCTTTTCTAATCATCCAACTTTATCATTCATGAAAATATTAATTTATGAACACCTATTCTGAGGTGTCTTGGCCAAAATTCCTCTTGGTCTTTGGAACCAAAAATCAATTTCCTTTCCATTATCAAATCATGACATATATATACATATTTCATCATATATACCATAAGCATGCCATAATCAAAAGCAATAAATCATGCAAATCATACCAAGCATAGGCAAATAATCAAAGCACATAAACACACAAAAATTATTATATGACCATGGATATGAATCTTCACATGGATTCATCATCCATCAAATACTCAAACCATCTCTCACCACCATACTTGGTTGGTGAGATGGATCTCCCTCTTACCTCTTGAAGAACTTCAAAAGCTCTTTGGTTTGCTTCTTTTTCCAAGTCCTTCACCACCAAAAGTTTCTTAAACACACAACAAAACATATATTTATTAGCATATCAAGCTTGAACAGGAGGAACCATGGATCAAACATGGCTTAGAACATGAAAAAGAGAGAAGAAATGAAGTTTCCTTACACTTCACCTCAAATACCCTATAAATTTGCTCTTGAAAAAAGTCCTTGAAGATGAATAATTTAGAGAAAGTCTCCGACATGAAAGTTGCTTAGAATAACGTAAGGATTCAAGAAATATGGTTGTATGAAATTAAAGAGTGGTGGAAAGTGGAGTATGGTGTCTTGGCCGAAACCTTGTTTGGAGAGAAAATGAGAGAAATTTTTTTGCTAAGTTTTGCTTTAGGAAAGTTCATGAATGATGAAGAATGATCAATAATGGCCAAAGTGATCAATTATGGTCTTCAACTTGTGCTTTAGCTTCTAAATGTAGCACCAAAACCGTCCCAACCCCTCCATGCACTCTTCAAAAAGTGACCAATCTCCTAGCCATCATTTTAGGCAATCTTAACCATTGATTAGATCAATGGTTAGGATTTAATGTAGCTTCTAGGTTTAGGCTTAGATAGAAGACTTAATTTAGGTCATTGGATCTTTCATCCTTGAAATCCTAGCCATTAGCTGTGTCTCCAAAATGAAGGGTCAAGATTGCTCCTTCAAACTTTACATCCAAGGGCTATAAATGGTCCTAGCCACTTTATAAGACTAAATCTCAACCGTTGATTAAATCAAGATCAAGTCTCCACCATTGATTACATCAATGGTTGATGTCCAAGCTAATAATGTTGACTTAAGCAGTATAATATTTATTTTTCTATCTGCTATTACCCTTCAAATAATATTTTTACTGTATTTTTTTATCACCCGATAATTAAATATAGTACAAAACACAATAAAAGAAAATTTTAAAAACTGTTTCCGGATTCAGGTTTAGTAAGATCCCCCATCTCCATCTAAACAGTATACATTTTTCTATCCGCAGAAAAATTTTTACTTTGCGGGACCCACGTAGGCCCACGTAAGGCCACCTAGGCCCACAGACAGCCCAAAAACAATCAGAGAAATATAAAAATTTCATAATCATCTACAAAATCATAAAAATTATAAAATTCATGAATGTCAAATCAGATTACGTAAAATAATTAAGACTTAACAGTAATAATTAAATTACATAAGATTTACCTCAACTTGAAAATTATTATTTTCTTGACACGGAGTAAATCACCCAAAACGATCAAATACGCTGACGGAATAATCAAAATAATTTTACAGTACACAGAAATCACTAAATAGTAGAATTTTGTTAACTGTCAAAATTTACTATCAAATAGATAGGAAATTTGGGGTGTTATATTTGTTGCCATGGTAATCTATTAATAGAAATATGCAAGTATAAGTATCATGTCATAAGCATATTTAATAAGGTCTTTAATTAAATATGTCTCCCACTATTTTATTCAAATCAATGACCCTCTGCATTGACTAGAAAAATCCCATCGCAAGATTTCCTAGTGGGCCAAGATCTATATTTCACCTAGCTTTAAGTCAATTTTGGCTGGTCACTCAAAGTTTGGTTATTTAGGTAGGAAACATTTTCCAATTACATCACATGCAACTCTTAAATAGTTAGGTGAATAACACTTATTCTAATCTATCTAATGGACTAAAGTCCAACTCTATGCCTCTAAGCCTTCAATCATATTGAAATAGCCTAGTTAAGTCAGGCCCAATGGTTAACAGTTGGATATTACTTTTATCCCATCGCGTCTTTCTAATATAGATAAAGGCATCCTACTTTGTCACACCTACACTTAATTCATACTAGCCTTGACAAGTGCCACGCATTAGAAGGCATCACACAATGACTTAATATTTGCTTTGAGGGAATTTTATAATTATTATTAGATTTCACCATTTATTAAACTATTTAACATATCATAAACATCCATGCATCTCATACATGTAAAGCATAAAAAGAATGTGACATGTGTAACACCCCTTTGGAGGATGTCACACATAAAGGAAAATAAAAGAAAGAGAAATAAAATCTACCCAAGTTGTAAAACATTTGATATATAATATTACATATCGTAAGATAATTCCTGATAAACAGAATATTGTTAAATAAAATAATGCGGAAAAATAAAATAAACAGAACAACATCACTCATAAGATACATATGTTCCAAGTTATAAGTTATACAAATAATTTACAACTACAATTACAAATATTTAAACAAAAACAGTAAATCAAAACAGTAAAAAGTCAATATATACAGACATACGCAGACGCGCCCAAAAAATCATCATGCATATTTAATCCTCTGAAGGATCACTCTCAACATGAAAATGATCATCAGGAGACAAATATCCCGGATGTCTCGACTCTCGGCGATAACGAGATCGCGCAGTCGATACGATACTAATCTCACTAGGCTCCGTGGTCATACCACCAAAATATCGCCTAAGAGATAAGGGTAACTCTAAATGTAAAAATACAGTAGTAGTCATAACCGGCTCTCCATCAAACTGTTGACGTAGGGTCACTGTCAGCCGTCCTACATACGTCACAGAGTCTCGGTCTCCTCGCAGATGCCAAGTTAGCGATCCTCCATGAAACTCCAGCTGTACAAATCCTAAAAATCCAGGTACCGCCATACCCAATCAAATCAATCCAATGGATATGGATGATCAGATGGTTCTTGATCGTAAAACTGGTCGTCGATTTGCTGATCTTCCTCCTCCTCCACGGGGTACAGGATCTCAAGAGGCTGTTCCTCTTCCTCAAAGTCTTTACCGCGTAAAATAAATATACAGAAATACATACAACGAAGAGGTAAGACAATCTAAAATCACCATAAACATGGCCAATAAGAAGACGACAAACAACATGTATACAGTTCATGCAATACGAAAAGCTATAACAGTAATAATAACGGAATAGAGTAAAGTTTAGATATCATAACATTACATAACATCACAGATATAACACAGATAAAAACACAGATAAGACAATATCACAGATAGAATAAAATAAGAAATAGACAACCATCATAATAATTACCAGATAAAGATAAATAGAGAAAATAGAATAATATCCAAGATATAATCATATACACTAAGACACGATCCTACTCCATGGAGCTAAACACAAACAGATATCAGAGAGAATGACTTGCAAAATCTATTAGTACCACGGCTGCCCAACCAACTATCGCGCTGTCACACGTTGCGTCAATAGCCCACGACACCGGGAATCCACCATCCGGCGTAGTATAGTTCACGGTCTCCCGTTGTGGCACTATAGGCAATGTACTACTAGACTTTACAAACCTCGAGTAAATATAGTGCGTGTCGAGTCCATTAGTGTGCTATCGGTTTACCATGGCCCAACGGAGCTACCAACTGTCCACATATGGGATACCGTACACTAACGTCTCCAAGTCCATTAGAACAATGAACCACACTATGTTTATCGCATCGACAACACGATGTGATTCGTCTCTTCAACCAATCTACCAAAGATTTGGCATAAACTCAATACATAATTCCAAAAATATGAAATTATGAAAATGCCCCCAAGATAAAATATGCCCTCAATGGCAGAAAAATAGAAAGCCTGTACGGGTTCACATTTTCCCGACAGCGAAAAATAAATACAGTGACAGTCAATCACGTAGAAATTTTATCGCGTTTTCACAATCTCGTCATTTTTATAAACGTTTTGAAATCGCGTAAATATATTTTTCTGTTTTCAAAATCGCGTAGGATTTTTAATACGTTTTCTCAATCGCGTAAGATTTTTAAATCATTTTCTTGACAGAATTCTTTAAAATTACTGTTTAAATAAACAGAAATAATAAATAATACTTTTAAGCTACGTATAATATTTTTCATACCGTATACTGTCTTTTGGACATCTTTCCTATCTTATTTGTCCATTTTTACTAAAATTTGACAGTATTTTGCTTAGAAAATTATATTAATGGTTTCCTAATTTTACCGTAAAAATTCTATTTATTAAATTTTTAAACCATATTATTAATCCTTTTGAAAACTACTAACATGCTTCAAAATACAGCATGAGCTATATGTTAGAAATTTTCGAAAGTTACTGTATTTCATTTCTAATAACAAAATCATTAGTTCTAAGTTCTCAAACTTATTTCTAATTGATTCTTTTCCTTAAAACTCATTTTAGAAAAATTCTTTTTTAACACATATTGTATTCTTATACTTAGAAAAGGTTTGGATTTAATTTTAGAAACCATGGATACTTGGTTTGGCATGTTGGCCGAATTTCCTAAATCCTTTGAAATTGATTTCTAAATTATTTCTCATCTTCTAAATATATGTCAAACTTATTGTATGGTCTAAATTCATTTAACCATTGTTTTAGAAAATGGTTTTTGAAATCAACACATTCATTTTAGGCATGTTGGCCCAAAATACTAAGTCTTACCATTTGATTTCTAAGTTCATTTTCTTTGATCTAATCAACTTGAAACCTTCTTAATTCTCCTAGGTTAATTAAATTACCTTTTAAGAAAATTTAGAGAACATTTTGGTTCTCCATTTGGTTAGTGGTCAGCTGAATGAGCCTTATGGAATGTTCTTTGGAACACACATGCATTTCCTTGACATGTTATTCACATCCTATACATTATCATGCAATTCTATACTTTATCATGTAATTCTAACACATGCAATATTATCAAGGCTTGTAGACATGCAAATTAAAGCTTGTAGACATGCAAACTATTACAAATAACAAATAGGAAAGCTACTAACAAATACACAACCACATCAAATAAGCTACTAACAAGCACAAACATGAATCCTTATGGATTCTACAATCACAAAATCAAACTCCATCTTCTTACCACCATCCATAGGTGATAAGATTTGTCTTCCTCTTACCTTAAATGAAGACAAATGGATTTCTTTCACTCCTCCTAGGTCACGGTTTTCCTCCTTCAAAATACCTAGCAAACTTAAACAAAAACTACAAGTTACTAACCATTGAAAAAGAACCTAAACCATCAAATCATGGCTTAGAACTTTGAAAAAGAATTTTGAAAAGAAAAACAAGAGATTTCACCTCCTTGGTACAAACTTCCAAGTAGGTTTTCAAGCTTCAAATGTAAGATTTTGAAAGAACTCTCAACTAGAGATGTTCTTAGGATTGTGTTTAGGTTTAGAAAACTTGGTTGGATAGAATTTTGGGTGGTTGGATGATATGGAACAAAGCTTGGCCGAAAATAGCTTCAAGAAAGCTTCAATGGTGTTTAGGGTTTTTGGAAGAGAGCGAAGAGAGAAAGTTGCATGAAAGATGAAGTGATTATGGCCTTCCAAGGGTGGCTTGGCCGTAGACATCACTCCATGCAAGGTGTCCATGGCTTGGCTTCATCCTAGCCTTAGAATGCAGATTAAAACTTGGTTAGCAAGCTTATTTCCTATTGGTTGGTTCAAGCATAGTCACCATGCTTAGTCATTAAGCTTCATTAACTCTTAAGCCTAGTCATTAGCTGAGTCACCATGTTTCTTGAAAGTTCCTTCACTAATGATGCTTAATTAAGCCACTAAGTTAACTGTATTAACTAAATATGGGTCCCGCAAAACATTTTCGAGTCCACTGTCATCTAATTATGCTGACTAATAAAATAATATTATAATAATATAAAATTATTTTATTTTACAGTTAAATCCTAAAAATTAAAAGATTAATTTTAGGCTCATTCAGATTGGGTTTAGTAAGATCTCTCGCCTCTGAATAATTAAAAACAGATTTTACCGGTCCGAAAAAATATTATTTTCCTGCCCCGTAGTAAATCACACAAAAAGTCCATATAAAATCACAGACAGTAATATTGGACACTAAATCAAGTAGAAAAGAATTAAAAATAGCAAAAACAGTACAAACAGCACGTTCGGGACGTAATGATCATTTTTCCATTTTTCCCACAACGTAGCTAATTGTCCAAAACGTTCAAATAAAATTACAGACAGTATTAATTATCTGTATATCATCCAGAAAAATTAAAACAGTAGCTCGAAAAAACTTTTATTTTACCGTCTCGGAACAAATTACGTAAAAAGACCAAATAAAATTTGAGCATGTATAAACGTATTTGTATTTCATGCAGAAATCGAGAAACAGTAAAATAGGGACACAACGGTCATTCACACAAAAGCTTGAAAAACAGCAAACAGTACATTCGGTACATTTTCTAAAAATTGGGGTGTTACAACATGGTTATGGCCCTTAACACATTGATTCTCCCAAGCCAATTAGAGTATCAATAACTAAACCTTGGGACCAAACCAGCTTCACCAAGCGTCTCCCACCAACGTCCTCATTTGATGTGGTCTTCTTGCCTCTACATCAAGCTTATATTTCAAAGAAACCTCGTTTTACATACGAGGGGAGTTAGGTGAGAAGAGAATGTACAACAAGAATGTAGAGAGAAAGGCATGACACGTAGGCCGTGTTTTTTAAAATAACCAAAAGAGCATAATAAGAGGACTAAGGCATTAACCATGCACCATAAACCACAAAGTACATAAAAACTCAAAATAATAATACACTATTATATTTGTGTGTTATAAAAACAAATTTGAATTTCGCACCTTCAAAAGACGCTCTACGCAGGGGCCACATGAATTTGAATCATAAACAAGAGCTGAACCTCTTGCGCCTCCTTGATGGCTAGGGCATCAACACTTGAACCCTCATAGCCATGAGGACGTGAACATTTCATGTCACAGAAACCCTTACGTCGCTATCCAGAAACAATATTTGCTTGATATCAACACTTGATGCAGTCGTAAACCAAAAACAAGGTTTCTAGAATTCTTGCGCCGTGCTACTGTGCAGAAACAAGGTGTGCTTGACATCAGCACTTGATGCTTCCGCATACCAAAAACAAGGATTTTAGAACCCTTGTGCTGCTGTGCCGTATATATGACATCTATACCAGAAAACTTCACAAAATATACATAAATATTAAACAGTTCTCACAGACAACATATGAACATCTTCATGGTTTCGATATAGAATATCAAACATATTATGTTTTCACAAAGGTTTCTTTTGATTTCTGAAATAACATATTAAAGATCATATCTTTTACCAAAAAGAGAATAACTAATCATGTTATTTCATACAACACGCAAACAGCAAAGACCGAATCATGGTTTCGCAACTAGTTCTGATACCATTGTTGGGAATTGCAAAAACAAACACAACAGTAAAACAAAATTCCCACCAAGGTTCCATGTGACAAAAGGATCATAATCCATGATTTTTGAGTTTACCTCTTGAAGCGAGATGAAAAACAAACAATGTGAATCCCCAACACCGTAACAATGGCGATGTCTATGTGGTACCCACATAAACAGACTCACGAACATCCAACATCCTCAAAATTGGAGTCCCACATCTCTGACATAGTGCGAGTAACGAAGAGA
Source organism: Ormosia emarginata (assembly GCA_029884605.1). NCBI lineage: Eukaryota > Viridiplantae > Streptophyta > Magnoliopsida > Fabales > Fabaceae > Ormosia > Ormosia emarginata. The sequence goes on from JAQQTP010000061.1 coordinate 23,048,909, forward strand.
AGGGAAACCTATCACTCTCTCACTCACTGTTTCTGTAGGTGCAGTTAGGATTATGTTCTGTGTACTTAGCAGCCCCCTTAACAGTACTGTTTATAATAGTGACTACCTTAAATGAGTGAGAGCAGCAATAATGTAACACCCTAAATTTCCTAACTATTTGACAATAATTTTGATAGTTAACAGAATTTTACTGTTTAGTGAATTCTGTGTACTGTAAAATGATTTTGAGTATTTCGTGAATACATTTGATCGTTTTGTGTGATTTACTCCTGTCAAGAAAATAATAATTTTCGGGTTGGGGAAAATCTTACGTAATTTAATTATTACTATTAAGTCTTAATTATTTTACGTAATCTGATTTGATTTTCGTAAGTTTTATAATTTTTATGATTTTGTAGATGATTATAAAATTTTTATGTTTCTTTGATTATTTTAGTATTATCTGTGGGCCGTCTGTGGGCCCAGGGGAGCTGTATGTGGGCCCAGGTGGGTCTGAAAAAGTGATAATTTTTTTACAGCTAGGAAAATTTGTATTGTTGCGACAGAGACAGGGGATCTTACTAAACCTGAATCCGGAAATAGTTTTTAAAATTTTCTTTTACTGTGTTTTGTACTGTATTTAATAATCGAGCAATAAAAATACTGTAAAAATATTGTTCGAAGGGTAATAGCAGATAACAATAAAAATTATATTGCTTAGTCATTAGTGGTTATGATAGCTTTATGACGAACCAATAGGAAGCAAGCTTAATGTTGAAGCATTTGGATATCCACCATCGATTTAATCAATGGTGGAGATTTGGTTTTATAAAATGGCTAGGACCATTTATGACTATTGGATGGAAAGTATGAAGAGGTGATCTTGACCCTTCATTTTTGGAGATACATTTAATGGCTAGGATTTCAAGGAGAAAGATCCAATGGCCTAGATTAAGTCTTCTAATCTGAAGGTTATACCTAGAATCTACATTAATCCTAACCATTGATCTAATTAATGGCTAAGAATGCTTAAAATGGTGGCAAGTGAAATTGGTCACTCTTTGAGAGTGCATGAAGGGGGGACGGTTTTGAAGAAGCCATTAGCTATAGGAAGCTTATCATTCATGTAATCATTCATTCTTGTCTCCAAAAATATCAAGAATCAACACACAAAAATTTTCTCTCCATTTCTCTTCAAGCTATGTTCGGCCAAGACCACTAAATCCACCTTCCATCACTCAAAAATTTCAAACAACCTTACTTCTTGATCTATACCTCAATCTAAGACACTCTGTAGTTTGGAGCAAGTTCTAATTCCATCATCTTCAAGGACTTTCTTCAAGAGCAAAGTTCTAGGGTTTTTAAGGTGAAGTGTAAGGAAACTTCAATACTTGTCTTATTTTCATGTTCTAAGCCATGTTTGATCCATGGTTCTCCTTGTTCAAGCTTAATATACTAATAAACTTGTGTTTTGTTTTATATTTGAGAAGCTTTGGGTGGTGAAGAACTTGGAAAAAGAAGCAAAGCAAGGAGTTTTTGAGGTTCTTCAAGAGGTAAGAGGGAGATCCATCTCACCAACCAAGTATGCTGGTGAGAGATGGTTTTGTATTTGATGGATGATGAATCCATGTGAGGATTCATATCCATGGTCATGTAATTATTTGTGGATGTTTATGTGTTTTGATTATTTGCTTATGCTTGATGTGCTTTGCAAGATTGTTTATGCTTGCATGTTTAGTATGATTTTTATTGCTTTTATGTTATGCTTGAAATATAACATGTTTATTATATGTGATGTATGCCATAAAAATTGTTGGAAAGGAAAACAATTTTTGGTTCCAAAGAGCAAGAGGAATTTTGGCCTCACACCTCAAAATAGGTGTTTACAAATTAATATTTTCATGAATGGTAAAATTAGAGGATTTGAAGAGCAAGGAAAATGAACAAATGAATTGGTTTTTAAGACCATGAGTCTCAGTTTTTGAAGGAAATTTTAATGGTTTTGTTTGTGTAAAAACAAGAATGGTACTTAATTGATTTAGAAGGAAAAATATTTAATGGTTTCAATGGGCAAGTACCACGATTTTGAAGGCTTTTAAATGCCTTGATTTTATGAAATAAAGTGATTTCAAAGTGGAAAAATAATTTATGAAGTACAAGGATTAAAGAAATGGAAACAAAGTGTTTTGACACTTGAAAAATGGAATTTTCGTATATGAATAGAAAAGAGAGGTTCAAAGTGTTTGAACCTCAATTTATTTTAAAGAGAACTGAGTTTTAGAATTGATTCATGAAATATGGAAAATACGTTGGTAACTTGAAAATTTCTAACGTATAACTCATCCTTTGGATTTTGGAGCGCGTTAGTAAATTTTAAGTTAGAATCATTGATTTAATTAAATGGAATGGTGAAATTGTGAAATATATTGCGAAAAGGATTTCTTAAGTAAGAAATTGTGGAAAATAATGTGAGAAGTCATATTATTTTGAGAAAGGTTTAATTGAGATTTTGAAGGTTGGGAAATATTTTACGACATTGAAAAATGGAGAAAAATGATTTACGAAACTTAAAAACGTGATTTTTAAGCTACGCAATTTGAAAAACATTAAAATATTTTAACGCAATTTGGAAAGCGTTTAAATATTTCTACGTGATTGAAATATTGTTAAAAAATCACTACGTGATTGAAAAATGATGAAATATTTTTACATGATTGAGAAAACGATGGAAAATCGCTGCGCGATTTGAAAACGCAAAGGAAATGTTGCCAAATTGTGAAAACGTAACAGAAATGTTGCCAAATTGTGAAAAATGCGACAAAAGTGTTTCACGACTATGAAAACGCGATAATGTGATTTTGCAATTGAATATACAGTATGATTACTGTTGAACTAGTGTATGGACACTGTATGAGAAAATGATGAATTTTGCCTGTAATTGGCATTGGTGCATTTTACATGCATGAACCAATGTATGGACACTGTATGAGGAAATTATGAGATTTGCTTGTGATTGGCATTGGTGCATTTAAATGCATTGGAAAAGTCCGATAGACTGGATAAGGCTAATTGCCTAGGAGAGACGTACACCTCTTGAGTGGCTGCGATATGCGTAGTGTAAGTCATTTGTTGACTTTGGGGGCATCGGGGTGCGGGTTACCTACAATAGGCAGTTGGTAGCTCTTCTGTACCATGGGTTAGACCGATGTAACACACCGATGATCCTGACCGAGACACTATTCTTAATCAAAATCTAGTAAAGACTGTCGTGTATATGCTAGATGTGCAAACACATATGAGAATTGTGGCACGTGGTCTGAGGCATGTTGGTACAGACATATCTTTCGGATCAATTTCTCCGACTTGAGTATTAGCTCCATGGAGTAGGAAATTGAGTCTATGTGCATATGCATAATTATTGAGTATTGGTTATGATAATTGAACTGTTGAATACTTGGATAATGCTGAGCGCATTATCATGAATATTGAATATTTATATCTGTGTGATATATTAATTGAGGAATATTGGATAATGATAAATAATGTTGATGGCATTATTGTAATTATCTTGTGATTTAAATAATGTTAATGACATGATGGTAATTATTATTTATTATATTTGTTATGATAAATAATAATTGAGGGCATGATTGTAATTATTGTACCTGTTGTGATAAATAATATTGAGGGCATTATTGTAATTATGGTATGATATATCTATATGGTATGATGTATGAATTATCTCTGTGCTACCATATTGGTATTGGCGTATGTGATCTCACCTCTTTGTATGTCTATTTTGTATTGTAATTATATTTGTAAAGACACTGAGCAAGGAATTGAACAAGAGGGTGAAGAAGAGCAAGTTCCTGTGGAGGAAGCGGAGTTTTGACAAGATGACATCAAGATCTAGTTTCTTTGGTTACGCGAGATTACAGTTCCATGGTGGAGCTGGAGCGTGGAGGACTAGTCCCAATGAGAAGGGACTAATTTATCAAGGAAATCTGATAGTCATCATGAGCAGAGAGTTTCATAGAGATCCGTTCTTTTCCATAACTATATATGTACATGTTGAATTTCCACTATCAATCAGGCAGTATTGGGACACTAGGTATTATGTCCCAACGGAGATTAGTATCGTGTCATCTGCTCGGACACCTGTCCGTAGGACTTCGTATCAAGTCAGATTCCTACCAGCTGAGGAGGACCCGTCTGACGAGGACCCGTCTGACGAGGACCCGTCTGAGGGTTCTGTTGTTTAATAATTACTTGGGTAGTATGTTAGTTTTAAATAATGTTCAAATACTTTGAGGACTATGTCTGTATATAAATAATCTTGACAGTACGTTTGTAATGTATATATGATGTAAATTATTTGTGATGATGTTGTAATATTTTTATTTTCTTCTAAGTTTATTTTATCGACATTAAGAAATTTTACAACTCGTATTTTTATAACATCACAATTTATGAACTTGGGGTAATTCAGTAATAATAACGTTTAAATGTGGCATCTTACGGTGGGTGTTATATTAGTTGGTATCAGAGCCCAAGTTAGAGTCTTTTGGGTTTGTGGTTAGGTCTTTCTTGTTTGTGTTGTGTGATTCTCTGTGATTGTTTTCTGAAAAGAAACAATATTATTTGAAGATTGACTTTACTTTCTTGTGTTGTCCAGTTTGAGTAGAGAAAAGTAGTGGCTAGATGAGGAAGAGGACATGTCAATACTAAAGCAGGAATGGAAAATGTTCGTAATGACAACCAAAACATGGCTGTAACTGTAGCAGCAATGCAACGGATGGATGATGTCGTGGTACAGCAAAACCAAAGGGCAACTGAGGATGCTCACAGTTTGTCGGAATTTCGTAAGAACAATCCACCAAAGTTTCGTGGAGAATTTGACCCAGAGAAAGCTGATTTGTGGATCAAAGAATTAGAGATGATATTTAAAGGTATGAGATGTACCGATGAACGCAAGCTTACCTTTGCAACTTTTATGTTAGTGGGAGATGGAGAAAACTGGTGGGCAGGAGCTCGAAGATTGTTATAAGCTGAAGGAAGAGTTGTGACATGGCAGCTCTTTAGGCAGAAGTTTTTGGGAAAGTATTTTCCAGCAAGTGTTCGTCATGCTAAGGAGATGGAATTCCTTAGTTTAAGGCAAGGGTTGATATCTATAAGTGAGTATGCTGCAAAATTCGAAAGCTTGTCTAAGTTTTCGAGGTACTTTCAAATGCACTTGGATGAGGATTGGAAGTGCAGAAAATTTGAGGAAGGATTGAAGCTTGACATTAAGCGAGCCGTAGCAACCTTGGGAATTGAACAGTTTCTAGAATTGTTCGACAAGTGTCGTAAGGTTGAAGAGATTGATCAGCAACGTGCGGCAAGAAATAAGAACTTTGGACCTACAAGATTCCAAAGAGGAAAGAGTAGCGGAGGAAAACAATTTCAACAGAAACTATATACTAAACTGGCAGGAAGTTAGAACCGGCAGCAATTTGTTGGAGGAAGTTTTAGTGGCAATAAGGAAAGTCAAGCTGGAACTTCTACGTATAAATGTTTCAAGTGTAGGAAGGACCATCTATCCAAGGATTATTAGCATAAAGGACTTATTTGTTATAGATGTTGGAAACTTAGACATTTATCCAAGGAGTGTGATCAGTTGAAGAAGGGACCCTTTGTGGGGAATATTCGTACTGCAAGGCCATAGGCGGGTGGTCGAGTGTATACTATGAGTGTAGAAGAAGTAGTGAAATATGAGGATTTAATTATGGAGGAGTATGCTATCGAAGGTAATCCTTTAATCGTAGTTTATGATTCGGGAGCAACACATTCTTTTATTGCATATAATTGTGTGGAGCGTTTGGGATTGACTGTGACTACATTGCCTTATGATTTGAGTGTTGCTACTCTTACTGATACCTATGATTACTACAAAAGTATGTTTGAATTGCCCTGTATGTGTTAGGAATAGAATCTTTCATGTGGACTTGATTTGTTTGTCTCTTTCCAAGATTAATGTAATCTTAGGAATGGATTGATTATCTTCTAACCATATCCTAATTGATTGTTCAAATAAGACATTAGTATTTCCTGAGGCTAAGGATCATAGATTCCTAATGGCTACTCAAGTAGAAGCTTGTCTGAAGGAAAGAGATCAGGGGTATTTATTAATATCTTCTTTGGAGGTTCAATGTGAAGATGTCTTGAAAGATATTTTTGTTGTTAATGAATTTCCTGAAGTATTTCCTAAAGATATACCTAGACTACCTCCAGTAAGGGAAATTAAGTTTGCTATTGATCTAGTACCTGGAGCTGGACTAATATCTATAGTGCCCTATCGAATGTCGCCGGTAGAATTGGCAGAGCTTAAGAAACAGTTGGAGGACTAGTTGGAGAAACAATTCGTGAGACCAAGTGTGTCACCATGGGGAGCTCCAGTATTGTTGGTAAAGAAGAAGGATGGAACTTCTCGTCTATGTGTAGACTACCAACAATTGAACAAGATTACGATTAAGAATAAATATCCACTGCCAAGAATAGATGATCTGATAGATCAATTGCGAGGAGCTGCAATATTTTCCAAGATTGATTTACGATCTGGTTATCACCAGATTCGTGTGAAGGCAGATGATATTCCCAAAACTACATTTCAGACACGTTATGGGCATTATGAATATCTAGTGATGCTGTTTGGTGTGACGAATGCACCGGCCATATTCATGGACTTCATGAATAGAATTTTCCGTTCGTACTTGGATAAGTTTGTTGTTGTCTTTATAGATGACAATTTGATTTATTCTCGAAGTCAGGAGGAACATACTGAACATCTCAAAGTGGTTCTCTAGATTTTGAAGGAGAATAAGTTGTATGCCAAGTTGTCCAAATGTGAATTTTGATTAAGCGAAGTTCAATTTTTGGGACACGTGATATCGGAGGAAGGAATTGAAGTTGATGCTTCAAAAGTGGAGACGATTTTGGAATGGGAAAGGCTGAAGACTGTATCAGAAATCTGTAGTTTTGTCGGATTAGTTAGTTACTATAGACGGTTCATTGAGGGGTTTTCGAAGATAGCAGGACCTCTTACCCAACTTACACGAAAGAATCAACCATTCGTATGGACTAATGCGTGTGAAGAAAGTTTTTAGAAGTTGAAAAGACGATTGACTACTTCACCGGTATTGATTCTACCTAATCCGAATGAACCTTTCGAAGTATATTGCGATGCTTCATATCAAGGATTAGGTTGTATACTTATGCAGAACCGTAAGGTGGTGGCTTATGCTTCAAGGCAGTTGAAAGTGCATAAGAGGAATTATCCGACTCATGATTTGGAGTTGGCAGCTGTGGTGTTTGCATTGAAAGTGTGGAGACATTTTCTCTATGGAGCAACGTTCACTATTTTTAGTGATCATAAAAGTTTGAAGTATTTGTTTGACCAGAAAGAGTTGAACATGAGACAAAGGCGTTGGTTAGAGTTTCTAAAGGACTATGACTTTCAGTTACAATATCATCCCAAAAAGGTGAATATCGTAGCAGATGCTTTAAGTAGGAAGATGCTTAGTGCTTCTGTTATGATGATTAAGGAGAAGGAACTGATAAAAGAGTTTTGGGATATGCGTTTGTCTGTGAAACTGACACCAGGGAGGATGCGTTTAAACATGATCACCATTTCAAAAGATTTAATGGATAGAATACGAGAAGGACAAAACAATGACTAGTATTTGCAATAAGCTAAGGAAGCAAGGAGCCAAGGAGCAGTGTTGGAATTTAGCGACGGTGCTAATGGAATTTTGAAGTTTAAAGGAAGAGTTTGTGTGCCAAATGATCCAAAACTTAGGAAATTGATTTTGGATGAAGCTCACAGGAGTAAGTTGAGTATGCATCTAGGAGCCACAAAAATGTATCAAGACTTGAAACAGTTATATTGGTGGCAAGGAATGAAGAAGGATGTCGCTGAATATGTATCATCTTGTTTAGTTTGTCAGAAGTCTAAGGCGGAACACCAAAGACCTTCTGGAATGTTACAACCTTTGCCTATTCCTGAATGGAAATGGGATGATATAGCAATGGATTTTGTGACAGGACTACCAAAAACTCGAAAAGGTCATGATTCTATTTGGGTAATTGTTGATCGGCTTACAAAGTCGACGCACTTTTTACCGATTAATATTAAGTACTCAATGGAGAGGTTGGCCCAAGTGTACATCGGTGAAATTGTTAGACTTCATGGTGTACCATCTAGTATTTTTTCGGATCGAGATCCAAGATTTACATCGAGATTTTGGAATAGTTTGCAAGAAGCTATAGGAACAAAGTTACGTTTGAGTTCTGCTTACCATCCATAGACTGATGGTCAGTCAGAAAGAACGATTCAATCATTAGAGGACTTGTTGAGAGCTTGTGTTCTAGAACAAACTGGTTGTTGGGATGAATTTTTGCCATTGATAGAGTTCACATATAACAATAGTTTTCATTCGAACATAGGGATGGCACCCTATGAGGCATTGTATGGGAGACGATGTAGAACACCATTATGTTGGTATCATGATGGTGAAAGTGCTATGATAGGACCAGAATTTGTACAACAGACAACTGAGAAAGTGAAGATGATTCAAGACAAGATGAGAATGACTCAAACTCGGCAAAAGAGCTATGCTGATAAAAGGAGAAAATCGCTTGAGTTTGAAGAAGGTGACCATGTATTTCTGCGAGTAACACCTATGACTGGAGTTGGACGAGTACTTAAGTCCAAGAAGCTCACTCCAAAGTTTATTGGCCCGTATCAGATACTTCATCGGGTAGGTCCGGTAGCTTGTCAGATTTCATTACCACCATTGTTATCAAATCTTCACAATGTATTTCACGTATCGCAATTGTGGTAGCACATTTCTGATCCCACTCATGTTATTGAGCCGGATGCGGTACAACTGAAGGAGAACTTAACCTATGAAACGTTTCCTATCAAGATTGAGGATCGAAGAACGAAGTAACTTCGAGGTAAAGATATTTCATTGGTTAAAATAGTTTGGAATGATGTAAGCGGTGAAGCTACATGGTAACTGGAAGAAAAGATAAAAGAGCAATATCCATATTTATTCTGAGGGTGTAAAATCAAGTTTATCAAGTTTTGAGGACGAAACTTCTTTTTAGAGGGGGAGAGTTGTAACACCCCAAATTTCCTAACTATTTGATAGTAATTTTGACAATTAACAGAATTCTACTGTTTAGTGAATTCTATGTACAGTAAAATGATTTTGAGTATTCCGTGAATACATTTGATCGTTTTGTGTGATTTACTCCGTGTCAAGAAAATAATAATTTTTAAGCCGAAAAAAATCTTACGTAATTTAATTATTACTGTTAAGTCTTAATTATTTTACGTAATCTGATTTGATTTTCATAAGTTTTATAATTTTTATGATTTTGTGGATGATTATGAAATTTTTATGTTTCTCTGATTATTTTAGTATTATCTGTGGGCCGTCTGTGGGCCCAGGGGGCTGTATGTGCACTCAGGTGGGTCCGAAAAAGTGAAATTTTTTCTGCAGCCAGGAAAATTCGTACTGTTGAGATGGAGACGGGTGATCTTACAAAACCTGAATCCGAAAACAGTTTTTAAAATTTTCTTTTGCTGTGTTTTGTACTGTATTTAATTATTGAGCAATAAAAATATCGTAAAAATATTGCTCGAAGGGTAATAGCAGATAAAAATAAAAATTATACTGCTTAGTCAACATTAGTGGTTATGACAGCTTTATGATAGACCAATAGGAAGCAAGCTTAATGTTGAAGTCTTTAGATATCCACCATCGATTTAATCCACGGTGGAGATTTGGTCTTATAAAATGGCTAGGACCATTTATAGCCATTGGATGGAAAGTATGAAGAGGTGATCTTGACCCTTCATTTTTGGAGATACATTTAATGGCTAGGATTTCAAGGAGAAAGATCCAACGGCCTAGATTAAGTCTTCTAATCTAAAGGCTATACCTAGAATCTACATTAATCCTGACCATTGATCTAATCAATGGCTAAGAATGCTTAAAATGGTGGCAAGTGAAATTGGTCACTCTTTGAGAGTGCATGAAGGAAGGGGACGGTTTTGAAGAAGCCATTAGCTATAGGAAGCTTATCATTCATGTAATAATTCATTCTTGTCTCCAAAAATATCAAGAACTAACACACAAAAATTTTTTCTCCATTTCTCTTCAAGCTAGGTTCGGCCAAGACCACTAAATCCACCTTCCATCACTTAAACATTTCAAACAACCTTACTTCTTAAATCTATACCTCAATCTAAGATACTTTGCAGTTTGGAGCAAGTTCTAAATCCATCATCTTCAAGGACTTTCTTCAAGAGCAAAGTTCTAGGGTTTTTAAGGTGAAGTGTAAGGAAACTTCACTACTTGTCTTATTTTCATATTCTAAGTCATGTTTGATCCATGGTTCTCCTTGTTCAAGCTTAATATACTAATAAACTTGTGTTTTGTTATGTTTTTGAGAAGCTTTTGGTGGTGAAGGACTTGGAAAAAGAAGCAAAGTAAGGAGTTTTTGAGGTTCTTCAAGAGGTAAGAGGGAGATCCATGTCACCAACTAAGTATGGTGGTGAGAGATGGTTTTGTATTTGATGGATGGTGAATCCATGTGAGGATTCATATCCATGTGAGGATTCATATCCATGGTCATGTAATTATTTGTGGGTATTGATGTGTTTTGATTATTTGCTTATGCTTGATGTGCTTTGCATGATTTATTTATGCTTGCATGTTTAGTATGATTTTTATTGCTTTTATGGTATGCTTGAAATATAACATGTTGATTATATGTGATGTATGCCATAAAAATTGTTGGAAAGGAAAACAATTTTTGGTTCCAAAGACCAAGAAGAATTTCGGCCTCACACCTCAAAATAGGTGTTTACAAAGTAATGTTTTCATGAATGGTAAAATTAGAGGATTTGAAGAGCAAGGAAAATGAACAAATGAATTGGTTTTTAAGACCATGAGTCTCACGGTTTTTGAAGGAAATTTTAATGGTTTTGTTTGTGTAAAAACAAGAATGGTACTTAATTGATTTAGAAGGAAAAATATTTGATAGTTTCAATGGGCAAGTACCACGGTTTTGAAGGCATTTAAATACCTTGATTTTATGAAATAAAGTGATTTCAAAGTGGAAAAATAATTGATGAAGTACAAGGATTAAAGAAATGGAAACAAAGTGTTTTGACACTTGAAAAATAGAATTTTCGTATATAAATAGAAAAGAGAGGTTGAAAGTGTTTGAACCTTAATTTACTTTAAAGAGAACTGAGTTTTAGAATTGATTCATGAATTATGGAAAATACATTGGTAACTTGAAAATTTCTAACGTATAACTCATCTTTTAAGTTTTGGAGCGCGTTAGTAAATTTTAAGTTAGAATCATTTATTTAATTCAATGGAATGGTGAAATTATGAAATATATTGCGAAAAGAATTTCTTAAGTAAGAAATTGTGAAAAATAATATGAGAAGTCATATTATTTTGAGAAAGGTTGAATTGAGATTTTGAAGGTTGAGAAATATTTTACGACATTGAAAAATGGAGAAAAATGATTTACGTAACTTGAAAACATGATTTTTAAGCTACGCGATTTGAAAAATGTTAAAATATTTCTACGCGATTTAGAAAGCATTTAAATATTTCTACGTGATTGAAATATTGTTAAAAAATCACTACGTGATTGAAAAATGATGAAATATTTTCAAGTGATTGAGAAAACGATGGAAAATCGCTACGCAATTTGAAAACACAACGGAAATGTTGTGAAATTGTGAAAACAAAACAGAAATAATGCGCGATTGTGAAAAATGCGACAAAAGTGTCTCGCGACTATAAAAATGCGATAATGTGATTTCGCGATTGAATATATAGTATGATTACTGTTGAACTAGTGTATGGACACTGTATGAGAAAATGATGAATTTTGCCTGTAATTGACATTGGTGCATTTTACATGCATGAACCAGTGTATGGACACTGTATGAGGAAATTATGAGATTTACCCGTGATTGGCATTGGTGCATTTTACATGCATTGGAAAAGTCTGATGGACTAGATAAGGCTAATTGCCTAAGAGAGACGTACACTTCTTGAGTGGCTGCGATATGCGTAGTGTAAGTCATTTGTTGACTTTGGGGGCATCGGGGTGCGGGTTACTTGCAATGGGCAATTGGTAACTCTTCTGTACCGTGGGTTAGACTGATGCAAAACACCGATGATCCTGATCGAGACACTATTCTTAATCAAAATATAGTAAAGACTGTCGTGTATATGCTAGATGTGCAAACACATATGAGAATTGTGGCACATGGTCTGAGGCATGTTGGTACAGACAGATCTTTCAGACCAATTTCTCTTACTTGAGTATTAGTTCCATGGAGTAGGAAATTGAGTCTATGTGCATATGCATAATTATTGAGTATTGGTTATGATAATTGAATTGTTGAATACTTGGATAATGTTGAGGACATTATCGTGAATATTAAATATTTATATCTGTGTGATATATTAATTGAGAAATATTGGATGATGATGATGATAAATAATATTGATGGCATTATTGTAATTATCGTGTGATTTGAATAATGTTAATGGCATGATGGTAATTGTTATTTATTATATTTATTGTGATAAATAATAATTGAGGGCATGATTGTAATTATTGTGTCTGTTGTGATAAATAATGTTGAGGGCATTGTTGTAATTATGGTATGATATATCTATATGGTATGTTATATCTATATGGTATGATGTTTGTATTATCTCTGTGCTACTATATTGTTATTGGCGTAGGTGATCTCACCTCTTTGTATGCCTATTTTGTACTATAATTATACTTGTAAAGACACTGAGCAAGGAATTGAACAAGAAGGTGAAGAAGAGCAGGTTCCTGTGGAGGAAGCGGAGTTTTGACAAGATGACATCAAGATCTAGTTTCTTCGGTTACGTGAGATTACAGTTCCACGGTGGAGTCAGAGCGTGGAGGACTAGTCCCAATAAGAGGGGACTAATTTATCAGGGAAATTTGACGGTCATCGTGATCAGAGAGTTTCCTAGAGATCCATTCTTTTCCGTAACTCTATATGTATATGTCGAATTTTCGCTGTCAATCAGGCAGTATTGGGACACTCGGTATTATGTCCCAACAGAGATTAGTATCGTGTCGTTTGCTCGAACACCTGTCCGTAGGACTTCGCGTCAGGTCTGATTCCAACCAGTTGAGGAGTCTGAGAAGGACCCGTCTGAGGGTTTTGCTGTTTAGTAATTACTTGAGCAATATGTTAGTTTTAAATAATGTTCAAATACTTTGAGGACTATGTCTATATATAAATAATCTTGACAGTACGTTTGTAATGTATATATGATGTAAATTTTTTGTGATGATGTTGTAATATTTTTATTTTCTGCTAAGTTTATTTTATCGACATTAAGAAATTTTATAACTCGTATTTTTATAACATCACAATTTATGAACTTGGGGTAATTTGGTAATAATAACATTTAAATATGGCACCCTACGGTGGGTGTTACATTAGTTGGTATCAGAGCCCAAGTTAGAGTCTTTTGGGTTTGTGGTTAGGTCTGTCTTGTTTGTGTTGTGTGATTCTCTATGATTGTTTTCTCAAATGAAACAATATTGCTTGAAGATTGACTTTACTTTCTTGTGTTGTCCAGTTTGAGTAGAGAAAAGTAATGGCTGGACGAGGAAGAGGATGTGTCAATACTAGAGCAGGAATGGAAAATGTTCGTAATGACAACCAAAACATGGTTGCAGCTGTAGTAGCAATGCAACAGATGGCTGATGTCGTGGTACAGCAAAACCAAAGGGCAACTGAGGATGCTCACAATTTGCCAGAATTCCGTAAGAACAATCCACTAAAGTTTCATGGAGAATTTGACCAAGAGAAAGCTGATCTGTGGATCAAAGAATTAGAGAAGATATTTGAAGGTATAAGTTGTACCGATGAATGCAAGCTTACCTTTGCAACTTTTATGTTAGTGGGAGATGGAGAAAACTGGTGGGCAGGAGCCTGAAGATTGTTACAAGCTGAAGGAAGAGTTGTGACATAGCAGCTCTTTAGACAGAAGTTTCTAGGAAAGTAGTTTCCAACAAGTGTTTGTCATGCCAAGGAGATGGAATTCCTTAGTTTAAGGCAAGGGGTGATGTCTATAAGTAAGTATGCTGCAAAATTCGAAAGCTTGTCTAAGTTTTCGAGGTACTTTCAAATGCACCCGGATGAGGATTGGAAGTGCAGAAAATTTGAGGAAGGATTGAAGCTTGACATTAAGCGAGCCATAGCAACCTTGGGAATTGAACAGTTTCCAGAATTGTTGGACAAGTGTCATATGTTTGAAGAGATTGATCAGCAACGTGTGGCAAGAAATAAGAACTTTGGACCTACAAGATTCCAAAGAGGAAAGAGTAGCGGAGGAAACTGTTTTCAACAGAAACCGTATACCAAACTAGTAGGAAGTTAGAACCGGCAGCAATCTGTTGGAGGAAGTTCTGGTGGCAATAAGGCAAGTCAAGCTGGAACTTCTACGTATAAATGTTTCAAGCGTGGGAAGGACCATCTAACTAAGGATTGTCAGCATAAAGTACTTATTTGTTATAGATGTGGAAAACCTAGACATTTATCCAGGGAGTGTGATCAGTTGAAGAAGGAACCCTCTGTGGGGAATGTTCGTACTACAAGGCCACAGGCGGGTGGTCGAGTGTATACCATGAGCATGGAAGAAGCAGTGAAATTTGAGGATTTAATTATGGAGGAGTGTGCTATCGAAGGTAATCCTTTAACCGTACTCTATGATTCAGGAGCAACACATTCTTTTAGGGCATGATTGTAATTATTGTATCTGTTGTGATAAATAATGTTGAGGGCATTATTGTAATTATGGTATAATATATCTGTATGGTATGGTGTTTGTATTATCTATGTGCTACTGTATTAGTATTGGCGTAGGTGATCTCACCTCTTTGTATGCCTATTTTGTACTGTAATTATATTTGTAAAGACACTTAGCAAGGAATTGAACAAGAGGGTGAAGAAGAGCAGGTTCCTATGGAGGAAGCGGAGTTTGGACATGATGACATCAAGATCTAGTTTCTTCGGTTACGTGAGATTACAGTTCCATGGTGGAGCTGGAGCGTGGAGGACTAGTCCCAATGAGAGGGGACTAATTTATCAGGAAAATCTTACGGTCATCATGAGCAAAGAGTTTCATAGAGATCCATTCTTTTCCGTAACTATATATGTACATGTCGAATTTTCGCTGTTAATCAGGTAGTATTGAGATACTAGGTATTATGTCCCAACGGAGATTAGTATCGTGTCGTCTGCTCGGACACCTGTCCGTAGGACTTCGCGTCAGGTCGGATTCCTACCAGCTGAGGAGTCTGAGGAGGACCCGTCTGAGGGTTATGTTGTTTAGTAATTACTTAGGCAGTATGTTAGTTTTAAATAATGTTCAAATACTTTGAGGACTATGTCTGTATATAAATAATCTTGACAGTACATTTGTAATGTATATATGATGTAAATTATTTGTGATGATGTTGTAATATTTTTATTTTTTGCTAAGTTTATTTTATCGGCATTAAGAAATTTTACAACTCGTATTTTTATAACATCATAATTTATGAACTTGGGGTAATTCGATAATAATAACGTTTAAATGTGGCACCCTACGGTGGGTGTTACAAGTAGGGTTAGCTGTGCAACCTTTGGACTCATCTGTTATGAGTTAGGCCCACGATGGAATCCCAATCCAACTTGGATTCTCATTGCTCCAATTTTGTCTGTTCTATGTGTGTGACCTTGTAGGTTATTATGACGTTGGCAGTAATATTACAATCCTATTTTAATATTACAAGTAGTGAGCGGTATGTAGCAATACATCACTGCTACCCAAGTAATGAGAATGTCAGTGATTTGACATAACCTTTCCGTGATCAATGTTTTCGTGTAGCTTAGTCCCTTTGTCCATATATCTATATTGAACACAAGGCATAGAACGTGTCACCCTTGTATAGTTCAATCTTTCATTTCATGATACTCGAGTAGACGTAGTAATAATAAATGAGATCAATATCTTATATTGACTCATTTGAGCATGGTCATGCATTTCGTAGTCTCACTCAATCATGGGGCCCGAAGATATCGCTCTTGTTATGTAGAACGGACAAATCCCATCTAGGTTACTCACATACCTTCGCATGATTCGCGGTATGTCCAATAACCAACTTTATAATCACCTTGTTATAGATGACGTTTGATGGCATTAAAACATACAACTCCTCATGTAGGAATCGTAGTGATTTTAGGTCAAAAGACCACATACACCATTATTACTATGAAAATCGCTTATAACACTTACGTAACGATCCATGCAACATTCTCATGGTAGGTCAGTCTAATATATCATTACTCTAATATATACACAAGTGAAGACTCGATATCTCATATCCATGACCCATGAGATGTGGTCATCACTCTACACACATACTACTCTCAATGCATTATTGTCATCCTGATTAATAATAATACTTGACTAGGGACATTTAAGAATAGTGTTCTGTTTCTATTCAATTGGATCTCACGATCAAGTCATCCACTTGATATCCTATGACATAAAATTTACTATTCTAAGGACTTTATTATGTTTATCATAAATAACACATAATACATGAAATGTTTCATATATATTAAAGAAATAGCATAATACAATGCAAGCTAGTACGGTCAAAATAAATTGGCCTCTAGGACATACACCAAAATTTTTTATGATATATAGAAAATATGAGCCTTTTATGGTTGAACTTATTCACGTAATGCGCATATTATGCAGTAAGAAAATTCATACAAGGATACAATTTATATTACAATACTCAGTAATTACATAACGTATTATAGAATTCTAAATATACATTTCAAAGTACAAAAGAAATATCAAATTATATTCTACGTCTTCCTCATGTGTCTGCTTGTTGTAGTACGCATTCTTGGAAATAATATGGAAATACAATAAAAATACGTGTCATCGTAATACTTCTAGTTGTTTCAGAGAAAAATACATTTTAAAATCTTTAATTATAAAGTAGAAAGGTGGCAAAGTGTCAAATCAAGTCCTTTCTATAACACCCATCTTTGGGAGTCACATTTCCGACTACAAACTTGCCAAACTATAATTAATATGTAAAATATTTAATATTATAAAATATGGGTTATAAAATTTCTTTTTGCTACAAAGTTAAACTTAGCAAAAATATAGGTAATATAAAAACATATTGAACTAATTGATACCCACATTACATACACCACATAATATTCAACAATATTCAGAACATTAAACTTACAAACTCAAAGAGGAACAGTAGCAAACCCCATGACTGATCCTACTTAAAAGCACGGTAACAACACTAACGAGAAAAACACAACGCGCATGAAAACCAGATGTGAACTTCATGTGTCGATGCCCTCACAAGTTGTGTCTTTAAAGAAGATTCTACCTTACTGCCACCAGAGACTTCACCAAACATAAATATAAAATATAACAACAAAACAAAACACAAAGAGGTGAGATCCCCTACATCAAATCCAATATGGCAGCAAAGAAACGATACGAACAACAAAGTTATTCCATACAGACAAATATCACCAGTTTATTCATGTTATCAATTCATAAATATCTTGATAAACATATCTTACAATAATATAAACATTAATAGTCTTGTAACAATATATATATATATATATATAATGATTATACCACCACAAAATGTATATTGTAACACCCCAAAATTTATTTATTTCATTATAAATATTTATTTTATAATATTTATGATTTTTGGAAATTTTTCTAGATTTTTCTGAGAATGCATAATATTTTAATATTATTCTTCATTTTACGTGCAAACTAAGCAGAGCTGGGAAAATGAGATATTTTTCCCGAGAACCTTGATCTGTGGAAACATCGACGGGGGATCTTACTAAACTTGAGACTGGACACAGTTTACGAGGTTTCATGTTTTTTGAGAAATTTTATCTGATATAATAATAAATCGCTGTGTAATTTTTATCTGCTGGATAATTAATACTGACTTTTGTCAACTGTAATAATTGTCCATTGGATAATAACATGTATTAAAAATCCTATCACATCTATTGTATTTTAATCAAAGCTTCTTTGAGAAGCTTTGACCACCAAAAGACTAAGTTACCCTTGGCTTATTGGGGAAGCCAATTTCCGCCTTCTTCTCTCTCTCAATGCTGTGGCAATGCTAGCCTAAGGGGAGTAAATTTTGCTCCCCCACTTAACACATTTTACCAAATATCTCTCATTTGCATACAACACTTTCTCTCTCTTCAAATTTTATCTTCCATTTCTCTCCATTTTCTCTCTTCTCCTCCTTCACCCACGATTTTCAGCCCCATTAGTGACCACTTTTTTTTATTTTCTCTCTTCATTAACACCATTTCTACACTCCCATCAACCTCCTCTACACTTTCTATTTGATAAGTTTCTCCAAAATCCATTATCACCTCCATTGTCTTCCAAGACCAAGCTTCAAACTTTAAGGTAAAGTTTTCATTTTTTTTCTTTTCTTGTTCTTCATTTTCATGTTCTATGGTTTCATTGGAGACCAAAGATCCATCTTTTTCAAAGCTTGGTGTTGATTCTTTGAGTTTGAAATTCTAGGGTTCTTGGAGACCCCAAAACCAAAACCATCAAGGAGCAAATTGGAGGCCATTTTCGTATTCTTTCTTTAGGTAAGAGGGAGATTTACTCACTTCAACCATTATTGGTGGTGAAGAGACCTTGTGTGATTGTTTGATGGAGAAATCCATATTTGTATGCTTACTTTGTTTGATGATTTTGCATGTGTATGTGTTTTTAATTGAGGTTGATGATTGAATAATGATTTTAAATGCATTGGTGGTGTTGGAATGTTTAGAAATGTTAGAATTAATGAATGAAAATTTTGAGGGTTTACTACCCCATTGGAGGCCACGGTTTTGGCTTGAAATTCCTAAGGTTGGAGTTAATTTGATAAAATAAAACTTATGTGATTAATTATAAGATGATTAAGGCATGAAATAAAAATTTTGAGGGTTTCCTACCCTAATGTGAGGCCACGGTTTTGGCCTTGGAATTTAAAGGATTGGATTGATTTTGTGTGAAATAATATTTAAGTGATTAAATATCAAGTGACTAATGCATAAAATGGAAAGAAATTGGAACCTTGAAGAACTAGGGAGGCCACGGTTTCTAAGGGTTATTTAACCTAAAGTTTTCATCATTGATCAAAGCTTAAGATTCTGGAAATGTGGATCCGTAATATGTACTTGTAATAATTGATGAGCATATATATATATATATATATATATATATATATATATATATATATATATATATATATATATATATATATGTTGATGTTGAGAATTGACTCTATGTTATTGTGAGTTCCTATGTGGGACTAAGTACTTGATAAAATTATGACATGTTGATATTGAGAAATGATCGTATGCCATTGTGATATGCCTCATGATAAATGTATAATTGATAAACATACATGATGTACATTGCATCATCATGCAGATGTGCTGTCCGTTGGACATTATTGGAAAGGCGATGTATGCCTAGGAGATTGAATAACACCTATGTGTGGGTGCAAGTAGACTAAGCGTAGGGTCATAGTGGTTGGCCCTGGGGGCGTCGGGGTACGGGTGTTTCACAATAGATAGTGGTAACTCCACTAGGGCCGTGGGATAGATCGATGCAAACACACTGACGATCTGGACTAAGACACTGTCATATATCTTGATCAACTGTCGATGTGCCATGTATAAGCCGTATTGCGCAAATATTTTATGAGATGAAGCACACTATTTTTAAGGCTAACACTCCTTGATCATTCTCTCTGAAATGCTAGTGTTTAGCTTCATAGAGTAGGAACTTGGTATCATACGCATTGTGAATTGTCAGTCTCATAATCCATTGAGCATGAGCATTTATAACTATGAAAATATTTGTTCTTACTACTTCAATAATTATCTGATCTTTAGACTGTTGACTGCAGGGGATATTACTGTTATTTGCCTGTTATTGTAATTCTTATCATTATTTACTATTGTTCTACTTTTACTGTCAATTTTATTAATAGTGTTAATGAATATATATGCTGTAATGCTATGTAGGCGTCCAGCACCATTTTGTTTTCTTGCTGCCATTTTGGTAATAAAAGATGGGTGTCTCACCTCTTTCTGTATTTTGATATTTTTGTTTATTCATATACTTCTGAGAAGACGTTCGTGAGGAAGAAAACAAAACACCTGAGTTTCTGGGTTTTTGGCCATACTACAACTAGAGTTTGTTGAAGATGCCTTCGCGTCCATGCCGATTTTTGGGGTATGCTAGGATGACCTTTCATGGGGAACCCGATTGCTGGCACATCAACTTGAGCACGGATCGTTGCATCTATCACGGGGAGCTGACTGTGTCTTTGGCGTGGGGCCGCTACAACCCGCCTGTTTTTGACTTCACAACTTTTGTTCATTTGGAATTTTACTTGCCTGTTAGAGATCTGTGGGATGACCTTTATTACATCCCACAAGAGGACTCTTTCCTCTCCACTACTCGGGCTTCTGCCCGAAATTCGGTTGCTCCGATGACAATTTCATCGGATGAAGAGGACCCTGAGGAGGACCCTACTACGGTCCCTTCTCGTCAGTCTTAGGGGCTAACCGTTTATCTTTTTGGGAAGCCTAACATTTTGCTGTAATTGATGGGTGTATATTTGTATTATCTCGGGTGAGTATATCTTTTGCTTTTTGTGTAAATCATGATGTAATTAAACAGGTTGTTGCATATATATATAAATATGTTATGTATGGATGTATGGTTTATTTCACGTTGGTTTTTATTGCAACCGTTCGAACTATTATCTCGCTACGAAGAGAATCTCTAAATTTATTCTTTTGACACTACCTGTTAATAATATAATTTAAACAAAAAAAATGTAATGCTATTTAGAAAGGAACTTGTACATTTATAAAATGAATCGGGTCTATGAGGTTTAAAATAATTAATATTTTTTGCAATTTATTTTATTTTACGTTTTGAATTTTTATGGTGTGACATTCCTTCTTCGTGAGACAAGAAAAAGGGGCGTTATACTGTCTTAGTATCAGAACCCTGGTTTAAGTTTTCTTTTGGGTCTTGTGGTTTTGGACTGTCTTGTTTGTGCTGTGTGATTCTCTGTGTTTAGTATTTCGAAAGGATACATCTACTTTCTCTATGTTTTGTATAGCTTAATCTGAAAGGAGGCATGGCTCACAGAGGAGATATAACTGCTGCAATTAAGGCAATTCAGAAGATGGCTGAAGCTATGCTGCAACAAAACTAACAGATGGCTCAACAGCAAGGGAGGACTGCACAATAGCTTGAAGCTACGGCAAATGCCCAAAACTTGGCTGAATTTCGTCGCACCAACCCTCCACAATTTAAAGGAGAATTTGATCCTGAGAAGGTTACTCTGTGGATCAAGGAACTGGAAAAGATATTCACGGGCATGAACTGTGCTAACGACAAGAAGGTGACGTATGTAGCGTTTATGCTTGTAGGAGACATAGAGGATTGGTGGACTGGAGAACAGAGACTGCTAGAGGCATAAGGTCAAGAGATTGCTTGGGCAGTATTCAAGGAGAGATTCTTGAATAAATACTTCCCGAAAAATGCTAGGCATGCTAAGGAGATGGGAGTTTCTTAGTTACGGCAAAGAAATATGACTGTAAGTGAGTATGCTGCTAAATTTGAGAGCTTATCCAAATTCTCAACCTACTTTCAACACCAACCGAATGAAGCATGGAAATGTCGAAAGTTTGAGGAAGGCCTAAGACATGATGTGAAGAGGGCAGTTATCACTTTGAAGATTAACCAGTTCTCTGAGCTACTTGATACGTGTCGCTGGGTGGAAGATTTAGACTAGGCGCGAGACACAAGAAACTGCAACTTTGGACCTTTTCGGTCTCAAAGAGGAGAAAGCAGTAATGCTAACCATTACCAGAAGAAGCCTTATTCCAGACCACCTGGAAATCAACAACAAAGACCGCAAGGTGGAAGTCCTAGAGGAAGTCCAAGTAGAACTAGTCAAACAATGGCGTCTACTCCGAGATGCATGAAGTGCGGGAAGGATCACTACACGAGAGACTGCACTATTAAAGGAATTATCTGCTTCAGATGCGGGAAACCTGGACACGTTTCTCGTGATTGCAACCAACCTAAGGCGGAGCCTTCCGTCAATGCTGCTAGAACTGCTAAACCACAGGCTGGTGGTAGAGTTTACACCCTGAGTGGTGTTGAAGCCTCTCAATCCGAAGATCTTATACAAGGGAAAGGTGTCATAGAAGGTAATCTTTTAACTATACTGTATGACTCTAGTGTAACTCATTCTTTCATTTCCTACGACTATGTGAAAAGACTTGGGTTACCTGTGTCTTCTTTGCCTTTTGATTTGATTGTTTTAACCCCTACTGCTAAACTCGTTGTTATTACCAAAGTCTGTTTAGATTGTCCTTTGATTGTTAAAGGTCGAATCTTTTTTGTTGATTTGATCTATTTGCCACTATCTCAATTAGATGTGATCTTAGGAATGGATTAGTTATCTACTAACCATGTCCTGTTAGATTGTTCTAGAAAAATCATAGTTTTTCCCTTGGATGAGAATTTTAGATTTTTGATGGCCAACCAAGTGAAAGCTTTCTTGAAAGAAGGAGCTCGGGGATACATGTTGTTGTCTTCTTTGAAAATTGAGAATGAGGTAGACGTGAACACACTTCCACTGGTTTGAGAATTTCCAGAAGTCTTTCCTGAAGATGTACCTGGTTTACCCCCGGAGCGAGAGATCAAGTTTACCATTGACCTTGTACTTGGAGCTGGTCCTATTTCCGTAGCGCCTTACAGAATGTCGCTAGCAGAGCTAGTTGAGCTCAAGAAGCAATTAGAAGAACATTTGGAGAAACAATTTGTTAGACCTAGCGCATCACCTTGGGGAGCACCGGTATTGCTAGTTAAGAAGAAGGATGGTACTTCACGATTGGGTGTAGACTACCGTCAGCTGAATAAAGTCACAATCAAGAACAAGTATCTATTACCGAGGATAGATGACCTAATGGATTAACTGAAAGGAGCGACAGTGTTTTCTAAGATTGATTTGCGATTGGGTTACTATCAGATCTGAGTAAAAGTGGAAGACATTCCTAAAATGGCTTTTCGTACTCATTATGTACACTACGAGTACCTGGTAATGCCTTTTGGTGTGACAAATTCACTTGCTATTTTCATGGATTATATGAATAGAATCTTCCATCCTTATTTGGACAGATTCGTCATTGTCTTCATCAACGATATCTTGATCTATTCGAAAAATCAGGAGGATCATGCTGAACATCTCAGTATAGTTCTTCAGATTTTGAAGGAGAAAGAATTATACGCCAATTTATCAAAGTGTGAGTTTTGGCTGAACGAAGTTAAATTTTTGGGCCATGTGATTTCGAAGGAAGGAATTGCTGTAGACCCATAAAAAATGGAAGCTGTCCTATAGTGGGAAAGGTCGAAGACGGTGACAAAAATCCGAAGCTTTGTTGGATTAGCCGGATATTACCGGAGGTTCATCTAAGGGTTCTCTAAGATTGCTGGACCCCTCACCAAACTCACAAGGAAGAATCAAGCTTTTGAGTGGATGAATACTTGCGAAGAAAGTTTTCAAGAGCTGAAAAGGAGACTAACTTCTTCACCAGTGTTAGTTCTACCTGATCCAAGTGAACCATTCGAAGTATACTATGATGCTTCATATCAAGGATTGGGTTGTGTCCTTATACAAGGCAGAAAAGTGGTGGCTTATACTTCGAGACAATTGCAAGTGCATGAGAAGAACTACCCAATACACGACTTGGAGTTAGCTGCTATTATATTTGCTTTGAAGATATGGAGACATTTTCTCTATAGAGCAACATTCAACGTCTTTAGTGATCACAAGAGCTTGAAGTATTTGTATAATCAAAAAGAGTTGAACATGATACAACGAAGATGGTTAGAATTCCTAAAAGACTATGATTTCCAACTTCAGTATCACCCTGGGAAAGCAAATACTGTGGCCGATGCCTTAAGTAGGAAAACAATCAGCGTTTCTACCATGATGATCGGAGAACAAGATTTAATAGAACAATTCATAGACGTATAGTCTTTTGTGGAATTAATGCTAGGAAAAATCTACATAAACATGGTCACTATTTCAAATGATTTAATGGAAGATATCCAAGAAAAGCAGAAGGTTGACAAGTTCTTGCAAGAGGAAAGAGAACTGATGTGTGATTGATATGGACAAGATGCAAATGGTTTTGATGTCGACAAACAAAGAAAGCAATGGGAATACAATGATCAAGTCACAAGGAACTCAAGCTTAGCATATAGGTTATAGATCTAATGTAAAGGTATTCTAGAGATTCACCTCAAGATCAAATGATTTCCTTAAAACGTGTTTGTAAAATGGTTTTTCAAGTTAGGATCAAAAAGGTTTTATGCAACAACTCTTTCGAATCTAATATCCTAAGCCTTTTTGGAAACTTACCAGCCTCTTGATAAACATTAGGAGCCAAAATTTCAAGGCCCCTAACCGATTAGGACCAGCTCCTAACCGGTTAGTTAGTTCAAACAAAAGCTTTGCCTCATTTTTTATAACGTGCCTAACCGATTAGGCAAAGTAGCTAATCGGTTATTTTATAACTCAGAAGCCAAAATATATTTGTCCTAACCGATTAGGTAGAAGACCTAACCGGTTAGTATCTCTTCCAGAAGCCAAAAATGTTTTATCCTAACCGATTAGGCAGATGGCCTAACCAGTTATTCTACAACTCAGAAGTTTTTCTAATCCTATCCTAACCGATTAGGCAGATGGCCTAACCAGTTATTCTACAACTCAGAAGCCAACAACGTGTTGTTCTAACCGATTAGGCAGAAGACCTAACCGATTATTCATCAACTCAGAACCCACGTTGGTAATGTCCTAACCGATTAGCTTGGAGGACTAACCAGTTAGCATCCTTCCCAGAACTCATTTTTGTGGTGTCCTAACCGATTAGGACACATTCCTAACCGGTTGGTTATTAAACCAGAACACTTCTCCTTACGTCTAAATGAGCCCCTAACCGGTTATGATACATGGCTAACCGGTTAGCCTATGTTCTGGAAAAACAGGGAGAAGCCCGTAACGACTATTTTTGCTGAGCATTAATTGCTCACAACCACTTCCAACGGCATTAAATAACACTTACCTATATATTTGCATGTTGGGCTTCGTTGGGAGGTTAGAAAAACTGAGTCTATCATTCTGGAAAATCTGTATTGAGCTTTAAACAAGTTTTCATCATCATTCTACAAAATCCTTTGATTTGAGCTTGAACTTGTGTGAATCCCAAATACCATAGTGCTTCAATTTGTAATACTTGCTCTAGAGAGAGTTTCTTCCATTTAAATCTTATACAATCTGTTTAGAGAGGGTGAGGTATCCCTCAAGCATTGTAAGGGTGAGGTATCCCTTGGAAAATAGAGGCTCAAGCATTAGGGTGAGGTATCCCATAGTGTTGAGTGCTCAAGATTGTAGTGGTTGTCAAGCACCCATTGAAGGTTGAAGATATAGTGGAAAATCTCAAGTTGTTGCTTGGGGACTGGACGTAGATCACAAGTGGATTGGTGATCGAACCAGGATAAACGATTGTGTTTGTTTTCTCTAAACCCTTCTCTTTATTTAGTTTACTATTTTATTGAATTGATTGGATATTGTCTCCTTTGGCTATCACATTTATAAGTAAAAGTGTTTATCTCATTCATCCAATTATCTCTAATCGTTCAATAGCTTCAAAGAAAATTATTTATCAAACGATTTGCGAAAGATTTGCGAACTTGTTTTACTTACTCAATTCACCCCCCTCTTGAGTATTGAGGCCACTTGGTAACAAGTGGTATCAGAGCTAGACTCTTGTATAAAGAGCTTAGCAGCTTCAAGAGAAGTGATGGCTTTAAATGGTTTTTCAAATGAAAGTTCTTCTATAAATAGACCTCCTTATTTCAATGGGGATGGTTATGCCTATTGGAAAGAAAGGATAAAAATTTTCATTGAAGCTATTGACTTAGATGTGTGGGACGCCGTTGAAAATGGTGCTTTTGTCCCAACACAAACTAAAGATGGTGTGAAAATTAATACACCTAGAAATGAATGGACCGATGATGATAAAAAGAAGGTTCAATACAACTTGAGAGCCAAGAACATCATTACCATATCCTTGGGGTATGATGAATTCTTTAGGGTGTCAAATTGTAAGATCGCAAAAGAAATGTGGGATACCCTACAAGTAACTCATGAAGGTACTAGTGAGGTAAAACGATCTCGAATAAACACTCTTACTCATGAATATGAATTGTTTAGAATGAATCAAGGTGAGAGTATTCAAGATATGCAAAAGAGATTTACTCACATTGTTAATCATCTCATCTCATTGGGAAAGACATTCCCTAATGAGGATCTTATTAACAAAGTCTTAAGATGTCTAAGCAGGAATTGGCAACCCAAAGTTACGACTATTGCGGAATCAAGAGACTTATCAACAATGTCTCTAGCCACCCTATTCGGAAAGCTTCAAGAACATGAGCTGGAACTAAATAGGCTCAATCAAAGTGAAGAGCATGATAAAAAGAAGAAGGGAATTGCACTCAAAGCCACCTCTTCCATACTTGAAGATGATGATGAAGATGGTGAAGAGGATGCTGAAAATATTGAACTAAGTGAGGAGAATCTTAGTCTCCTTGTGAGAAAATTCGGAAGATTCCTAAAGAAAAAGGGATTTCAAAGAAGACCACCCTTTCCTCAAAAGAAGGCATATCACAAAGGAGAAGGATCCTCTACTCCTCCAAAATGCTACGGATGTGGAAAACCGGGGCATATGAAAATGGAGTGTCCTATATATCTCAAGAAGACGGAGAAGTTTGAGAAAAGACCCTCCAAGGACAAGAAAGGAAGAAGAGCATACATAGCTTGGGAGGACAATGACTTAAGTTCTTCCGACGACTCGAAAAATGAAGAAGCCCATCTTTGCCTTATGGCTCAAGGAGAAGAAAGTGGAGAAAGCGACACCGAGGTAACCTCTTCTAACCTAGAACCTCCACCTACTTATGATGAATTGCAAGATGCCTTTCAAGAATTGCATGATGAATCTTTGAGACTCACTAAAATGATTTTGTCTTCAAATAAAACAATCTCCCTATTGACAAACAAGGTTTCTACTTTAACTAAGGAGATAAATGAACTTAAAATTGAAAATGAGACCTTAGGACTCATAGATGCTAATTCATCATGCATGACTTGTTCCTCACATGATAATGCATCCATATCATTACCTTGTTTATCATGTAAAGCTTTTGAAAAAGAAATTGAAGACTTGAACAACACTCTTGCGAAATTCACCTTTGGAAGAGACAATTTGAATGTGTTGTTAGGGAGACAAAAATGTGTTTTTCAAAAAGCCGATTTAGGATTTAATCCAAACAACCATCAAAAATCTTATAAGAACTTCTTTGTTTCCTCAAAAACTTCAAGTAGCCCCTTTATCAAATGTTTTCATTGTGGTAGGAAAGGGCATAGTGCATCCACTTGCAATGTTAGAAAGAATATAAACACTAAAGTTGGAATAAAAAAGGTTTGGGTTCCTAAAGGCACCATGCCTAACTCTAACACACAAGGACCCAAGACAATTTGGGTACCAAAAGTTAAAACTTGAATGTGTGTTGTAGGTGTGCTTGAAGACCAAGAGCTCAAATTGGTATCTTGATAGTGGTTGCTCCAAGCACATGATCGGTGATGGTTCCAAGTTCTCCTCCCTTACTCACAAGAAACATGGTCATGTCACATATGGTGATAACAACAAAGGGAAGATTCTTGGAATTGGCAAAGTTGGTAAGATTCCTTCATCATCTATTGATAATGTTTTGCTTGTTGAAGGACTTAAACATAATTTGCTTAGTATTAGTCAATTGTGTGATAAAGGCAATAGAGTTATATTTGATTCTTCTTGTTGCATAATTGAGGGAAAGAATGATAAGCAAGTTAAGTTTGTTGGTCATAGAGTCAATAATATATATATGATTAGTCTTGATGATATTTCCTCAAATGATGCTAAATGCTTTATGAGTAAAGAAAATGATTCATGGTTATGACATAGAAGAATTGCTCACATTCACATGGATCACTTAAACAAATTGGTTTCTAAAGAACTAGTAATTGGTCTTCCAAAGCTCAAATTTGAAAAAGACAAACTTTGTGATGCATGTCAAAAGGGAAAACAAGTAAAAGTCTCTTTTAAAGCTAAAAATGTGGTTTCAACTTCTAGACCTCTACAACTTTTGCACATGGATCTTTTTGGTCCCTCTAGAACTATGAGCTTTGGTGGGAATTACTATGTCTTATTGATTGTGGACGATTTCTCTAGGTTTACATGGACATTGTTTTTAGCTCACAAAAATGATGCTTTTCAATCATTCAAAAAGCTTGCTAAAGTTATCCAAAACGAAAAAGGTTTTTGTATTGCATCCATAAGAAGTGATCATGGTGGTGAATTTGAAAACCATGAATTTGAAATGTTTTGTGATGAACATGGCATTGAGCATAATTTTTCAGCCCCTAGAACACCACAACAAAATAGTGTTGTAGAAAGAAAAAATCGATCTTTAGAAGAAATGGCAAGAACTATGCTCAATGAGGCCAACCTTCCTAAGTATTTTTGGGCGGATGCGGTTAACACCGCTTGTTATGTTATGAATAGGGCTCTAATAAGGCCAATTTTAAAGAAAACCCCCTATGAATTATACAAAGGAAGGAAACCAAATGTGTCACATTTTCATGTCTTTGGATGTAAATGCTTTGTTTTGAATAATGGAAAGGACAACTTGGGAAAGTTTGATGCAAAATCTGATGAGGGAATATTTATTGGCTACTCTATACATAGTAAGGCCTTTAGAGTCTATAATAAACGAACTATGACCATAGAAGAGTCCATACATGTTGCATTTGATGAAACTAACCCAAATGAGCCGAGAAAGGAGCTTGTTGATGATGTTGCAGAAATCTTGGCAAAGACGCACTTGGAAAATCAAGAGAAAAAGTCCAAGAAGGAAGAAGAGAGACTCCTTGATCACTCATGGCAAGAAGATTCAGAAATCTTGGATCTACCCAAGGAATGGAGGACTTCAAGATATCATCCTCTTGACAAGGTGATAGGTGATGTATCAAAAGGGGTAATTACTCGAAACTCTCTTAGAAATGCATGTAATCACCTAGCCTTTGTCTCTCAAGTTGAACCTAAAAACATAAATGAGGCCATTAATGATGAACATTGGATCTTGGCTATGCAAGATGAATTAAACCAATTTGAAAGGAATCAAGTTTGGGAATTAGTTCCAAGGACCAATGATCATCCTATAATTGGCACTAAATGGGTTTTTAGGAACAAACTTGATGAAACGGGCTTAATAATAAGAAACAAAGCTAGGCTTGTAGCTAAGGGATATAATCAAGAAGAAGGCATAGACTATGAAGAAACTTATGCTCCCGTAGCTAGGTTAGAGGCTATTAGAATGTTACTTGCATATGCTTGCATCATGGATTTCAAACTCTATCAAATGGATGTCAAAAGTGCCTTTTTAAATGGTTTTATACAAGAAGAGGTGTATGTTGAACAACCTCCTGGTTTTGAAGATTTTGAAATGCCCAACCATGTCTTTAAACTGAAAAAGGCCTTGTATGGCTTGAAACAAGCTCCTAGAGCTTGGTATGAAAGGTTGAGCAAATTTCTTTTAGAAAAAGGTTTTTCTAGAGGCAAGGTTGACACCACTCTTTTCATAAAACACAAAATGCATGACATACTTCTAGTTCAAATCTATGTTGATGACATTATATTTGGAGCTACTAACAACTCTCTTTGTAAAGAATTTTCAAATATTATGCAAAGTGAGTTTGAGATGTCTATGATGGGTGAGCTCAACTTCTTCCTTGGTCTCCAAATCAAGCAAACAAGAGAAGGAACTTTCATAAGCCAATCCAAGTATTGCAAGGAATTGCTCAAGAAGTTTGGAATGGACAATGCCAAGCATATGGCTACTCCTATGGGCACCTCTTGCTATTTGGACAAGGATGAAGGAGGTAAATCGGTAGAAATTACAAAATATAGAGGTATGATTGGCTCACTCCTTTATCTCACTGCAAGTAGGCCTGATATAATGTTTAGTGTATGCATGTGTGCTAGATATCAAGCTAATCCTAAGGAATCACACCTAAGTGATGTTAAAAGAATAATGAAATATCTAATAAGCACATCACAAATGGGTTTGTGGTACCCTAAGGGTGCCTCATGTAGTCTTATTGGGTACTCCGATTCTGATTTTGCTGGATGCAAAATGGATCGAAAGAGCACTAGTGGAACATGCCACTTGCTTGGAAGCTCACTAGTTTCTTGGCATAGCAAGAAATAAAATAGTGTGGCATTGTCTACAACTGAAGTGAATATGTTGTAATTTGGGAGTTGTTGTTCTCAAATCCTTTGGATGAAACAACAACTCTTGGACTATGGTCTTGAGCTTGACCATATCCCCATAAGATGTGATAATACTAGTGCAATCAACTTGTCAAAAAATCCCATTTTGCATTCTAGGACTAAACGTATTGAAATAAGACATCACTTCATTAGAGATCATGTTCAAAAGGGTGATTGCATACTTGAATTTGTTGAAACAACTAAGCAACTAGCTGACATTTTCACTAAACCCCTAGCAAAAGAAGCATTTTTCTATATAAGAAGTGAACTTGGCTTATTGGATCAATCATGCATCAGTTAAATATTTGCTGCATAATCCTAAAACTCATGCATAAACTTGCATTTTTCTGTATAATCATGCCAAATTGCTGCATAATCTTTGAATTTCTCATTATATTTGAATCCAATACTAACTTAAGCGTCGGAGTGTCCCCTTATTTTGTTTTGCAGGAGCTGAGTTCATGCTTAAGTCCCCCAATCTGAAAGGTCAAAGTTCCTACTGATTTTGGGAGAAATTTATCTCTAAATGAGAATGGAATCAAGCCAAGATGAACATCAAGAAGAAATATATATGTCAAGGATTATTCCCATGAGTTTGTTGTAATGCTATCAGTGCAATGATCAAGTGAAAGAAGAAAAATATGTTTTCGTATGGGATCTGGAAGTGCTTTGAATACTGAGGGATTCTCTGTCATGGCCAAATAATCGGTTAGGCATGACTCCTAACCGGTTACCCTGTATTTGGAAACCAGTTTGTGCGTTCTGACTTAGCACAATAACCGGTTACCCAATTTCCCTAACCGGTTATTGGACAACTCAGTGGCTATTTCCTAATAGCCCTAACCGGTTACTCACATTCCCTAACCGGTTAGGTACCTCCAATTAAACAGCCCCCCAGCAGCGTGGTTCCCTCCATTCACGCCCCCTCTACTTCCATTTTCATCCTCATTCTCTCAACCTCTCCAACACCCACTCCCTCAAACTCCATCCCTACCACAAATCCAACATAACCCCACCATTTACAATCCATTTCCATCATTTTTCATCCCTTTACATCACATTTCACCGATTACATTCCATTTTCTTCCAAAATTTTTATCTTCCCCTCATTCTTTCTCTCCTACACCGAACCCTACCTCCATTTTCATCCATGGCCAGCAGCTCATCTCAACCAAAGCGCTCTCGTACCAAAAACCCCAATGTTTCCCTTCAACCTGAAGCCTCTTCACTCTCTGCCCCAGATTTATCAAACGCTCTCAACATTGGAAGGTACTTCTCTCACAAATCTCAAATAGAGTCATACACACTTGGGTTTCATGCACGACGCCTCATGCAGCCCAAGTTCATGGACTGGGATTTCTTCGAAAAAGAAGGCTTTACATCCTTCATCGAGCTCTTGGAATTTCAGGGTTTGAAAACTCTTGTCACCACCAACCCAGGGTACTTCTATCTTGAACCAACTAAAGTTTATTTCTGCAATTTGTCTATTTCTGGTACGAATTTGGTGTCTGAAATCAAGAAACACAAAATCACTGTGTCACCAAGTCAGTGGACTACTCTGTTTGGGCTCACTCACTCTGGAGCCAAACTTACTGAGAATGAGGACCTTACATGGGCGGATTTTGATAGAGCACGAACTGTAGAAGACATGATTCGACCAGGTATTGCCGTGCCCCCCGGATCTTTCACTACTGGTTTTCTAAAATTGCTGGATCGCCTTCTTCACTTTGTGGTAACCCATATCTTGGTACCAAGAGCAAGTAACTATGCCTTCGTTGAAGAAGATGATATATTTGTGATATGGGGTCTTAAAAGCCGCAAGAAAATCAACTGGCCACACTATATCATGCACAACATGAAGAAAGCCAAGGACAAGGCAATGATGGATCTGCCTTACGCCTTCATAGTGGCTAAAATTTTGGATCACTATAAGGTCGATTTGAAGGATGGTGGAGTCATTTTCTCTATTGGTCCCCACAAATTTGGCAATGCGTCTCTAAACCGCATGCATGCAAAGAAAGTCAATGGTGAATGGATTTACAATTGAAGAAATGAAGCAGCAGCTCCACAAGGCGAAAATCCTCCTGCACCTACTGATGACCCTATGGAAGAGGCCCTTGCCACCACTAATGAACATGTCCTGGAAGCAATTGCAAATATGCAAGCCAGTATTGAAGCCCGGATTGCGGATCTTAAAGCTTATCAAGAACACAACAACTCTGTTATTTATGATCGCTTGAGCGCTATGGAAGGCACTTTGGATAGACTTGAGCATCACTTTTCACAATCAGAGGATCACGGGGCTTAGGCATGGACTCTCTGTTTCTATCATGATTGTGCTGCTGCACTAATTGCCTTTGAACTCTTTTTGACTTTGATTAGTTATCTTATTTTGGATATTATGGGAGAATTATCTAGCATTGACTGATGATTGTTTATCTTTGGCTTATTTTGGTAATCCTAATAGTGATCTTTGCTTCTTAGTTTGACTCTTGGATATTTCTTTTAGTATGGTATGCCTACTAATGCATTTTTTTTGTATGGTATGACTGCTTCTGAGTTACTGGAAAATGCTTAATCTTATGTTTCAGTTTTGTATGCTTGTTTTGGATACCCTAGGCTGCTGAATTTCTTTTTGATTATGCCAAAAGGGGGAGAAGGATAACGGTCTTTCTATTTATTGAGAAAAGTAAGAAAAGTGAATGTGTTATGATAATATAATGTATTATCTGTTAATAGTCCTGGAATCCCAAAACAAAGGGGGAGCTGTGCATCTCTAATTCAAGCACCTCTTGAACAAAAGAGGGGGAGTAAGTCTCCAAATTCCAAATTATCATTTGAACTAATCTCTTTCTCAATAAGTGTTTGTCATCATCAAAAAGGGGGAGAATGTGATTGATATGGACAAGATGCAAATGGTTTTGATGTCGACAAACAAAGAAAGTAATGGGAATACAATGATCAAGTCACAAGGAACTCAAGCTTAGCATATAGGTTATAGATCTAATGTAAAGGTATTCTAGAGATTCACCTCAAGCTCAAATGATTTCCTTAAAACGTGTTTGTAAAATGGTTTTTCAAGTTAGGATCAAAAAGGTTTTATGCAACAACTCTTTCGAATCTAATATCCTAAGCCTTTTTGGAAACTTACCAGCCTCTTGATAAACATTAGGAGCCAAAATTTCAAGGCCCCTAACCGATTAGGACCAGCTCCTAACCGGTTAGTTAGTTCAAACAAAAGCTTTGCCTCGTTTTTTATAACGTGCCTAACCGATTAGGCAAAGTAGCTAATCGGTTATTTTATAACTCAGAAGCCAAAATATATTTGTCCTAACCGATTAGGTAGAAGACCTAACCGGTTAGTATCTCTTCCAGAAGCCAAAAATGTTTTATCCTAACCGATTAGGCAGATGGCCTAACCGGTTATTCATAAACTCAGAAGTTTTTCTAATCCTGTCCTAACCGATTAGGCAGATAGCCTAACCGGTTATTCTACAACTCAGAAGCCAACAACGTGTTGTTCTAACCGATTAGGCAGAAGACCTAACCGGTTATTCATCAACTCAGAACCCACGTTGGTAATGTCCTAACCGATTAGCTTGGAGGACTAACCAGTTAGCATCCTTCCCAGAACTCATTTTCGTGGTGTCCTAACCGATTAGGACACATTCCTAACCGGTTGGTTATTAAACTAGAACACTTCTCCTTACGTCTAAATGAGCCCCTAACCGGTTATGATACATGGCTAACCGGTTAGCCTATGTTCTGGAAAAACAGGGAGAAGCCCGTAACGGCTATTTTTGCTGAGCATTAATTGCTCACAACCACTTCCAACGGCATTAAATAACACTTACCTATATATTTGCATGTTGGGCTTCGTTGGGAGGTTAGAAAAATTGAGTCTATCATTCTGGAAAATCTGTATTGAGCTTTAAACAAGTTTTCATCATCATTCTACAAAATCCTTTGATTTGAGCTTGAACTTGTGTGAATCCCAAATACCATAGTGCTTCAATTTGTAATACTTGCTCTAGAGAGAGTTTCTTCCATTTAAATCTTATACAATCTGTTTAGAGAGGGTGAGGTATCCCTCAAGCATTGTAAGGGTGAGGTATCCCTTGGAAAATAGAGGCTCAAGCATTAGGGTGAGGTATCCCATAGTGTTGAGTGCTCAAGATTGTAGTGGTTGTCAAGCACCCATTGAAGCTTGAAGATATAGTGGAAAATCTCAAGTTGTTGCTTGGGGACTGGACGTAGATCACAAGTGGATTGGTGATCGAATCAGGATAAACGATTGTGTTTGTTTTCTCTAAACCCTTCTCTTTATTTAGTTTACTGTTTTATTGAATTGATTGGATATTGTCTCCTTTGGCTATCACATTTATAAGTAAAAGTGTTTATCTCATTCATCCAATTATCTCTAATCGTTCAATAGCTTCAAAGAAAATTATTTATCAAACGATTTGCGAAAGATTTGCGAACTTGTTTTACTTACTCAATTCACCCCCCTCTTGAATATTGAGGCCACTTGGTAACATGATGAAGGAAGGCGGTATATCAACATTAGAGGAAGGAAGCGATGAAATTTTAAGATTCCAAGGTAGAGTCTGTGTGCCTAAGGATGAAGAACTCAGGAGGTATATACTTGAACAAGCTCATAAGAGTCAGTTAAGTATGCATCCTGGAATGACCAAAATGTACCAAGATTTGAAGAAGTTATTTTGGTGGCATGGAATGAAAAGAGATATTGCTAAATGTGTATCTTCCTATCTAGTTTGTTAGAAAATAAAGATTGAACATCAAAGACCGTCAAGATTGTTATAACCCTTGACTATTCCCGAATGGAAATGGGATAGTATTGCCATGAACTTTGTCATCGGATTGCCAAAGACCAGAAGAGGATATGATTCAATATGGTTGATTGTGGATCGACTTACGAAGTCAGCACATTTCTTGCTGATCAACATAAAGTATTCATTGGAGAAGTTGACTCAGCTGTACATCGGTGAAATTGTCAGACTACATGGTGTGCCTACAAGTATCATTTCTGACAGAGACCGCAGATTTACAACGAAATTTTGGCAAAGTCTTCAAGAAGCAATGGGGATAAAGCTACGTTTGAGTTCTGCATATCACCCTCATACCGATTGTCAATTAGAAAGAACAATCCAATCATTAGAAGATTTGCTGAGAGCTTGTGCCATAGAACAGACTGGATGTTGGGATAAAATTTTACTGTTAGTAGAGTTTACCTACAACAACAGTTACCATTCAAGTATAGAGATGACACCCTATTAGGCTCTATAGGGGTGAAGGTGCAGAACACCTTTATGTTAGTATCAAGATGGAAAGTGACTTATAGTTGGACCTGATCTTATTCAGCAGATAACTGAGAAGGTCAAGATGATTCAGGAGAAGATGAGAACGCCTCAAAGTCGATAAAAGAGCTATTCAGACAAAAGGAGGAAACCACTTGAATTTGAGGAAGGAAAGCATGTGTTCTTGAAAGTCACGCCTACGACTGTGGTCGGTTGGGTTCTCAAATCTAGAAAACTCACTCCTAAATTCCTTGGACCTTATCAAATTCTTCATTGGATAGGTCCAGTTGCTTATTAGATAGCTTTACCACCTTTTCTTTCAAATCTCCACAATGTTTTTCATGTGTCACAACTCTGAAAATACATTCCAAGCCCTAATCATGTCATAGCACCTAATTCAATACAATTAAAGGAAAACTTGACTTATGAAACAACTCCTATAAGGATTAAGGATAGGAGAATGAAGCAACTTAGAGGGAAGGACATTCCATTGGTGAAAGTGATCTGGAACGAGACAACCAGAGATGCGACTTAGGAACTAGAGGACAAGATGAAGGAGTAATACCCACAATTATTCTAAGGTATGAAAATTTCGAGGACGAAATTCTTATTTGATGGGGAGAGTTGTAACACCCCAAAATTTATTTATTTCATTATAAATATTTATTTTATAATATTTGTGATTTTTGGATTTTTTTTTGGATTTTTCTGATGATGCAGAATATTTTAATATTATTTCTTATTTTGCGTGCAAACTGCGGTGGAGTTGGGAAAATGAGATATTTTTCCTAAGAACCTTGATCTATGGAAACGTCGATGGGGGATCTTACTAGACCCGAGACTGGATATAGTTTACGAGATTTTATATTTTTCGAGAAATTTTATCTGATAAAATAATAAATCGTTGTGTAATTTTTATCCGCTGGACAATTAATACTGACTTCTGTCAACTGTAACAATTGTCCATTGGATAATAGCATGTATTAAAAACTCTATCACATTATCCTAATGTAATCCACTTTATGTCTAATCAAATCCACTTTAATTCAAATCTATTGTATTTTAATCAAAGCTTCTTTGAGAAGCTTTGACCACCAAAAGACTAAGTTACCCTTGGCTTGTTGGGGAAGCCAATTTCCCCATCCTTCTCTCTCTCAATGCCGCGGTAATGCTAGCCCAAGGGGAGCAAATTTTGCTCCCCCACTTAACATATTTTACCAAATATCTCTTATTTGCATACAACACTTTTTCTCTCTTCAAATTTTATCTTCCATTTCTCTCCATTTTCTCTCTTCTTCTCTTCCTTCACCCACGGTTTGTAGCCCCATTAGTGACCACTTCTTTTCATTTTCTCTCTTCATTAACACCATTTCTACACTCCCCTAAACCTCCTCTGCACTTCCTATTTGATAAGTTTCTCCAAAATCCATCATCACCTCCATTGTCTTCCAAGACCAAGCTTCAAACTTTAAGGTAAAGTTTCCATTTTTCTTTTCTTTTTCTTCATTTTCGTGTTCTATGGTTTCATTGGAGACCAAAGATCCATCTTTTTCAAAGCTTGGTGTTGATTCTTTGAGTTTGAAATTCTAGGGTTCTTGGAGACCCCAAAACCAAAACCATCAAGGAGCAAATTGGAGGCCAATTTCGTGTTCTTCCTTTAAGTAAGAGGGAGATTTACTCACTTCAACCATTATTGGTGGTGAGGAGACCTTGTGTAATTGTTTGATGGAGAAATCCATATTTGTATGCTTACTTTGTTTGATGACTTTGAATATGTACGTGTTTTTAATTGAGGTTGATAATTGAATAATGATTTTAAATGCATTGGTGGTGTTGGAATGTTTGAAAATGTTAGAATTAATGAATAGAAATTTTGAGGGTTTACTACCCCATTGGAGGCCACAGTTTTGGATTGAAATTCCTAAGGTTGGAGTTGATTTGTGTAAAATAAAACTTATGTGATTATTTATAAGATGATTAAGGCATGAAATGAAAATTTTGAGGGTTTCTTACCCTAATGTAAGGCCACGGTTTTGGCCTTGGAATTTAAGGGATTGGATTGATTTTGTGTGAAATAAGATTTAAGTGATTAGATATCAAGTGACTAATGCATAAAATGAAAAGAAATTGGAACCTTGAAGACCTAGGGAGGCCACAGTTTCTAAGGGTTATTTAACCTAAAGTTTTCATAATTGATCAAAGCTTAAGATTATGGAAATGTGGATCCGTAATATGTACTTGTAATAATTGATGAGCCATATATATATATATATATATATATATATATATATATATATATATATATATATATATATATATATATGTTGATGTTGATGTTGATGTTGAGAATTGACTCTATGTTATTGTGAGTTCTTATGTGGGACTAAGTACTTGATAAAATTATGACATGTTGATATTGAGAAATGATCGTATGCCATTGTGGTATGCCTCATGATAAATGTATCATTGATAAACATACATGATGTATATTGCATCGTGGTGTATATGTGTTGTCTGTTGGACATTATTGGAAAGGCGATGTATGCCTAGGAGATTGAATAACACCTATGTGCAGGTGCGAGTAGACTAAGTGTAGGGTCATAGTGGTTGGCCCTAGGGCCATCGGGGTGCGGGTGTCTCACAATAGATAGTGGTAGCTCCACTGGGGCCGTGGGATAGACCGATGCAAACACACCGACGATCCGGATTGAGACGCTGTCCTATATCACGATCAACTGTCGAGGTGCCATGTATAAGCCGTATTGCGCAAATATTTTATGAGATGAAGCACACTATTTTTAAGGCTAACGAGATACTAGCACAACTCCTTGATCATTCTCTCTGAAATGTTAATGTCTAGCTCTATGGAGTAGGAACATGGTACCATACGCATTGTGAATTGTCAGTCTCATAATCTATTGAGCATGAGCATTTATAACTATGAAAATATATGTTTTTATTACTGTAATAATTATCTGATCTTTAGACTTTTGACTATTGAGGATATTACTGTTATCTGCCTGTTATTGTAATTCTTATCATTATTTAATGTCGTTCTACTTTTACTGTCAATTGTATTAATAGTGTTGATGAATATATATGATGTAATGCTATGTGGGCATCCAGCGCCATTTTGTTTTCTTGCTGCCATTTTGGTAATGAAAGATGGGTGTCTCACCTCATTCTGTATTTCGATATTTCTATTTATTCATATACTTCTGAGAAGACGTTCGTGAGGAAGAAAAGGAAACACTTGAGTTTCTGGGTTTTTGGGCATACTATGACTAGAGTTTGCTGAAGATGCCTTCGCGACCGCGTCGATTTTTGGGGTATGCTAGGATGACCTTTCATGGGGGACCCGATTCCTGGCACATCAACTTGAGCATGGACCGTTGCATCTATCACGGGGAGCTGACTGTGTCTTTGGCATGGGGCCGCTACGACCCGCCTGTTTTTGACTTCACAATTTTTGTTCATTTGGAATTTTACCTGCTTGTTAGAGATCTGTGGGATGACCTTTACTACACCTCACAATAGGACTCTTTCCTCTCCACTGCTCGGGCTTCCGCCCGAAATTAGGTCGCTCTGATGGCAATTTCATCAGATGAAGAGGACCATGAGGAGGACTCGGCTATGGTCCCTTCTCGTCAGTCTTAGGGGCTAATACTGTCGGTGGCTACTAATGGCTAACTGTTTATCTTTTTGGGAAGCCTGACGTTTTGCTATAATTAATGGGTGTATATTTGTATCATCTCAGGTGGGTACATCTTTTACTTTTTGTGTAAATCATGATGTAATTAAATAGGCTGTTGCATATATATATATAAATATGTTATGTATGGATGTGTAGTTTATTTCACATTGCTTTTTATTGCTACCGTTTGAACTATTATCTCGCTACGAAGAGAATCTCTAAATTTATTCTTTTGACACTACCTGTAATAATATAATTTAAACAAAAAAAAATGTAATGTTATTTACAAAGGAACTTATACATCTATAAAATGAATCGGGTCTATGAGGTTTAAAATAATTATTATTTTTCGTAATTTATTTCGTTTTTCATTTTGAATTTTTATGGTGTGACGCTCCTTCTTCGTGAGACAGGAAAAAGGGGCATTACATATATTGACCATGCCATAACCATATGTGTGCTAACCATGTATATGCATAATAAACCAGTTCTTACTCCATGGAGCTAACACAAATTCAGAGATGAATGGCCCAAAAGATCTACTAGCCTTAATGACAGTCTACACCGGACGCAAAAGGAATAGTATTTGTTAGGCTCGTGATGCGTTACAATGGTTTTTCATGGCCAAAGGTGTATAATGTGATAAAAATCACTAGATGAATCACTGCCCCTCGACGGTCTCCCAAGATCCATCATAGATCTCACTACTCAATTCTCATTCACTCTTGGGCAACAAAAGCCATAACAGCCACCGACTTGTATAATGTTCAATGCATGATAACTCAATGCATAACACAAACCACCATTGTACTGTTCCCAATGATATTAAAATAATCGCCTATACAATTGTCTAATACCATTAGATTAATGATATTATATAATCGCCCATACAATTACATAATACCACAGATACACCCGGGTCTAGTGCATCAACTTGACAGTAAACTTACTGTATATTCAATCGCATAATATTTTCATCGCATTTTCACAATCGCGCAACAATCTAGTTACGTTCTCAAATCGCGTAAATATTTTCAAATATTTTTTTCTAAATCGCGTAACTCAAAAATCTACATTTTTGAAACGCGTAAGGTTTTTCTACTATTTTTCATTGTATAAAATATTTGTTGACGTTTTAAATTCCATTTTGAAACTTTCTAAGTTTAAAATATAAATTAGACTTCTAAATCTCATTTTTCTCATTAAAAAACTCCTCTAAGTAATAATTTCTGACGTTTTCCTAAATCTGTATTATTTTTCTTTAATAAAATCTTTTCCATTTATTTTACTAAGAATCCTCTTGATTAAAATACTTTAAATTCCTATTTTACTTCTCAACCTTATTTTACAACATGATTGCCAAAAATTTCTCAATGATTACTAATAAAAATTTTATTCATTCTCTTCTCATTTTCTTCACTAAAAATCCTTTAAACAAAAATACTTTCAATTTCAAACTATCATTCTAACTCATTATCCATGACCCAAAAATTCCTTTTCCCAATAATAAAAACTTTGCTTCATTATTCTTAAATAAAATACTTTAAATCTCAAATTACCTTTAAAATTCCATTTCCATTACTATTGCTACAAATCATTATTTATCTAATAAAAATTATACATTTCCAACATTCCTCTTAAAAATCCATTTTTAATTTAATTCCTTATCAAATCTCCTCTAGATAATATCTTCCATTAATTGTTCACAAAAACTTCGTTCTCTTTATTAAACCATTCCTTTTGAAAATCATTCTCTGTTTACCATCACTTAAGCACTTCAAAACAAAATACTTAATATTCCAAATCCTCTTTTCAACTCGTTTCCTTTTACTAACAACTCTTCTAAATAATTTTTTCCAACATTCTTCACAAAAACCTTTATTATCTTATTTATATAAAACCTTTTCCATTACTCTTACTAAAATCCACTTAAGTAAAAATACTTAAGTTCCATTTTCACTTCCCAAATTTATTTTTCCTCATCTGGACCAAAATCCATTTTATTTTTTTATCATAAAATCTTTATTCTTTTCCTTTACCATTTCCTTTGTAAAATCCTTAATCCAATTTCTTATCACCTAAATTCTCAAAGTCCATAATTACTAAAATATTTTTACTTGGAATACCTATTTTGAGGTATAGAGGCCGTAAACCTCAAGGGTCCATTGCAAACCAAAATTCTTTCCTTTCAAGCAATAATCATAGCATATAACATATTCAAATCAACATAATCCTACTATCACAAGTTCATGCATAATATTTAAGGTATAAAATCAAATAAAGTAAATAATTCACAAACCTATCAAAACCATACAATCACACATAGTCATCAAGCAATAAAATCATACTTAACTATCAAAGCAATAAAACTACACATAGCAAAAACATAAAATATTTAAACATACATAATCAAGTGAATAAATCTTTAAGTAGATTTTTCACTAACAAGCTCAAATCCATTTCCTCACCACCACGTTTGGCCAATGAGGTTAATCTCCCTCTTACCTTAGTTGTTGATAAAAAAACTCCTTTAGTTGCTTCCTTGTTGATTTCATCCACCACCAAGCCAAACCCTATGAACTTTCAAACATACAAATATCACAAACAAAGCCTAAAGCAAGGTGACCGTGGATCTAAATCATGGTTTAGAACCTTGAAAATCAAAAGAAAAGTGAAGATTAATGAACTTCACCTATAAAGCTTCAATCTTTAGCTTGAAGAACAAGGTTGAAGATGAAAGAATTAGATGATGGTCACAACATGAAAAGGTCTTAGAATTGTGTGTAGATTCTAGATCTAAGATTGTTTAGAATTAAAAAGGGATGGATGGTGATTTGAGAGCGTGTAGCCATGAGCTTCTCAAAGAGTGAAAGGAGAGAGCTTTTTGGTTTTTAAAAGAGAGATGAAGATGATCACAACACCAAAGTATCTTTTGGAAGGGTATTTTGATACTAGATCTATGGTGAAATGAAATTTAACTAGCTTGGATGATGGCTTGGGTGTATTGGCCGTGAGGTTTGGGAGAGAAAATGAGAGAATTGTATTTTGTGATAGCTTTTGGTTTTTCTTGGATATAAATGATGAGAAAGAAAAATTATCCATTGAAAAAGTAATATCTAGAGCCCTCCAAAAATGCTTGGCCGAGAGTTACTCTAGGAGAAAGGATGAGATATTTTTGTGTTGTTTCTTTGTTGATTGATAGAAAGATAATAAAAATGAGTTAAGTGTAATATTTGTCTTCCAACAAGTATGCATGGCCGTAGAGTGCATAGGAGAAAGCCACCAAGTTTGACTAGTTCCTATTGGTGCAACTAAAAGTGTCATAACATATATCACAAAAATGGAATGTCCTAGAGCAAATTCTTGCTCTCCTAGCCGTGGAACTCCAAGGCAAAAGCTACCAAGCTTCTCCAAAAAATCACATGGTCATGGAATTCAAGAAATCAAGGAGTCCAAGGCTTGTTTAGCAAGCTTGTCTCCTATTAGTCCATGACAAGTTAAGTCATTTTCCTTGACTAATTTTCTATTGGTTGGGTGGCTACAAGCTTGTTTCCCATTGGTTGCCACTTTTGTTGACTATTTTCCTATTGGTTGCTCTTAAAAGTCATAGCCATAAACATTGACTTAATCCTATTGGTTGGTCTTGGTTGATTAGCTCTCCTATTGGTTCATCAAAGATGACTAGTTTCTAATTGGTTCATCAAAAGAAGACTAGATTTCTATTAGTTCTTCCTAAAGTTGTCATAACCATCAAACTTGACTACTACCTTACTTAGCCTTGAAGTTTTCTTCCTATTAGTGCAAACAAGATATTTTTCGGTATACTTTAACCAATGGATAATAGCTACTGCTTATAAAACCAGTATCTATTGTCTAATGGATAATAAAACAACACAAAATTACTGTAAAAGAAAATTTCAAAAACTGTTTCCAGTTTTGGATTTAGTAAGCTCCCTCGGCCCCGAATCAACAGTCCAAAATTTTTTGGCCTCGAAAAATTTATATTTTTTCTAGCCCGCCCTGGGCCCACATACAACCCGAAATAATATTAAAATAATCCAAAAATCAGAAAAATCTACAAAAATCATAAAAATTATAAAACTCATATATTTAGAAAAAATGAAATTCAGGATGTTACACTTTCTCTTCCCAAAACAAAATTCCAGTTAGTAATAGTTTCTATAAACATTTATTAACAAGCATCAAATATTATATTTATAAACACTTTCAATCACAATTTCCAAATAAGAACCACGATCTTAAATTCATTCAATGGGTCTTATATCATAACTACATCATAATATGACTATCAAATTCAATTTAGCCACAGTGCTTATTCATAGTATAATATAATCATCCAATAGGTAGTGAGGGAATGTCCATCCTCATGCTACCTTAATAATAAGGGAATAATCCTTCCTCAATTAATATATCTCAATTCTAGTAGAGAGGGAATATCCATCCTCAACTACTTTGATAGGGAGGGAATCATCCTTCCTCACATTATCAATCTCATTTAAGGACAAATGTCCAAAATTCTCATATTTAATTCAAATTCAGTCCATATGAGCATTGATCATTCAATCACATATTCTAGCTCAATCTTAAAGAATCAAGGGAGCAAATTCTTATGTTCATATCAATTAGCTCAACTTTGCATTCAAAGGAGCAATACAAATTTAAATTCAAGCTCAACTTGACAAATCAAGGAGCAATATAATCTCTAGTACACAACAATTGTACAATATCATCTCATTCAAGCCACCATTTTCATGCATCAACACATCAAAATTTTAACTATCAACATTCTAATTTGAATCTCAAGCACACAAATAATCAAATACTATTTAGAAAACAAGGCAACACATCCAATAGTAACTCAGCCCTAAGAATACTATAAAATATCATTTTTCCTATCAATTTTCAATGTTATAACTCAATTCAAGTGTCAAAAG
Source organism: Ormosia emarginata (assembly GCA_029884605.1). Classification (NCBI taxonomy): domain Eukaryota; kingdom Viridiplantae; phylum Streptophyta; class Magnoliopsida; order Fabales; family Fabaceae; genus Ormosia; species Ormosia emarginata. The sequence goes on from JAQQTP010000061.1 coordinate 23,093,534, forward strand.
AAAAGAAAGAATAATTTAAATAATAAAATTTCTTCAACATCTCAACATGACTATGAGCTTCACTAAGGCTTACCTTGGCCTAGAATTTCTTCTAAATAAAGCACAAGCTCATTTTAATACTAAATAGAATAATAAGCACAATTAAAATTAAAGATTCCTACTTTCCACACAACTTAACCATGGCATACACAACCATAACCACCACAAGCTTTTATCATTTTCTCACTATACACAATAACACAAAATCATGACAAGAATCAATAGGAGATTAAGAACCATTTGAAACAAAGAAGTCTCCACTAGACCATGCTTTGGTCGTGAATCATGTTATCACACAACTAGAAAAATAAATAGCCACACAACTAGAAAATCAAGCAGAATTCTAATAAAAAATCCATGAAGAAAATAAGCAAGGTAGAGCAATCATCCCCTACCTTTACTCCTTGCTATTCAAGCTTGGTTCCCTTTCTTTTCCCTCTTATTTTCCCTTCCTTTTTCTCTTCTTTTTGAGCTTGTTGCTGTTGCTCTGTTTGCTCTATTTTTTCCTCTATTTTAGATGTGAAAATAATATAAAAATAGTGGAGAAAAAGCAAGAAAGAGCAAGGTTAAATGGTTGATTAAAATGGAAGGTGAAAGATGGAGATTAAGGAGTGGAAGATGGCAACCCTGTATGCTTCTATTATATTCTTGTTCTATTTTTGCGTAAGAATTATGGAGAGAATGAGATGAAAAAGATTAGTGAATTGTGTAGAGAAATCTGGAGAAAGTGTAGTAGTGGGTGAGAATAAAATAAGGTGTAGAAACTTTTGTATCTCTTAAGAATACTTTACTCTTCCAAAACTAAGTTTTCAAGTTACCATATGTGTTATGGAAAATTTTAGAACTCAACTTAGTCCTTGGATTCATTTTTCCATAACTTTCCATATACTGCTATTTCTCAGTTAAGCTTCATTACTCGGTCCTAAGTTAAATTAAACTAAGAGATTAAGTAAATATGCTTACTGATACTTAACTTAGTTGATATTTTATAACAAATTATTCTCCATATTTTACTTATCATTTCTATGAAATTTCATAATTTTCTGAGATATTTAGCTGTTCTATTATTGTTCCCTTAATTCCTCTTCGGTATCCTTAAAAATGACAAACTATCTCAATTGTTTCTCCAAAATTTACTACAACTCTTATCAATCATTTATAGTTAGGAAATAAATTTTTTATATTTATTTCTATCATATCAACTATTTTTATAGAAACTATGGCTAATTTTTTTTTTTTACATTTGATGTTATAGAATTACAATCAAACTGGTTCAGAAAATTACTCGAATTAACAAATAACTCTTACCAGTATTATTGAGCTTCTATTATCCTGATTAGGATCATTAGGTTAAGGAGGATGTTACACAAGGTACCATCCTTTTTTATCACTAGTAACACAGGTGCTCCCCACAGGAAACGCTCGGTCTAATGAATTGTTTATCCAACAGATCTTCGATCTGCTTCTTGAGTTCCTCTTGCCATCCTATAAGGTTCTATAGATATAAATCTCGTCCCAAGCACTAAATATATAGTAAACTCTATTTCTCATTCGGATGGTAACTCAATTATCTCACTCGGGAATACCTCAGGATATTCTTTCACCACAAGTATTTCATCTAAGCCCTGCTCAACTTCAGTAGAGAGAAAAGGAGAATATATCCTAGAGCTCCCTTCGCTAAACATTGATTCACTTGATTTGCATTGAGATACACTGACTCAGAAAGAACAAGTCTAGAAGGTATTTCTGACAAGAACACAAGGGTTTTATCTGAACAATTCAAAACTACATGGTTGGAGGACAACCAATCCATGCCTGTAATGGCATCAATATCTATAAGGGATAAATAGATAAGATTTATGAAGAAAGTCCTATCTTCTACTTTTATACAACAGTGAAGACACACTTTTGAAGTTGCGACTAGTTTATCGGTGGGAGTAGACACAGACAAGTCTTATGAAAGTTCAGATACAGGTAAATCCAACATATTCACACAATCATAAAAAACAAATGAGTGAGATGCTCCTGAATCATATAACACAATTAAAAGATGGGCGTGAAGTATGCATTTACCTTGGATAAGGTCCGAAGATTAAGTCACATCTTCACCACCCAAATTGTAAACTCTTCCCCTAGCTTGAGGTCTCAGGGTAGACACAACTTCTTTCCTTTGAGGACAAACCTTAGCAAAATGCCCGGGCTATCTATATACGAAGCACACCGAACAAGGTCTGTCTTCATGTTGTTTTCCACAATTGGGACACTTAGGCCCCATAAACTCCTTATGAACCTACTTGCCTTTACCCTGAGGAAAGCTGGGTTTAGAGGATCCCTTCTTGAACTTTTCATCACCATGCTTCCTCTTCTAAAAGCTTTATGATTTTTGCTCCACTGAAGGTTTCCTATCGTGTCCTTCTATTATCCTGCATTTGTTCACCAAGGTTGCAAAATCTTATTTTTCAAATGCTCCGATAGCTTTCTGGACATCCTCTTTCAATCTTTCTCCAAATTTTACGCACTTCCATCTCTCATTAGTATTGAATCTAATATGGGATGAGAATTTGGACATCTCATTAAACTTAGCCACATATTAACCAACAGACATATAGCCTTGCTCTAGCCTCAAGAACTCCATTTCCTTTGCATTTTGCAAATTTTACGAGATATACTTCTCTAGAAATGAACCTTTGAAGATCTCCCATGTGACAAGAGTTCCTAAAGCATCAAACAATCTCTTGGCATCCGTCCACTAATCTTCTACCTCCCCTTCTAACATATAGGAAGCAAAAAACACTTTTTACTCGTTCGAGCAAGCCATAAAAGTAAAAATCTTCTCCATCTCCTTTAGCCAACCATCAGTTTTCACCAGGTCATACTCCTCCTTAAAGGATAACGGATTAGACTTCTTGAATTTCGATAGGTCTTGGAAGTTCTAGTTCTACCCTACTAGTACCTCTTGGACTAGTAGCTCTGGCTTGACTGGTGGTGGTGTAGGTTGTGGAGGTGGAGTTGCCCCCATCCTTTCAAGCATTCTAGCATTGATGGTAATCTGCTCCCTCATAGAATCTACCATAGCCATGAAAGCTTAAATCATGTCTAGGCCTTCATTAGAATCCCTGCTCACTCAAGTTTGCCTAGGAGGAGCCATAAATTCTTATACACACAGAACAATACATATTGAGTTGATTAGTCTCAATATCATGTAATAGTACGACAGTAGCCAATAACATTCCAACCTAGGGCAAGTCATACAATTCTATCCAAGTATCTCACACACAAGAGACAAGAAAAGTGTAACACATAAAAAGAATTCCTAATATGCCTAGGCATAGTTAGTCCATACCCTAGCTCAATAGGATAACCTGGCTCTGATACCATAATGTAACACCCTAACCCTAATACAGCAGTATATTCACAATATACTAGAGTAAAATGAGTTAAGCATGTCACTTTCACTATAACAAAACAATAAAGAAACCCATAATAACGTACATACTATTATAAAGAGCCAAGAGGGAAGAAAAGTTTAATATATACATCATTGGCCACCAAAGGGCTCATTGTCATATACAAACTTTACCTGAAAACAAGCAATATAAATAAATACATGCTTAGTTCCACAAGAAACAAAATAAACTAATCTAAGTCTTTTGTTTTTTCTACTTTTTTCCTTTATTAAGGTCTTGACCTGGATTTACATGGAAACATAACGAGGTGAGAATTCACAAATTCTCAGTATAAGTATTTGTAACACCCCATATTTCTTAACTATTTGACAGTAATTTTGACAGTTAACAGAATTCTACTATTTAGTAATCTTTGTGTACTATAAAATTATTGAGTATTTCGTGAATACATTTGATTATTTTGTGTGATTTACTCCGTGTCAAGAAAATAATAATTTTTAGGTCAGGTAAAATCTTATGTAATTTAATTATTACTATTAAGTCTTAATTATTTTACGTAATCGTATTTGATTTTCGTATGTTTTATAATTTTTATGATTTTGTAGATGATTATGAAATTTTTATTATTTTAATGTTATCCGTAGGCCATCTGAGGGCCCATGGGGGCTGTACGTGGGCCTAAGTGGGTCCCAAAAAGTGAAAATTTTTCTGCAGCCAGGAAAAATTGTACTATTGAGATGGAGACGTGGGATCTTACTAAACCTAAATCTGGAAACAGTTTGTGAAATTTTCTTTTACTGTGTTTTGTACTGTATTTAATTATCATGTGATAAAAATATAGTAAAAATATTATTCGTAGGGTTATAGCAGATAAAAGTAAATATTATACTGCGTAGTCAACATTAGTGGCTTGGACATCCACCATTGATTCAATCAACGGTGGAGATTGGTCTTATAAAATGGCTAGGACCATTTATGACCATTGGATGTAAAGTTTGAAGGAGTAATCTTGACCCTTCATTTTGGAGATACATCTAATGGCTAGGATTTCAAGGAGGAAAGATCCAATGGCCTAGATTAAGTCTTCTATCTAAGGCTAAACCTGGAATCTACATTAATCCTAACCATTGATCTAATCAATGGTTAAGAATGCCTAAAATGGTGGCTAGTAAAATTTGTCACACATTTAGAGTGCATGAAGGGGGGGTTCGGTTTTGTGAGGCTTAAGAGCTTAGCAAGGTTTGAAGACCATCATTATTGCTATCATTGATCATCTTTGTCTCCTCCAAAAAGCCAAAGCTTCATCAAAATTTTCTCTCTCACTTCTCTTGATGCAAGTTTCGGCCAAGCACCCTAAATCTACCTTCCATCACTCTTTAATTTCAAACAACCATACTTCTTGAATCTATACCTCATTCTAAGACACTTGGTAGTTTGGAGCAAGTTCTAAATTTTTCATCTTCAAGGACTTTTTTCCAAGAGCAAGTTCTAGGGTTTTTAAGGTGAAGTTATGGAAAACTTCATTTCTTATCTCTTTTTCTTGTTCTAAGCCATGTTTGATCCATGGTTCTTCTTGTTCAAGCTTGATATGCTAATAAAATTGTGTTTTGTTTTGTATTTGAGAAGCTCTTGGTGGTGAAGGACTTGGAAAAAGAAGCAAAACAAGGAGTTTTTGAGGTTCTTCAAGAGGTAAGAGGGAGATCCATCTCACTAACCAAGTATGGTGGTGAGAGATGGTTTTGTATTTGATGGATGGTGAATCCATGTGAGGATTCATATCTATGGTTATATAATTATTTGTGGGTGTTTATGTGTTTATGTGGTTTATGTGCTTAGCATGATTTATTTGTACTTGCATGCTTAGTATGATTTTTAATTGCTTTTATGGTATGCTTGAAATATAATATGTTGATTATATGTGATGTATGCCATAAAAATTGTTGGAAAGGAAAACAATTTGTGGTTCCAATGACCATGAGGATTTCGGCCTCAATATTTTCATGAATGGTAAAATTAGATGTTTAGAAAAGCAAGGAAAATAAACAAAAGGTTTGTTTTCAAGGAATAAGTGTTCACGGTTTTGTTGAGAAATTTTAATGGTTTTGTTTGTGTAAAACCATGAATGGAACTTAGTTGATTTGGAAGAATATATATATATATATATATATATATATATATATATATATATATATATATATATATATGATGGTTTCAATGGCCATGTCCACGGTTTTGAAGGCTTGTAATGCCTTAGTTTTATGAAACAAAGTGATTTTCAAAGTGGAAATATAATTTGATTTAGTACAAGGATTTTGGAAATGGAATCAGAGTGTTTTATCACTTGAGAAAATAGAAATTTCGGTTATGAAAGGAAAAATAAGGTTGTAAGAGTTTGAACCTCAAATTATTTTGGAAGAGGATTGAATTTGAGAATTTATCTTGAATTATAAAGGAAAACGTTGATGATTTAAAATTTACTAATGTAAAACTCATCCTTTGGGTTTTGGAGCACGTTAGGAAATTTTAAGTGAGAAAAGCATTGATTTAATTCAATGAAATGGTGAATTTGTGGAATACATTACAAAAAAGATTTTCTTGAGTAAAAAAATATGGAAAATTAATGTGAGAAGTCATAATTATTTTGAGAAAGGTTGAATTGAAATATTGAGGAATATTTTACGTGGTTGTAAAAAGGTGAAAAATGATTTATGTAACTTAAAAACGTGACTTTTAAGCTACAAGATTTGAAAAATATTAAAATATTTCTACGCGATTTGGAAAGCGTTTAAATATTTTTACGCGATTGAAATATTGTTGAAAAATCACTACGTGATTGAAAAATGATGGAATATTTTTACGTGATTGAGAAAACGATGGAAAATCGCTACGCGATTTGAAAACGCAATAGAAATGTTGCGAAATTGTGAAAACGTAACAAAAGTGTTGCGCAACTATGAAAATGCAATAATATGATTTTGCGACTGAATAAACAGTAGGATTACTGTTGGAATAGTATATGGACATTGTATGAGAAAATGATGAATTTTGTCTGTGATTGGCATTAGTGCATTAAACATGCATTGGAAAAGTCCGATGGACTGGATAAGGCTATTTGCCTAGGAGAGATGTACACCTCTTGAGTGGGTATGATATGCATAGTGTAAGTCACTTGTTGACTTTGGGGGCATCGGGGTGCGGGTTGCCTACAGTGGGCAGTTGTTAGCTCTTCTGTACCGTGGGTTAAACCGATGCAACATACCGATGATCCTGACCGAGACACTATTCTTAATCAAGATCTAGTAAAGACTGTCGTATATATGCTAGATGTACAAACACATATGAGAATTGCGGCACGTGGTCTGAGGCATGTTGGTACAGACAGATCTTTTGGGTCACTTTCTCCGAACTGAGTATTAGCTCCATGGAGTAGGAAATTGAGTCTATGTGCACATGTATAAATCTGAATATTTATATCTGTATGATAAAATAATTGAGGAATATTAGTTATGACAATTGAACTGTTGAGGAATATTGGATGATGATGATGATAATAATGTGATGGCATTATTATAATTATAGTGTGATTTGAATAATGTTAATGGCATGATGGTAATTATTATTTATTATATTTGTTGTGATAAATAATGATTGAGGGCATGATTGTAATTATTGTATATATGATGATAAATAATATTGAGGGCATTATTGTAATTATGGTATGATATATCTATATGGTATGCTATTTGTATTATCTCTGTGCTACCATATTGGTATTGGCGTAGGTGATCTCACCTCTTTGTATGTCTATTTTGTACTGTAATTATATTTGTAAAGATGCTGAGCAAGGTATTGAACAAGAGGGTGAAGAAGAGCAGGTTCTTGTGGAGGAAGCGGAGTTTTGATAGGATGACATCAAGACCTAGTTTCTTCGGTTACGTGAGACTACAGTTCCATGGTGGAGCTGGAGCGTGGAGGACTAGTCCCAATGAGTGGGGACTAATTTATCAGGGAAATCTGACGATCAACATGAGCTGGGAATTTCATGGAGATCCATTTCTTTCTGTAACTATTTATGTACATGTCGAATTTCCACTGTCAATCAGGCAGTATTGGGATACTAGGTATTATGTCCCAACGGAGATTAGTATCGTGTCATCTGCTCGGACACCTGTCTGTAGGACTTCGCGTCGAGCTGGATTCCTACCTGTTGAGGAATCTGAGGAGGACTCGTCTGAGGGTTCTGCTGTTTAGTTAGACTTGGGCGAATCGTTTAAATATCTAAGTATGTCAACTACTTTTGAGATTTGGTCTGTATATAAATCATGTCGACAGTACTTCTGTAATGTACCTGATGTAAATTATGTATGATGATGTATAATAATTTTTATTTTCTGCTAAGTTTATTTTATCAACATCAAGAATTTTTACAACTCGTATTTTTATTATAACATCACAATTTATGAACTTAGGGGTAATTTGGTAATTAAGTTACATAAATATGGCACTCTACGGTGGGTATTACAGTATTCCAAAACTAGCATATATCGATTCACAAAGAATAAACAAAACCATAAACCGCTGATTATGATCGCAATAGATAAATGAGGCTATACTCATCGCTATAAGAATATATACATACTCACTATGTAACACGCATAAAGCAATCATAAACTTACACACAAATATCTAACCAGAAAGATAACTGCCCATACAATTCTCAAATGATTCAATATTTAATATGTCATATAATTATGCCTAAGAAATGTCCTAAAAGTAAGATTGTGCAATGCTTATACAAGTTTTTGTTTTGGAAAACCATGATACTTGCTCAATCCTAGGGACTGTATCCCCTTGTATTTGTCTAAGAAAGACAGGCAATTAAGCCCTTACACTACCTAGTCATCGATGGATTCCTTCCCTTCACAATAGTAAGAGTACTACATGTACCGGTAACCCTGACCATAGTAGCTCTCTAGCTATGAGAATTTAGGACAAATCTCTATTCTCTGGCCAAATGGTTGTGCACACCATATAAGGTCACAGTACGTAGGAATAGCAAGTGTAAAAACATGCAAAGATACTTTCAAATCACATTTGAAACATCATAAGGTTCATAACAACCAAGTGACAAAGTAATGCTAGTAACTTAAGACTCTAGCCTATCTTATCACATAAGTAGCAAGATCTATATCACTAGCACTCTTATATCTAGTACCTCACAACATCACTTCTCAAGAGATTCCAAGGCAACCTCATGTGCTCAAGGTTCTAGACACTTATCATAGCTCAACCTTAAACAATAAGAGAGCAAAACATAGTCCACATACCAATCAAGCATGACTTTACATAAAAAGGGAGCAACTAGTTCTACTTTAACATATAAAGAAACAAGATTTCTAGGGCTCTTAACTTCCATAGACTAACTCAATTGGATCAGTGATAACCAATCATAGCCTAACACATCTTAATCTTAGCCCAAAGCGTACCAAACTCTACTTTTCGAAGGTTACTAACTGGTTATCTACTAGATTAATCGGTTACGACCCTTAAATTTTTATTTTCAAGTAGTCTATAACCGATTATCACTCTTTGGTAATCGACTAGGACATTGTCCTTGTGTTTTCTGGTTGTTGGAATAATCGGATAGCATGCCTAGCTAACTAGTTATAATGTTGCACAACTCTCTTCCATGAGCCAATAACCTGTTATGCATATTGCATAACCGGTTATTGCTTGGTCTGAGTGTTTGCCAAGGCTAGATAATCAGTTATGGGATTTCCCATAACCAATTATCTATTTCAACAGCAACATAACCAACCCAAAAAATCAATTCGGCCATTGCCATAACTGGTTATCTGTTTCATTTTTTGTAGAACATTGAGTTTTCCCATGTGAAAACTCAACCCAAAACATCCCTAAACTAAAAAACAACACTCCATAACTTAAGTGCTATCAAAACAAGTTTAAAGGAGTTCCATGAATACAACCAAATCACTAAAACTCTTGGATCTTGTTCTTGCAACTCAAACCATTGAGAAAACTCTCAAAAACCCATTTCCAACAAACCATGCATACCTAATGTATCAAGAGTTTCAAAGAAAAATATGAAGTTTAATGAATAAACACCCCTACCTCTAGTAACAAGTATGACGATCAAGCTTGTGATTTGCCTTTAACTTTCATCTTTCTTTCCTCTTCTTCCTTCTCATTTTCTTCCATTTTTTCCTTTTCTCAGCTTTCCTTTCTCTCTTTGCTGCTGGAATGTGAGAGATATGTTACCAAGTGGCTTCCAGTACTCAAGAGGGGGGTGAATTGAGTAACAAAAACTTTTGCAAAAGCCTTAAACAAATAAACTTTGCTGAATTTAAATATTAACGGACGTAAAAGAGATAAGAAAAGGAAGAACAATTAATAACTAAATTGCATGAATCAATACATAAAGTGCATAAAGAAAAGAGAATAAGGGAAGAAAAACAGGCACAGTATTTATCCTGGTTCGACCACCAACCACTTGTGGCCTACGTCCAGTCCCCGAAACACAGTTCGAGATTTTTTACTATTCAAGACAAGCTTAAAACAGGTGCTTGTAACCTTTACACAATAGAGCACTTTTCACACACAGGGAAACTCTACCCTTGTGCTCAAGCCTCAATCAATCAGGGATACCTCACCCTTATACAATCCTGAGGGATACCTCACCCTCAATACAATATATTAAAGAAATAGATGAAGAAGAGAAACTCTCCCTCAGAGTAAATAATTACAAATTGAAGCACTAAAGAGCTGTCTCACAGATATCTTAAAGATTCAATGTTAAGAGCATAGAAAAAGAGAGGAAATTGTGTAAAACTCGTTTTTAACAAAGCAAGAAATAATCAGAATGTTCGGGAGTTTTCAGAGGTGTCCCAGGCTTCTATTTATAGAGCAACGTGAGAGAGAGAGCCGTTGGGAGCATTAAATTGATTTTTAAAAGCTTCTGAGTCTCGTATCAAATTTAAAAACTCAGGGCTGATTCCCGTGGGTTATTCTAATACCAGGAGGAGGTATTCGAATACCTCTGTCAAAAGCTTTGTTAAAAAACTGATTAAGTTGGGGTTATTCGAATACCAATCAAGGGTATTCAAATAGCTCTTTAAAAAAAGGCATGTTTCGAAATCAGGGTATTCGAATACCATATGGGGTATTCGAATGCCTCTGTTTTGGCAAAACAGAAAGTATAAGTTACGAATCAGGTTATTCGAATACCATAAAGAGGTATTCGAATACCTCAGTTAAAAATAGTTCAAAAAACCTTTCTTAAATGCTTCAAAATGCTTATTTTTAGTTTCTAAACCATTTGATCTTTCAAGTGCTACTTTAAAACTTCAGTTTAATTTAAAAAGCAGATTATTTTAGATCTTTTAACCATTGAGATATCTAGTTGGCAGCTCCATACATGATAGATCCTAAGTCCTAAGACTAATCTTGAAGATCTTGGACTTGGTCTTCTTATCATCTTCATGTTTGTTATCATCAAAATACATCTTCTTTGTTGCATAGTAATCATATTCTCCCCCTTTTTGATGATGACAAACTATCATTGAGAAAAGCATTAGTACAGAAATAATTGGAATTCACAAGGTAAGAAACTTACACTCCTCTTTGTCAGAAAGAGGTATTAATATCAGAAATGTGCGCAGCTCCCCCTCAATTTTGGAATCCAATATTGGTTATTATTTTACCTGTCTTTTCTCAAAATATACTGGTTATATTATACTCCCCCTTTGGCATAATCAAAAAGATAATCAGATATAGAATGCATAAGAAGAAGGCATAAAGAAGCATATACATTAATAAAGAAGCATACATAAAGAAGCATCATAAAAACTGATTTCATTAATAAGTTTGGCGAACATACATATACATCAGAAAGAAAAAGCAATGTAGGCAAAACAAGCAAAACAAATACAAAGCCTAGAAATAGGCATCTGGCGGAGGAGGAGGAGGGGAATCAGAACCCCGTGAAGATAGCAAGAAACGCAAGGCAGCTTGCTCACGCTCAACACCGTCAAGCCTGTCAAATAGGACAGAGAAGGTGTGCTCCAGATAAGCTCGGTTATCCTCCATATAAGCACGGTTGGCCTGTAAGGTGGCCATGACGTGATCCAAGGTAACTAAACCAGCAGCAGGAGCATGGGCAGCAGTAGCAAAAGCAAAGCGGGGGCTATCGGGGCGGCAGCGAGGGGCGCGAGAGGCTATGCGGGGCGCAGCGGCAGCGAGCAGGCGCAGGATCACCGGGTCGTCCTCATCATCATCAACTTCAACTGGGAATACCCAGCCTTCATCAGTTTTTATCATCTTCATTCTGTTCAGCGTATAGGAACCAAACACATTATGATGAGTCAGCTGAGTTTTGCGCTCGGTCTCCACAATCTGAGGATACTTGCCTAGGAAGGCAGTGATGATCACACCGTAAGGTAACTCTGATCGATCTTTTCCTTTAGCTCGCATCATGTGCTTTATGATGAAGACGGGCCAGTTTATCTGGTATCCTTTCTTCAGGATCCATAGCATAAACACATCATCTTCACTCAGGTAGGCGTAGTTCCCACCTCTAGGAGCTAGGATATGGGCATAAGCATAATGTAAGAGCTTGTCCTGGCTCTTCATCATGCCTTCTTTGACTCCCTTTTGAGTCGGAGGTAATGCCAACCCAGGTCTAAGCACATCTTCAATGGCTTGAATTTTGTCGAACCGCTGGACAAGCTCTTCACAGTCTTCGTTGTTACGGCCAGCAGATTCTAAATCAAAGAAGTGAACCCAGTCTTGAGGGGTGATCACAATGTGCTGATCACTAACATCAGAATGGAGTTCCAGACCCTCAATCCTCAGGTTGCAGTAGAACATCTTTACAAGATCAGGATAGAGGACCGCCTTATAAGAGCAAAAACAAAGCACGCCCTGGAGGTTCAGCTGGTGTAGGAAATCAAATCCTCCTTCTTTTTCGAAGAAATCCAAGTCAAGATACTTGGGCTGCACAAGGTTACGTTCTCTGAAGTGAGTGATGAAGCGTCCAAGGGTCTCTTGGTTGGAGGAGAGCCTTCGCAAATCCAACGGGTTGTTGCATGGCACGGTTTTTATGCGAGCACGCTTGGAGGAAGATGCCATGGATGGTGGTTTGAAGGTGAGAGGAATGGGTTGAAGAGAATGGGGAAGATGTAACGGTTGGGAGGTATTCGAATAGGGTATACGAAGGAGAGAAAGAGAGTGAGGAGGCCAAGAGATTTGAGAAAGAAGAAATGAGTGAGGGAACGGGTTTAACGAAGGGGGGGTTTATATAAAACTGACCCAAGGTATTCAAATGCCTCAATTGGTATTCGAATACAGCTGTTTGGAAACGCAAAAGACAGGGCCATCTGATAAAGGGTATTCGAATACCTATGTAGGTATTCGAATAGACTTACCAAAATGACTTGGCCTCATTCTTAGGGTATTCGAATACTTCTTAGGGTATTCGAATGCCCAGAGACAGGATTAAGTCACTGATAACATATAGCCTCAGGTTATTCGAATAACCATTAAGGTATTCGAATACACCTGCTTATAAACCATGAAAACATACGAACAGATGAAGGTATTCGAATACCAGATGAAGGTATTCGAATAACTTAGGCAGAAGAACGCATAAATTAAGTCTAGAATGCATTTTTGAATGATAAAAACTTACCCAATTAAATTAGTACCTGCAAAACAGAATTGAGGATATCTCCGACGCTCAAGTCAGTAACAATTTAAGATTAATAAATCAATAAATAAGCAGCAAAGGTAAGAATTTAAATGCACGATTGATCCAAAATGCCAAGTTCTCTTCTTAAATAAAAGAAAGAATCTTTAGGTAAAGGTTTTGTGAAAATATCAGCAAGTTGATTATTGGTTTCAACAAATTCTAACACACAATCACCTTTTTGGACATGATCTCTTATGAAATGGTGCCTTATTTCAATGTGCTTAGTTCTAGAGTGCATAATGGGATTCTTTGTCAGATTGATTGCACTAGTATTATCACATCTTATAGGGATGTGATCTAGCTGAAGACCAAAGTCTAGAAGTTGTTGCTTCATCCATAGAATTTGAGCACAACAACTTCCGGCTGCAACATATTCAAACTTCAGAAGGTGGATAACGCCACACTATTTTGTTTCTTGCTATGCCAAGAAACTAAGGAATTGTCAAGCAAGTGACATGTTCCACTAGTGCTTTTCCGATCTAATTTGCATCCAGCAAAATCAAAGTCAGAATAACCAATAAGACTACAAGTGACACCTTTGGGGTACCACAAGCCCACTTGTGTAGTGCCACCTAGATATTTCATAATTCGTTTTACAGCACTTAAATGCGACTCTTTAGGATTAGCTTGATATCTAGCACACATGCATACGCTAAACATTATATCAGGCCTACTACAGTGAGATAGAGAAGAGATCCAATCATACCTCGATATTTAGTAATTTCTACAGAATTACCTGCTTCGTCTTTATCCAAGTAACATGAGGTACTCATTGGTGTAGCCATATGCTTTGAGTTGTCCATTCCAAACCTCTTGAGAAGTTCTTTGCAATACTTGGTTTGGCTAATGAACGTTCCACTCCTTGTTTGTTTGATTTGAAGTCCAAGGAAGAAATTGAGTTCTCCCATCATGGACATCTCGAATTCGCTTTGCATGATTTTAGCAAATTCCTTGCACAAATTTTCATTAGTAGCACCGAATATAATATCGTCTACATATACTTGTACAAGGAGTATGTCATGGTTTTTATTTTTAATAAAAAGAGTCGTGTCAACCTTACCTCTTGTAAAACCATGTTCTAAAAGGAACTTACTTAACCTTTCATACCAAGCTCGCGGAGCTTGTTTTAAACCATACAAAGCCTTTTTCAATTTGAAAACATGGTTAGGTAGATCATAATTTTCAAAGCCTAGAGGTTGGTCAACATATACCTCCTCTTGAATAAAGCCATTTAAAAAAGCACTTTTAACATCCATTTGATATAATTTAAAATCCATGATGCAAGCAAAAGCAAGTAACATTCTAATAGCTTCTAATCTAGCTACAGGTGCATAGGTTTCTTCATAGTCTATACCTTCTTCTTGATTATAACCTTTTGCTACAAGTCTAGCTTTATTTCTTGTTATTATGCCAGCTTCATCAAGCTTGTTTCTAAACACCCATTTAGTACCAATTATAGGATGATTATTAGGCCTAGGAACTAGTTCCCAAACTTGGTTTCGTTCAAATTGATTTAATTCTTCTTGCATAGCTAGAAACCAATGTTCATCATTAAAGGCTTCATTGATGTCTTTAGGTTCGATTTGAGAAACAAAAGCTAAGTAGTTACATGCATTTCTAATGGAGTTTCGAGTACTTAGACCTTTGGATACATCACCTATTACTTGATCAAACGGATGATATTTTGAGGTACGCCATTCTTTGGGAAGTTCCAAAGCTTGTGAATCCTCTTGTCTTTGTTTATCTTCTTGCTTCTTGATTTCTTTCTCCTTGCTATCCAAATGTGTTTCCGCTAATGCTTCTGCAACATCATCAATAACAAGATCCTTTCTCGATCCATTTGGGTCAGTTTCATCAAATGCAACATGTATAGATTCTTCAATAGTCATAGTTCTTTTATTATATATACGAAAAGCCTTACTATGATTTGAATAGCCAAGAAATATACCTTCATCAGACTTAGCATCAAACTTGCCTAAGTTATCTTTTCCATTATTTAAAACAAAACATTTGCATCCAAAAACATGAAAATGTGCGACATTTGGCTTTCTTCCCTTGTATAACTCATATGGAGTTTTCTTTAAAATAGGCCTTATAAGGGCCCTGTTTATAACATAACAAGTTGTACTTACAGCATCCGCCCAAAAATACTTAGGAAGAGCAGCCTCATTAAGCATAGTTCTCGCCATTTCTTCTAAAGAATGATTTTTTCTTTCTACAACTCCATTTTGTTGGGGAGTTCTAGGGGCAGAGAAATTATGATTAATGCCATGTTCATTACAATAATTTTCAAAAACATTATTTTCAAATTCGCCACCATGATCACTTCTTATAGAAGAAATTTGAAAACCTTTTTCGTTTTGAATAACTTTGGCAAGTCTTTTAAATGCTAGAAATGCATCATTTTTATTTGCAAGAAATAAAGTCCATGTAAACCTAGAAAATCATCCACAATCACTAAGGCATAGTAATTCCCACCAAAGCTCATAGTTCTAGAGGGTCCAAATAAATCCATGTGCAAAAGTTGTAAAGGTCTAGTAGTTGAAACTATATTTTTTGCTTTAAAAGAGACCTTTATTTGTTTACCCTTGTGACATGCATCACATAATTTATCTTTAACAAAATTAAGCTTTGGTAGTCCAATTACTAGCTCTTTAGAGACCAACTTCCTTAAGTGATCCATATGAATGTGTGCAATTCTCCTATGCCATAACCATGAATCATCATTCTTACTTAAAAGGCATTTTGCATCATTTGAAGATATATCATCAAGACTAATCATATAAATGTTATTTATTCTATGACCAATGAATTTAACATGCTTATCATTTTTATCTTCAATTATGCAGCAATTTGAATAAAAAATTACTTTATTTCCTTTGTCACATAATTGGCTAATACTAAGAAGGTTATGTTTCAAGCCTTCAACAAGCAACACATTTTCAATAGAGGAGTTGGGGTTCTTACCAACTTTGTCGATTCCAAGAATTTTTCCCTTGTTGTTATCTCCATAAGTAACATGTCCATGACTCTTGGGAATAAACATGGTGAATTTTGAGTCGTCTCCAGTCATGTGCTTGGAACAACCGCTGTCGAGATACCAATTTGAGCTCCTGGCTTTCAAGCACACCTACAACACAATTTTAATTTTTAACCTTTGGTACCCAAATTTTCTTGGGTCCTTGAGTGTCAGTTTTGGGCAATGTACCCTTTGGAACCCAAACCATTTTTGTCCCAATTTTTGTGTTAACATTCTTTCTTGCATTACATGTTGAAGCACTGTGACCCTTCTTTCCACAATAAAAACATTTAATAAATGGACTACTGGAAGTGCTTGAATAAACAAAGAAATTTTTATAAGATTTATGCTGATTTTTTGGATTATAACCAATTCCAGCTTTTTCAAAAACAACCCTTTGTTTTCCTAATATGATATTTAAATTGTCTCTACCGAGAGTGAATTTGGCAAGAGTGTTCTTTAAATCTTCAATTTCTTTTTCAAGTATATGACATGAAGAACAAGACGAAGAAGTAGAAGCATGTGAGGGATGAGATGAGCATGCATCAATAATTCCCAAAGTTTCATTTTCAATTTTTAATTCTTCAATCTCTTTATTTAAAATAAGAATTTGATTTTCTAGAGAAGAGATTTTTTTCTTAGACGAAGAAATTTGTTTTGTGAGTTTTAAAGATTCGTCATGCAATTCTTCAAAGGCATCTTGTAACTCATCATAAGAAGGCATTAAAGTAGTATTAGAACTTACCTCATTTTCGCTTTCTTCTTCTTCTCCTTTGGCCATGAGACAAAGTTGAGCTTCTTCGCTATCTGAGCTGTCAGTTGAATCCATGTCGTTTTCATCCCATGCTATATAGGCTTTTCTTCCTTTTCTTTCCTTGAAGGGCTTCTTTTCAAGTCTCTCTTTCTTCTTTTGGTAAACTGGGCATTCCATTTTCATGTGGCCAGGCTTGCCACATTCATAGCAAGTAGGAGTTGATGAAGCTCCTTCGCCTTTGTAATAAGTCTTCTTCGGAGGGAAGGGAGGTCTTCTTTGCATTCCCTTTTTCCTGAGAAATTTACCAAATTTTTTAACTAACAGACTAAGATTTTCTTCGTTTACCTCAATGTTTTCTGAGCTTTCTTCATCTTCTTCATCATCATTGTTGATTGTTGAGGAAGTGGCTTTGAGCGCTATCCCCTTTTTCTTTTTATCGTTTTCTTCGCTTTGACTTAATCTGCTCAGTTCTAGTTCATGCTCATGAAGTTTTCCAAAGAGAGTAGCCAAAGACATTGCTGACAAGTCCCTCGATTCTGATATGGCTGTTACTTTGGGTTGCCAAATCCTGCTAAGACATCTCAACACTTTGTTAATCAAATCTTCGTTAGTAAAATTCTTTCCTAATGATGCAAGATGATTAACAATGTGGGTGAACCTCTTTTGCATTTCTTGAATGCTTTCTCCTTGGTTCATTCTAAACAATTCATATTCGCGAGTTAGAGAATTGATTCTCGACCTCTTAACTTCACTAGTACCCTCATGGGTAACTTGTAAAGTGTCCCACATTTCTTTAGCGGTTTTCCAATTTGAAATTCTAAAAACTCATCATACCCCAAAGCAAAGTGGTAATGATGTTTTTGGCTTTTAAATTATATTGAACTTTTCTTTTATCCTCATCGGACCAATCACTTCTAGGTGTCTCGGTTTTACACCATCGACAACGCGTGTAGGTATAAATGCACCGTTTTCGACAGCATCCCACACATCTAGATCAATAGCTTCGATGAAGATTTTCATTCTTTCCTTCCAATATGCGTAACCATCCCCATTGAAAAAGGGTGGTCGGTTTATGGAAGATTCCTCTGAAAAACCATTTGAGGAAGCCATGTTCTCTTGAAGCGGCTAAGCTCTTTATACAAGAGTCTAGCTCTGATACCACTTGTTACCAAGTGGCTTCCAGTACTCAAGAGGGGGGGTGAATTGAGTAACAAAAACTTTTGCAAAAGCCTTAAACAAATAAACTTTGCTGAATTTAAATATTAACGGACGTGAAAGAGATAAGAAAAGGAAGAACAATTAATAACTAAATTGCAGGAATCAATACATAAAGTGCATAAAGAAAAGAGAATAAGGGAAGAAAAACAGGCACAGTATTTATCCTGGTTCGACCACCAACCACTTGTGGCCTACGTCCAGTCCCTGAAACACAGTTCGAGATTTTTTACTATTCAAGACAAGCTTAAAACAGGTGCTTGTAACCTTTACACAATAGAGCAATTTTCACACACAGGGAAACTCTACCCTTGTGCTCAAGCCTCAATCAATCAGGGATACCTCACCCTTATACAATCCTGAGGGATACCTCACCCTCAATACAATATATTAAAGAAATAGATGAAGAAGAGAAACTCTCACTCAGAGTAAATAATTACAAATTGAAGCACTAAAGAGCTGTCTCACAGATATCTTAAAGATTCAATGTTAAGAGCATAGAAAAAGAGAGGAAATTGTGTAAAACTCGTTTTTAACAAAGCAAGAAATAATCAGAATGTCCGGGAGTTTTCAGAGGTGTCCCAGGCTTCTATTTATAGAGCAACGTGAGAGAGAGAGCCGTTGGGAGCATTAAATTGATTTTTAAAAGCTTCTGAGTCTCGTATCAAATTTAAAAACTCAGAGCTGATTCCCGTGGGTTATTCGAATACCAGGAGGAGGTATTCGAATACCTCTGTCAAAAGCTTTGTTAAAAAACTGATTAAGTTGGGGTTATTCGAATACCAATCAAGGGTATTCAAATAGCTCTTTAAAAAAAGGCATGTTTCGAAATCAGGGTATTCGAATACCATATGGGGTATTCGAATGCCTCTGTTTTGGCAAAACAGAAAGTATAAGTTACGAATCAGGTTATTCGAATACCATAAAGAGGTATTCGAATACCTCAGTTAAAAATAGTTCAAAAACCTTTCTTAAATGCTTCGAAATGCTTATTTTTAGTTTCTAAACCATTTGATCTTTCAAGTGCTACTTTAAAACTTCAGTTTAATTTAAGAAGCAGATTATTTTAGATCTTTTAACCATTGAGATATCTAGTTGACAGCTCCATACATGATAGATCCTAAGTCCTAAGACTAATCTTGAAGATCTTGGACTTGGTCTTCTTATCATCTTCATGTTTGTTATCATCAAAATACATCATCATTATTGCATAGTAATCACAAGATAAGAGTGAGAATAAGAGAAAATATCAAAGAAAAGTCAAGAAAGAAGGTTGAAGAGCCGTGGAAGACTTAAGGCTTTAAGATATTTTGTAGAAACTTCATATATGTTAAGAATACTTAAATTTCTTCAAGTCCAATTTTCTAACTTCCATAGGCATTAAAATAAATCCTAAGATTCATCTCAATCCTAATTTCATCATTTCTAAAAGTTTCCATATCTGTGATTCATCAATTTAGTACTTACACACTCACCAGTGTACTTAAAAATACCAAACTAACTCAGTTAACTCTCAAAAATTAACCATATGACATTTCACACATTGGTGACCTAGAAACAAATTCTCTATATTTATTTCTATTAACTAAGCAGTTTATGTCATTTTCTGACCTAATAACAGTTGTTTTTCACATATAGTGTTACAACATAGTGACTAAACTCACTCAAAAAGTCACAAAATTAAACAAGTATGCTAAGCATGTAACATCCTCTATTTACCATGTTAGACTTGTCTATGGTCATAGAGGTACCATAATACTTGTTTAATATGTAACGCACCTAAATATACCAACTGCAGCGCAATCGTCATTACACCACAGTTACTAAATCCAGGTGTGTCACAGTCATGATAACATAAATTTCAAAATTAACGAGTTTATTTTTTGCATTTATGCATAAGTAGAAAATACGAGCCTCGAATGAGATATGAATATATTGACTCGTCAACAGATACAACATCATTGGATACAAAATTATATATATCCAAAATTAGTGCATAAAGTAGAATTACACAATATCGAATTTAAACCTTTTCATTACATAACATAAACTACCAAATAAAGGTTTGGCCTTCATCGAAGTCGAACACGTGAATGGAAAGATCCTGCACTTGATCTTCCTCGGCATCTCTGACGGATAAGACTCGCCCTTACGATATCTCCAAAGGAAAAAGAGTATGAACCTATGTCATAACTGAAACCTTTCTAGGGAAGAGATGACAGTTACTCCACATTTCCCCAATGGGTATAGGGAACTCCACACGTAATGAAACATAGGCGATGTTAGTCCCATCGCCGAATTCATCTCCACACTGTACCAGGGTCACATCTCCCACGTATACGACAAGTCCCGCTTCACGTTCAAAGTGCCAGGCTTCCGAGCCTTGGAGGAACTGTATCCATGTACGAAACATGTAGGATGTTGGGGACGTCATCACCAGGTAGTAGAAGTCGATCCTTAAGTACAACAGATCGAGTCCACTCGCACTCTTCACTGTTTCTATCCAATTTGACATAGAACAGGGTAATACAAGAAAGAGGTGAGACATCCATCCTTCCTTACCACTAAAGCAGAGAGAAAACAGCACGGCGCAAAGCGCCCACAAAGCAATACAGATCATACATTTATTAACAGCAATAGCAGAATTTATAATAAAAGCAGTTCAATCATAAGCAATGATAAGAAACAATAATAACAATGATATTTATAGTAAAAGCAGAACAACAACAGGCAATAGCAAGATTTGACGATATCAGACAAATCACAATAATATTTTCAGAAATCAGCATAATGATCAGATAATCATTTACAGAAGTAAAACTGTTACTTTCACAGATGTTCATGCTCAACAACTTATGAGACCAACAATGAACGATGCACAATGCATTATGGTACCAAATCCTACTCCATGGAGCTAAACATTAACCTTTTCAGAGTGAATAATCAAGAAGTAATGCTAGTATATCGTTAGCTTTAAAATAGTATGTTTCCAGGCTGTATCTAAAATATATTTGGCATCTAAATATATATGTGTGTGTATGTTATTCAGATGTGGGTTTCTGTTTACTGTTTTGTTCTTTACCGTTATTCATATTTCGCATTGTTAAATTAACAAAAAAAATATACCGCCCATTTTACTCACGTATTAAAGTACTAAGCAATTTAATTTCGAACTAAATGAACCGGGTCTTAATTGTTCAAAATTTTATTTTCCGCATTTTCTTTTATGTTAAATAATGTGACGTTCCCTCTCGTAAAGGGGCGTTACATATGTGACCAAGGATCATTCTTTTCAATCCTTAGTTTGTAAATATGAGAATTTGACCACTTTATGGTTCTCTTGAAGGTGGAATCCGAATTTGCAAATCAAGGAACCAAGGAGTTTGTTTTCTTACATTGTCTCCTCTAGGTAAGAGGGAGACTACTCACTTCAACCACTTATGGTGGTGAGGAGACTTTGTATGTATATTGATGGAGAAATCCATCCTTGTATGCTTACTTGAATTGTAAAAATTGTATGATTTAGTATTCTTGAATTTGATTAATATTTGATTATGCTCTTAAATATGTTTGATGTAATAATTGTGCTTGATCATGTTGGGGTTGCTAAATGGAAAATTTGGAGTTTCCTACCTCAACATGGTGCCACGGTTTTGACTAGAAATTAGGGATGAAAATTGGTTTTGTACACAAGTAAAATAAGACTTATGTAATCAAAGATTGAATGGTGATATTGAAACTTATGAATGGAAGATTTTGAGAGTCTAATACCCAAGAGGGGTGCCACGGTTTTGGTCTTGGTAAAAAGACAATTGCATTAATTTTGATGCACTAAATTTGAGTGAACTAGTATTAAGAAAACTAATGCATAAGAGTGGAAAGAAAAATTGGACATTGGACATCATGAAGCCACGGTTTTGGCATTGAATCTTGGGCATTTGGATTAATCTTAATGAACTAAAAACTTAAGTTAATTAATAACAAGAAGTTAATACCTAAAAGAGAAGGAAAGATTGGACTTAGAAGACCTATTGAGCCACAGTTTTGACATGGACTTTAGGTAATTGGAATGATCTTGTGAGCCATGGAACATTAAGTGATTAAGTATCAAGTAACCAATACATAATATAGTGAAAGAATGAAACTTTAAAGACTAAAGAAGGCCACGGTTTTGGCTTGGAATCATGAGGGATGAAATTGACTTTGGTGAACAAAGAATTAAGTGATTTGATATCAAGAAACTATTACATAAAATGGAGAGGAATTGGGAATTTAAGAAGCTTGAGGGACCACAAATTTAGAGAGAAAGATTAGGTTCAAGTGATGCCTTGGGTATCCTTGGAGATTGAGGAATTAGATATATGCATCATCTTTAATAAAGTGAAAAAAAATCAAACTAAGTAATTGGTATCAAGAGACTAGTGCATAATATGAAGAGGAATTTAAAACCTTGAAGGCTTGTAAGGCTACGGTTTTAAGGGTTAGTTAACCTAAAGATTTTCATAATTGATTAAGACTTAGATTCTTGGAAATGTTAAACCCTTAGTAGGAAATAGCGGTTATGATAAGCCATAAAATATATTTTATATATATATATATATATATATATATATATATATATATATATATATATAACCCCTCACAAGGATTCACAATACATAGAGTCAAATCGCAATACCAATATATTTTATGGCTTATCATAACCGTCATTTCCTACTAAGGGTTTAACATTTCCAAGAATCTAAGTCTTAACCGTGGCACCATGTTGAGGTAGGAAACTCCAAATTTTCCATTTAGCAACCCCAACATGATCAAGCACAATTATTACATCAAACATATTTAAGAGCATAATCAAATATTGAGGTAGAAAACTTCAAATTTTCCATTTAGCAACCCCAACATGATCAAGCACAATTATTACATCAAACATATTTAAGAGCATAATCAAATATTAATCAAATTCAAGAATACTAAATCATACAATTTTTACAATTCAAGTAAGCATACAAGGATGGATTTCTCCATCAATATACATACAAAGTCTCCTCACCACCATAAGTGGTTGAAGTGAGTAGTCTCCCTCTTACCTAGAGGAGACAATGCAAGAAAACAAACTCCTTGGTTCCTTGATTTGCAAATTCGGATTCCACCTTCAAGAGAACCATAAAGTGGTCAAATTCTCATATTTACAAACTAAGGATTGAAAAGAATGATACTTGGTCACATATGTAACGCCCCTTTACGAGAGGGAACGTCACATTATTTAACATAAAAGAAAATGCGAAAAATAAAATTTTGAACAATTAAGACCCGGTTCATTTAGTTCGAAGTTAAATTGCTTAGTACTTTAATACGTGAGTAAAATGGGCGGTATATTTTTTTTGTTAATTTAACAATGTGAAATATGAATAACGGTAAAGAACAAAACAGTAAACAGAAACCCACATCTGAATAACATACACACACATATATATTTAGATGCCAAATATATTTTAGATACAGCCTGGAAATTTCCAAAAAACAAAACTATACCTGCCTCATAGGATTAAACATATATACCTCAGAGATATCAGAATATATAGCCCACCAAAAATAATACATCAGGCCCCCAAAATAAAACACTGGTAGCCATCAATAGCTACCAGTAAAATCAGTCCCTCGAAGGAGGAGGGACCGTGTCCGGGTCCTCAGCAGGATCCTCCTCTTCAGAGGAAACCTCCATGGGAACCACGGAACCACGGGCAGGAGCCCGAGTAGTAGAATCAAAAGAGTCCTTCCAAGGGGTGTAGTAACGATCATCCTACATCTCTCGGATAGGTAGGTAGAACTTCAGCCGCAGGCTGACATGGCAGGTGAGGATCGGCGCCTCATGACGTCTTCAGGCTAGGGCAATCGATACATCTCCCAGATAGACGCAACGATCGAAGTTCAAGTTGATATGCTAGCACTCTCGCCCTCCGAGGAAGGTCAGACGCACATCACCTAGAAATCCGCGTATACGTGCCGCCATCGCCTCAGTAGATGCTAGTCTTGTTCGGGCCAGAAGCCAGGAAATCCACGTATACGTGCCGCCATCGCCTCATACGTATCCTTGCCGTCGTCTTCGATCAATACAGTATACGCACAGGCAGCAAGTAATAGAAATACAAAAAAAAAGAGGTAAGACATCTTACCATCATTACCAATTATAGCAGACAGAAACAAAACAGCGTCATGCACCCAAATAGCAATTCAGAACATCATTTCCAAATAATAAGCAGTAAGTCCAACAGCAAGCAATCAAACAGTTCCATGCAGACATTCATTACAGTAATGTTCAGACAATTCACAGTTACGAAAAATAATGATTTACGATGACAGATTATTTTATGATGCACATGTATGCTTTCCCAAATTCCTACTCCATGGAGCTAGACACAAACAGTCGGAGAGAAAGATCAGGAGACATGTCTGTAACTCGGCTGCCGCGGCCAAAGTGCTATACATTAGTAATTTCTATGTGCATATTAGGCATTGTACAGACAATCCATGCTAGATCACGATATAGGACAGTGTCTCAGTCCGGATCGTCGGTGCGTTTGCATCGGTTTGCCCTACGGGTAGAAGAGCTACCAACTATTCATTGTGAAGGACCCACACCCCGACGCCCCCAAGGTCAAACATGACCTACACTAGTCTACTCGCACCCGCACTAAGGTGTGTTCAATCTCCTAGGCAACTTGGCCTTACAACAATCCACAGGACATTCACAATGCATAAGACTCTATGCATGAACATGTATGATTCACAATTTCATACAATTCCATAATATGCCACAATTGGCCAAGATAAGCATCAAAACATGAATGGTCACTCACATAGACCCATAATGTCATAATATTAAAATCAAATAAGGTAATTCATTTCTAAGGCCCATTGTGCATTCTTATTCAAGATTTGCCATTGTTACAAGAATCTGTCACTAAGTAAGTTTCCATAGTCAATTAAATTTTTTTTTCTAAAGTAATTTATTCTTATTCACTTAGAATGGTCATTCTAAGGTCTCAAAAACCTCACACTCTCTTGTTCTTGTTCTCTTGGAATTTCCTAAGTCATGTGACAAGGTTATTCTAAGTTCCTCTAAAATTTATGGAATCTCTAATTATATTTCATCCTTCCAAATTTGCTAATTTACTAATCTATTGCCTATGTTTTAGTCATTTAATTCTCCAATCTCCAAGATTACAAAATTTTATATAATTAAGTCCTAATTTACCCTAGAGGCCGTGGCCTCCTTAAAGGGGTCAATTCCAAATTTTTCCTTCCATTAATTTTTATTCTACATACTTGATTTCAATATGGCTCGCTCTTATTACAAATTGATCACCAAGAAGACCACCCTTTTTGGCCCAAAGACCGTGACCACCAAGGAGGTCTCAAATCCAAATTTTTCCTTTCATTAATTTCATCTTGTCACTTGATTAATTTAAGTCTTGTACTCATCATAATTTATCCATAATTTTACCCAATTTCAAGCTCAAAACCGTGGCCACCCAAGAGGGGTTATCAATTATTTTTCTTCCATTTTCAATCATCTAATCCAATCCAATATATTATTATACACAACCAATCACTCCAATAACATAAACAAAGTAAAATCAACACACAAACATACTAAATTACAAAATCAAAGAATAACCCTCATTAGGGTTTTTCCACAAATAACACAACCAAGGTTCCTAGATGCTAATAAAGGTTGAGGAGGAGTGTCTTCCTCTTACCCAAGTGAAGAAATCAATAGAAACTCCAAGAAATCTCCTTGAAATTTCGGATTGCACCTCCAAAGCCCTAAAAATTTTGACTTGATTAGAATAGCATATGGACATGAAAAATGGAATGTAAATGGCCATTAGAAGACTCTTGAAACTGAAAATGAAGAGAAAGGAAGAAGAGTCTTGAAACTTACCCAAAAACTCCAAACTTGAAGCTTGAAGAAAGTGATGAAGATGGTGGAATCTCAAGATGCTTCAAGCAAGAAAGATGTTTAGGAGAGGAAGAGGATTAAGGAAATGTGTTTAGTTTGAATTTTTGTGATGGATGAGTGGAAGAAGAGAGGCTGGCCGTAGCTATGGTAGAGAGAAAGAGGAGAAGAAAAAAAATGAAGGAAGAAGAAGAAAGGTAGTGAGAGAAAGTGTTTTGGTAAATTATGAAACAAAATGTGTTAATGAATTAATGAAAAGCAAACTAATTCTCCCCCTATTTGGGCTGCTGCTGCCGAGTTTGAGGAGAGAGGGAGGAGAGAGTTTTTGGCTTCCTTTGGAAGCTAAGGGCCATTTGGTCATTTTTGGTCAAAGCTTCTCAAAGAAGCTTTGATTATTTTACATTAAATTTGAATTAAAGTGAATTGATTAGACATAAAGTAGATTGCATTTGGATAATGTGATAGGATTTTTATTACATGCTATTATCCAAAGGATAATAGTTACAGTTGACAAAAGTCAGTATTTAATTTGTCTGACAGATAAATTTTTTTTGCAGTATTGTTTTGTTTTATCTGTTAGAATTTCTCAAAAATCATGAAATCTCGTAACCTGTGCCCAGCCTCGGGTTTAGTAAGATCCCCCATCGACATGTCCATAGTTCAAGGTTCACGAAGAAAACATCGCGTTTCTCCCATTCCGCTCAGTGCGCACGCAAAACGAGGAATATACTAAAATATTCGACGTTTCTGGAAAATTCCCCGAAAATTCTCAAAAATTGCAAATATTATGAAATGACTATTCGTCATAAAATTTTCCAATTTTTTGAAGCGTTACAGTCGTTTTCCCGACTCTGCTCAAGTTTCACGCAAAACGAAGAATATATTAAAATATTCGTCATTTCCGAAAAATTCCGAAAGAATTCACATAAATCAAAAATATTAGAAAATGACTATTTGTGGTGAAATAAGTAATTTCCGGAGCGTTACACTGACCTCAGCAATTCTCAGCTTAGTGTGCACGCAAAACGAGAAATATATTAAAATATTCATCATTTCTGAAAAATTCCAGAAAAACTCCTAAAAATCAAGAATATTGTGAAATGATTATTTATGATTAAACAGATACTTTTCGGGATGTTACAATACTCCCCTACTAAAAAGGAATTTCATCCTCGAAATTTACGTACCTCAAAATAGTTCTGGATGTTGCCCCTTCATCTTGTCTTCCAGCTCCCAAGTTGCATCACCAGTCGTCTCATTCCAGATCACCTTTACTAATGGAATCTCCTTGCCTCTAAGTTGCTTTATCCGTCGATCCTCGATTCTCACAGGAGGTGCCTCATAGGTTAAGTTCTCTTTTAACTGTACTGTGTCTGGTGCTATGACATGACTTGGATCAGGCAAATACTTGTGAAGTTGTGACACATGGAAGACATCGTGTATGTTGGAAAGAAAAGGGGGGTAAGGCTATCTGGTAAGCTACTAGACCTATCCGGTGAAGAATTTGGTAAGGTCCAAGGAATTTTGGGGTGAGTTTTCTAGATTTCAAAGCCCGGCCGACCCCAGTCGTGGGCGTGACTTTCAAGAACACATGCTCACCTTCTTCAAACTCAAGAGGCTTTCTCCTCTTGTCCGCATAACTCTTCTGCCGGCTCTAAGCAGTCTTCATCTTCTCTTGAATCATCTTGACCTTCTTAGTCGTCTGTTGAATGACATCTGGTCCAATCGTGAGACGCTCGCCATCTTGGTACCAACACAATGGTGTCCGACACCGTCGTCCGTACAGGGCTTCATAGGGTGCCATCCCTATACTTGCATGGTAACTGTTGTTGTAGGTGAATTCTATCAATGGTAGAACTTCATCCCAACTTCTAGTCTGTTCTATTGTACAAGCTCTAAGCAAATATTCTAGAGATTGGATCGTTCTTTTAGATTGTCCATCGGTTTGTGGGTGATACGCTGAACTCAGACATAACTTTGTTCCCAACGATGCCTGTAGACTCTGCCAAAATTTTGAAGTAAACCTCGGATCCCTATCCAAAACAATACTCGTAGGCACACCATGTAGTCTAACAATCTCTCCAATGTACAGTTGGGTCAACTTCTCCAAACTGTACCTTATGTTGATCGGAAGGAAATGAGCCGACTTTGTGAGTCAATCAACTATTACCCAAATCGAGTCGTGTCCTCTTCTCGTTCTTGGCAAACCCACAATAAAATCCATTGCAATGTTGTCCTATTTCCATTCAGGAATAGACAATGGTTGTAGCAGCCCTACAGGTCTTTGATGTTCCACTTTGGCTTTCTGACAAACTAGACAAGTCGATACGCACCTAGTAACGTCACTCTTCATTCCATGCCACCAAAATAACTTCTTCAAGTCTTGGTATATCTTTGTTATACCCGGATGCATATTTAGCATGCTGGTGTGAGCATGTTCCACAATATATTGCTTAAGCTCTTGGTCACGGGGAATGCAGACTCTACCCTGAAATCTTAGAATTCCATCCGTTCCTTCCTCGAATTCCGTTTCCTTACCTTGCTTCATTAACTCTCTCACTTCTTGTAAGAATTTGTCGACTTTTTGTTTTTCTCTTATGTCCTCCATTAGTTCACTTGAGATGGTAACCATATTCATACTAATCCTTCCAGGTTCCAACTTGACAAATGACCAAGTATCTCTAAACTATTCGATGAGCTCTCTTTCCTTGATCATTAGTGTAGAAACACTGACGTCTTCCTACTCAAGGCGTCAGCCACGACATTCGCCTTGCCAGGGTGATACAACAGTTGAAAGTCATAGTCTTTCAGGAATTCTAACCATCTTCGCTGTCTCATGTTCAGCTCCTTCTGATCATACAAGTACTTTAAACTTTTGTGGTCACTGTAGATGTTGAACGTTGCTCCATAAAGGAAATGCCTCTGATGCGTGCGGATGTAGTGATTAAAATTAAGATAAAAATCAGTTGTCAGGCCCACCAGAAAATAAAAACCTTACAACTAGTTGTAGTTAGTAAGGGTCGATCCACAGAGAACCAATTCAATTAACACTATTAAACAATTCCCAATTTAGACTCTGATTAACAATAAACAGTAAAAGGGGGGTTTTGGAGTTTTGATGAACAATGAACAGCTTCAAAGATAACAATAAACAAACTGAAATCAACAATATAAGAAAATTGGTTAAGAGATTGAATCCACCACTAGATTTATATGATAATGTAAATCCACATATCCTTTTTATTCCAACATGCTCAATTATGTTTTTATGCAATTGTGATATTAAATCTCTATTTTCCTTACGTGTTGGCCAATTTAGCAACCGCTCAAATCAACTCCTAATCACTGATTAGTCATAAAGCAACCGCTCTTACAACTATCCAACAATTGCATTAAGATTTAGAAAACCAATTACACTAAGGTCTAATCACACAGGGATTAAATTACTTAGAACATATATTTCTCTAGATCTAATATCGCAACCGCGCATAATAAACCCAGATCTACCACTTTTATAACTGGCAAATAGCACAAAGATAATTATACCCACATGAACATCATACATCCACTACTAGATCTACTACCGCAACCGCGCATAATAAACCTAGATCTACTACTTTGAAAGTAGGAACAAGTACAAAAACCTTCATACCAACAATAGATTGAGAAATATATGAATAAAAATATAAGCGTGTTGAAATAATCAAATATGCAAAGTTTACAACATTAATACTAGCGGTTTCATCACCCCCTTAACCAAGGGAGGTTTAGTTACACATAGCTAGAAAGAAATCACAAGAAAAACTATGAAGAAACAAGAAGAAACTATGAAGAAACAAGAAACTAAGAGAGAAAATGAAGGAGAGTTACATCTTGTTCATGATAAATGGTGCCTTTTATAGAAGTCTAAGGTAACAAAATGACAAAGGGAAGTGGGTGGATGAGTGGGTGAGTGAGTGGAGTGTTTGAGTGAATGGATTAGTGGGTTGGTTTAGTGGATTGGTTTAGTGGATGAGTGAGTGGAATGGTTGAGTGGTTGAATTAGTGAAAAATGCCAAAGGACTTTTGGTGAGTGGGAAATTATGGACATGAATGGGTGAGTGGATGGATGAGTGGATGGATTAGTGGATGAGTGGGTGGAGTGGTTAAGTGGTTGGATTAGTGTATGAGTGGATGAATGGGTGAGTTAGTGGATGAGTGGATGAGTGGATGAGTGGATTAGTGGATGGATGAGTGGATTAGTGGATGGATGAGTGGGTGGTTGAGGACGAAAATTTCGTGTCTGACTTGGAAGCCAAAAACGACCCACTATACTTCAGAACCACGAAAAGTGTTCTTCATGAAAGTTGTAGATCCTTGTCTTGGCTATAAAATGGATAGCTGGTTCGTCCAATTTGGCTTCCTTAAGCCCAAGATATGTCCCAAATACCGTAGGTTGCTCAAACCCAACTTCAGCACCTCTGTTCCGACTTGCAAGCTCAAAATGACCTACTAGACTTCTTTTTCTGAAAATGTGTTCTTCATGAAAGTTGTTTATTTGGATCTTGACTATCCACTATCTAAATTTCAGCCCATCTCCATTATTACATCTTGAGATATGATTTTATGAGTGCACACTGTTCGGATTCTACTGACAGAACCCGTATTCTGACTTCCATGTAAACTTAGGTCCCTTAGACATCTGAATCGGACTTCGAGCTCTTCATCAAAGTTGTAGAGCTTCCTCTTAGCTTTCCTACAAGATAAAATTCATGATTTTCAGATATCAGGAACTCAAGTTATGACCAAAATACAGAAACAGTGTAAAATCTCAATAATGCTGAAAATATTCAATTAGGACCAATTTGAGCTCAAACTCACAAAATCATGTCAAACTCAATCAATTAAGAATATGGAGAGTGTAAATGACTAAATATAAGGGTTTCTTAATGAATAAAATATGTGTTTATCAAATTCCCCACACTTAGCTTTTTGCACTCCTGGGCAAAACTCAAGACCAAAATTTTACAATCAAGAAGAACAACCAAAGGTTCAAGGGATCAAAACATTCATGAGTTAACAATTCTCCACATCTCAAACCATTAAGCAAGGTATCTTCAACATGAATCGAGAATGATAGATCTTCACAAGATTCCCTCTCAATCTCTCAAGTGTTTAAAGGGTAGGTATTTCACTCAATTCAACCCATGAAAATTGCACTACCATAAGCTTGCTTATCTTCTACTTCTCCACTACTCAAAACACATGCACACACAAATCATGAGGACTTTATTCAAGGTTGTAGTGAGGTCAAGGTGACAGGAGAGGATAAAATGGATATGAGAAGATAAATACCAAAGAGAATAAAAGCAAATGAGAGCTGAGTTCAAATAACAAGCATAAAAGTTCATCCCAACTCTAGTGTATATCCCTTTACATATTCATTTCCCAATCCTTTTCTTTTTTAAACACTTGGTTTTTTTTTTTTTTCTTTTTTTTTTTCTTTCTTTTTATATATATGAACATAACTATATACATACATTTTTTTTTCTTTTTGGGCACTCTTTTCTTTTTCAACAACCATTTTGTACACACACCCCCACACTTGTTCAAAAACTCATCCATTAACCAAGCTAATGTTCCTTTATTCCCTAAGGTAAAGTAAGAACACGATTTCTCATTTAAGGCACATGATGAGCTAGAAACAAGGAATGGTCAAATAAGCTCAAAGGGGTTAAGCAAAGGAAAATATACAAGGTTGGCGGGAATCGAGAGAATTTTCAAGAAATCAAAAGAGTGCTTGATATCATATTGAAAACAAGGTTGGCTATTTGGTTAAACTAGCTAATTAAGAAAGAGGGCCTCAATCATGTTCATGCATGCAAGTGAAATGTAGCCTCAAAAAGAATCAAAGCAAGTTCTAGAGTGGTCATTAACATGAGTGAAAATCACACAAGAAAGAAGAGAATGGCATAAATGTTGAATCCATCCATTAGGCTCAAAATCTCACAAGGTATGCATCCATCAAACTCAATTCATCAATTTAATCATCCATCACCAAGCATATCAGTTCAAGAAGGGAGAAAAGTTATTCAATCATGCAATGAACTCCCTTTTTTTTTTTTTTTCTTTTTTTTTTTTTTGAATTTTTTTTACAAAAAGAACATGCTGAAATCTCTCCCCACGCTTAATATAACATTGCCTTCAATGTGAAAGAGAGATATAGAAAAGAGCAACACAACGATAAGAAGTGAATCAACGCCAAGCGAGAAAAGAAACACACTATCGTCGATCGCATCGGACCACGAAAAGAAATCAAACAATAAAACTTTAGTACTAATTAGTTACTACCTAAAAAACTCCTTACTCGCCACCAATTAAGATCGTCTCAAGAGTAAAATTACTCCTTACTCGCCATCACTAATTGATTTAATAAGTACATGACAATCATATCATACTTTCCAAACAAAGACACAACAAATTTTTTTATTTTTTTTATTTTTTTATTTTTTTTTTTTTTTTTTTTTTATTTTTTTTTTGGGTCAACTATCCTTCCCCCAACTAAATCACAACATTGTCCTCAATGTTAAAATATATATAGATGAGTAAAGGAGAAGATATTACCTGTTGGAGAAAGTCGACACAAATTTAAGCGAAACAAGGTACAATAAAATCAAACCCATTAAAGATGAAGTCGTAGATCGGCTTTTGTTTCTTGTTACTTCCTTATTTGCTTCTGTTGACCAATCTATCGAGCTAATACCGGATCAGTACATACTCAAAAGCTTCTAATTTATCAATGAGCTCATCAATAGTGGAGGCGAGAGATAAGAAGTTGTCTTTTTGAAGGAGTGATAAATTTCTGTTCCATAGCTTTGTCAAGAAAAGATAACAAAAGATCAAAGAAATTATTAACATTCAACAAACCAATGGGTCTATGGTGGATGTTTAGTTCGGCCCAAGAGACAATTTGAAAAATTTCTTCTAAAGTACCAAATCCACTTGGTAAGACAATAAATGCATCAGAATTGTCAACCATTGTTTTCATTCGTCCATGCATAGATGTTACCTGAATTTCTTCTCCAACTGTCTTTCCAGTGATGTTATTTTCAGCCAAAGGTTTAGGAATAACACCTAAAACCTGACTGCCTCCTATAGAAGCAGCAAGTGATACAGCCCCCATTAACCCACGACAACCTCCCCCATATACAAGATGAATATTCCTCGCAGCAAGTGATCGACCAAGAGTGCTAGTTGCGTTTACAAACTCTAATCCCTTCCCATAACTCGACCCAAAAAACACAGACATTTTTGAGGTTACGAATAGAAGGCCCCATTCTATACTCTTCCTCCCTTTGAGTGTTTCGAGTTGAAGGAAAATGGAGAAAATGGAGTGTTTAAGTAGGAAAAAGAATGGAAAGGGAATAATTGCACCTATGAGGGTAGGTTGGTGTTGTCGAGAAAAGGTTGAAATTAAGAAACACAGAATCTTTTCTCCTCTTTTTTTTTTACTTTTTTTTTTATTTTTTATTTTATTTTTTATTTTATTTTTATTTTTTTTTTTTTTGTTTGACTTCAAGAAAACCATCAAGGTAAAAGTCTAGAAACCCCTGAAGGACCCTGCTCAAAGGATCGTCGTACAAAAATTAAAATACAACAAAATGATACAAAGATAAAAGAAATAGAAAATGATGACATACTGTATGTACGGTGTCCATGGCGTATCTTTATCTTTGCGCGTCATGAGTGCAGGAGACATCACGTCCTCTCTTTTTTTTTTTTTTTTTTGAATTTGTTAGAAAAACTTGATGAAAGATGAGTGTATACTTACTTAAGATTGGGATGGAGGTAGTCTGCTCTTTCGGCTTTGTGCCAAAGCATTGTTGACCAGTATTCGACCCATTCAAGACCAGCGCAACATAGGGCTCCCAAAAGGGACAAGTGGCCATAATACGCTGGCTGCCTCACATGTGGGATACAATCTACCTTCTTTGTTTTTCAATTAAGAAGGCTGGATCGGGATGCATGCATTTCCCCATTCACGGTGTGTGTTACCAAAGCCAACCCTAAGACGTATACATAATTTTTTTTTTTTTTTTGTTTTTTGTTTTTTTTTTTTTTTTTTTTTTTTTTTTTTTGAGAGATGACATGAAGAAGAAGAAGAAGAAGAAGAAGAAGATGATGATGATGATATGTACAGATTGTTGTGATTGTGGCTCACATCTTCCTCGGTTTTACGTCCGAGAAACGGCTTAAACGCCTTCTATGAGTCGGGATAGGCTTCCCATCCAATTTTCTTATAAAGCGGCAAACGGGGTCTTTTAGAGTCGATTCCCAAGGCGTAGCGTTTTTCTTCATCCTTGAAGAGATTCCACAATTTAAGAATTTCACGATGCACCAATCCACAAGAATGCGTCTCAAGAGTCGATAAGATATCATCTAATGACTCCTTACTCGATCCATTCTTAATGAAGAAAATTTTATCTTCTCTATTTGCGGAAACCATCCCCAAAGTATGACATCGCTTGTTACAGTTCCATCGTCCACATTTGTAACGGACTTGTAACCTTTTTGCTCTTCTCCTTTTAGATATATGAACTTCTTCCAAGACCAGGGCATATATGAGTCAAATGAAATTGAGGACTCA
This sequence comes from Ormosia emarginata, assembly GCA_029884605.1. NCBI lineage: Eukaryota > Viridiplantae > Streptophyta > Magnoliopsida > Fabales > Fabaceae > Ormosia > Ormosia emarginata. Next base: position 23,128,320 of record JAQQTP010000061.1, read on the forward strand.
CTGCTAATCGAACCTTTGCTTCAATTATCCGGCGTACATCTTCGGCATACCTTTGTGCATTAACGGTCTCAATCTTTCACATCGAACTTTGTAGATTTTTCTCGAGCATTTTGAGGAAAAGAAGGAAAATGTTTTCTCGGGTTTGAAAGAATGACATCCATTTTGAAGGAGAAGAAGGATTCGGTTATTTTGGGAAAGCGAAAAATAAACCGACTTGAGAGTCACGAGTACCGTATCCGCCACTTAACCTTAAGGCAACACAAAGAACTCAAGAACTTGATTTTCCGGGAATGGTTGAGTCTTTGTCCATTAACTTTACGCGCATTACCATTCCTAGGATCCTCAATATTTACGGCCCCGAGAGGATACACGTGTTTTGACAAGAAAAGAACCGCGCCACCTAGATCTCAATTTTTCAAGGAGTAGGTGCAGATGATAATCTCAGCAAGCGAGAACCTTTTTGACCAATTTCCGCAACTTTTGCAAAAGGTGTAACAGACCTTGAATAAAGTAGGCCAATAAAATCCATCTTGCAAGATTTTCGCAGTTGTTGTCGTGAAGAAAAGTGACCTTCACATGCTTCCGAGTGACAAAATTTAATAGCACTACCTACCTTATTGTCGGGCACACTTTTTTTTTTTTTTTTTTTTTAGAGATTCAAATGCTTACAACCAACAAACAGATAAAAACATAATCTAAGGAACTAATGAAAACACAAAATAAAAAGGGATAAAGAGAGCAAATCTGGTTGGGTTGCCTCCCAATGAGCGCTTAGTTTATTGTCCTCGGCCGACATGATGATACTTTCACTTTGCTCCTCATATTGTGGAAGGATGAGGGTCATCACTTCCATCTCTCTGCCTTGTCGGGAAGTTCATGATATGGTTTGAGACGATGACCATTGACCTTAAATGCTTTGCCGAATTTTCACTCCCGATCTCAAGCGCACCAAAAGGAAAAACATTAGTTACCACAAACGGCCCAATCCACTTAGAACGCGGTTTACACGGAAATAATTTGAGTCTTGATTGGAATAGCGGGACTTTTTGTCCTCTGTGAAATTTCTTTACGGAAATCAATTGGTCGTGGAATGCCTTAGCTTTAGTCTTATAAATCGGGGCATTCTCAAAGGCCTCATTTCTTAGTTCTTCTAATTCATGCTTGGAACTTCCTTTGCTTTCCGGCACCTTCCAATTCCATATTAACTTGTTTAATGGCCCGAGTAAGATCGATGTTGCAACTCAACGGGCAAATGACGGGGCTTTCCATACACCAACCGAAATGGTGACATGCCGATGGGAGTCTTATAGGTAGTCCTATAAGCCCATAAAGCATCTTCAAGTCGAGTGCTCCAATCTTTTCTTGAGGGATTCACTGTCTTTTCAAGGATTGACTTAATCTCCGGTTGGACACTTCGGTTTGCCCATTTGTACGTGGATGGTAAGGAGTGGAAATTTTGTGCATTACTCCATATCTCTTCAATAGAGCATCAAAGGTTTTGTTGCGAGAAATGGGTCCCTTGGTCACCGATGATAGCCCTTGGGGTCCCGAACCTGGAGAAAATATGTGACTTAACAAAATTTGCAACAGCTTTTAGAATCATCGGATCGAGTGGCTTTTGCTTCCACCCATTTAGACACATAATCAACGGATAAAAGAATGTATGTGAAACCAAATGAAGGAGGGAATGGTCCCATGAAATCAATACCCCACACATCAAAGAGTTCCACAAAAATGATCGAGTCTAAGGCATTTGATTACGAGGACCAATATTACTGTTCTCGACGGCGGTCACAAGACTTACGAAGTTGTAGCGTCTTTGAAAATTGAAGGCCAATAGAAACCACTTTGTCAAGCACTTTATTGGCTGTCCTTTTCTTGCCAAAGTGTCCTCCACATGCATAGGTGTGGCAAAAGGAGAGGATGAGTGTGTCTCTCGAATCGGGAATGCACCTCCTAATGACTTGATGATCTGCACAATGCTTCCATAAGTACGGGTCATCCCAGATATAGTATTCTGATCACTCCTTAATTTATCTCTTTGGGCCTTGTTCAAATCCTCCGGAAAGTCCTTAGTAACCAGGTAGTTAACAATGTCAGCATACCAAGGGATTATGGTGTTGACAACCATCAAATATTCATCCGGAAAAGTCTCCATGATAGGCATTTCTTCCTCTTCAGTTACCAATCTACTCAAGTGATCGGCCACCAAGTTTTCGCTCCCTTTCTTGTCTTTAATCTCCAAGTCAAATTCCTGGAGCAATAAAATCCATCGGAACAATCTAGGCTTTGCTTCTTTCTTTGTTAGAAGATACTTCAAGGCTGCATGATCTGAAAACACAATCACTTTAGAACCAATTAGATATGATCTAAATTTTTCTAAAGCAAATACAACAGCTAGAAGTTCCTTTTCTGTGGTTGAGTAATTAAGTTGAGCATCATTTAGAGTCCTTGATGCATAGTAAATGGCATAAGGAACTCTATCAACTCGTTGTCCCAAGGCGACTCCTCTTGCAAAGTCACGGCATCACACATTAGTTCAAAAGGTAACTCCCGGTTGGGTGGCACGATGATAGGCGCAACGATTAACAACTTCTTGAGTTTATTGAAAGCTTCCATACATTTCTCATCAAAGTTAAAATTAACATCTTTTTGAAGAAGTACGCAAAGGGGCAATGAGACTTTAGAAAAGTCTTTAATGAATCTCCGGTAGAAACTGCATGACCAATAAAAGAACGAATCTCCCGCACACTAGTGGGTGGTGGCAAAGAATGCATGAGTTCTACTTTAGCTTTATCTACTTCAATTCCCCTAGCAGAAATTACATGACCTAACACAATACCTTCATTCACCATGAAATGACATTTTTCCCAATTCAGTACCAGGTTAGTGTCAATGCATCTTTTAAGCACCAAAGTTAAATGTTCCAAACAATTTTCAAAATCATTTCCAAAGACACTAAAGTCATCCATAAAAACCTCAATGATGTTTTCAATGTAATCAGAAAATATACTCATCATGCATCTTTGGAAAGTTCCTGGTGCATTGCGAGTCCAAAAGGCATTCGCCTATATGCAAAGGTACCAAATGGACAAGTGAATGTAGTCTTGTCTTGGTCTTCGGAGCTATGGCAATCTGATTGTAACACGAAAAACCATCCGAGAAAACAATAATAAGAATGACCTTGACTAATCTTTCTAACATTTGATCAATGAAAGGTAAAGGAAAGTGGTCTTTTCTCGTGGCGGCATTCAACTTCCGTAATCAATACAAACACGCCACCACATACGTAACCTAGTGGGAATAAGCTCATTTTCAGCATTTCTTACCACGGTAATTCCAGATTTCTTTGGTACTACCGGGGTGGGCTTACCCACTTCTTTGTCGAAATGGGGTAGATCACCCCCACACTTAGGAGCTTCGGTATCTCCTTTTTCACAACCTCCATCATGGGAGGATTCAATCTCCGTGAGGGTCTCTCACGGAGTTTAGTATCCTCCTCCATTAATATCCTGTGCATACAAACGGAGGGACTAATACCCTTGATATCACTATTGACCAACCAATGGTGTCTTATGTTCTGCAAAACACTACTACCGTTTCTCTTCTTGCTCTTGGGTGAGTGACTTTGCAATTATTCTTTGGAAGGGTGTCCTTCTCCCCAAGAAGATGTATTTAAGATGATCAGGTAGTGCTTTCGGTTCCAATTCAGTGCTGCACAAAAGAAGGTTGAGGTATATCGGTAGTAACAGGTAAATCAACAAAAGTTACCTCATGCTCTTCTGGAGTGGAAGAGAGCTCTTGTAAGGAAGCAACAATTTCATCAATGTCTTCACTCCATGGCTCTTCTTCACTCTTCTTCTTTTCCTCTGTACATCTAAGCTATGAGTTAGAATTGTATCAAGAGCATCAAAATGGTCGGTATCAAAAGCTGCAGAAATTAAAGAATCAAAAGGATCAAAAGAATCAATTAAACAAGCGAGTGCACATCACTTGGGTATCTCATAGCTTCAAAAATATTGAATCTAATTAATTCCCCATCAAATTCCATTGTTAGAATTCTGAGTGCACATCAATTTTTGTCGTGCGGTCTTCAAAAGTGGTCTTCCTAGCAAGATAGGAGCAGATTTGGGAGACTCATCCTCTTCCATGTCCAAAACATAGAAGTGCAGGAAACACTAATTCATTCACTGTACCAAAACATCTTCAACCACACCCTTAGGGTATGCATTAGATCTATCAGCCAATTGAATAACAACACCAGTAGGTTCCAAAGGACCCAAGTATAGAGATGCATAAATAGAATATGGCATGACATTTATAGATGCACCTAAATCAAGCATTGCCCTTTCAAACCTTGTGTTACCTATAGTGCATGGAATGGTGAATGTGCCAGGGTCCTTACATTTGGTTGAGAGTTTCTTTTTAATTACAGCTGAAACATTTTCTCCCACTTGGACCTTTTCATTTCCTTTTAACTTCCTCTTGTTAGTGCATAATTCTTTCAGAAATTTTGCATATCTAGGTACAGCTTAATGGCATCTAACAAAGGGATATTAACCTCTACCTTCCTAAAAGTCTCAAGTATTTCTTTTCTCGCTTCTTCTTTCTTGGTTTTAACCAACCTACTAGGAAAAGGAGCTTTAGTGACATATTTAGGAAGGGGTTGAAATATTTACCTTAGGGGTTTTGGAAGTTTGCCCCTTATCATTTGCTTCTTTGGGTGGTTCATCCTTCTCTTGAATGATTGGTGGAAGAGAGGTAGGCTCATCCATCGTCTTTCAGCTTCTCAATGTGTGACACTAGCATTTTCCCTCGGATTCACTTACATTTGTGAGGGTAGTTTCCCTGAAGCTTGGCTTTGAAACTTGTTGAATTCGTGGACAAGCTGTCCTATCGATTCTGCAAGTTATTGATTGCGATCCTTGTTTCTTGTTTGAAACTTTGTATAGTTGCATTTGTTTCTTGTTGGAGCGCAAATTATTAGTGGCCATTTGTTTTACTAGCTCATCTAATGAAGGCTCGGATTGCTTAGGAGCTTGAACTTCTTGTTGTCTCGAGGGAAAGGTACTTGCCTTTGTTGGAATCTGGAGGTCCATAAAATTTGGAGGTTGATTTTGAGGTTGCTTTGCATAGCTGAAATTTGGATGATCCCTCCAACCCGGATTATATGTGTTTGAGTAGGGGTTGTAATTTTTTGAAAGTCCAGCATATCCCCCTACTGCTCTTACCTCCTCATTTGTGTCTTCTTGGAGAGTGGGACACATATCAGTGGGACACATATCAGTGGGATGTCCAGATGAACAACAGATCCCACAAGCATGAACTGGTGCTTTACCTGAATCCATTAACATTTGAACCATAGCGAGTCAATTGAGTCATTTCTTCTTTGTATACTGGTTGTCTCTACTTCTTTCACTGCTCTTACTCCAGTGTCATTTCTAGAGTAGAATTGTTGAGTATTGGCGACCATTCTTGAGATCAAGTTTCTAGCTTCTTGAGGAGTTTTATCAATCAATGCTCCTCCGCTAGCGACATCAATCATGTTGCGATCCATCACTTGTAAGCCTTCATAGAAATCTTGAATTAAAAGTTGCTCACTTATTTGATGATGAGGGCAGTGAAACATAGCTTCTTAAATCTCTCCCGGTAGTCATGGAGTGATTCCCCATGCCTTTGTTGAATACCATGATTTCTTTTCGATTGTTGCAGCTTTTGAGGCGGGGAAGTATCTGTCTAGGAAAGTTCGGGCCATGTCCGCCATGATTGGATGGATCGGGTGGCAAGTAGTAAAGCCACTCCTTAGTGAGTCTTTCAATGAGAATGGAAAAGCTCTCAACTTGACTTGCTCTACATGAATTCTGCGGGTTTCATGCTAGAACATACCACATGGATTTCCTTCAAGTGCTTGTTGGGGTCCTCTCCGGGTAATCCATTGAAAGATGGCAAGAGATGGATTAAACCGGATTTCAATTTAAATGCCTCTTCATTTTCAAGAATGTCTATGCAAAGAGGTTGTTGATCTAGATCTGGAGCACCCAATGCCCTTAAAGTGTTTTACGCCATTGTCACTTCTTCGGATATTTCGGATGGCTCAAATGTCTACGAACTTGATAGATCAATGTAACAGGGCGCTTCAATGTCGGCAGGTGTGAGTTGGAAGTTAGCTAGGATGGAAGGGAAATTGAGGATGTGAAGTGAGTTGATCAATATAGTTCCTCAAATTTAGCAATCCTTCGTCTACTCCTTCAAAGGACATCAACACCTACAAAACACTCGAGAAAGAAAGATTAAAAATAAAATAAAATAAAATAAAATAAAAACAGAATAAAAATAGGAAATAAATTAATAGTGTAATTGAAAAAATTAGTTCCCGACAAGGCGCCAAAATTCTGATGCGTGCGGATGTAGTGATTAAAATTAAGATAAAAATCAGTTGTCGGGCCCACGAGAAAATAAAAACCTTACAACTAGTTGTAGTTAGTAAAGTCGATCCTGAGAGAACCAATTCAATTAACACTATTAAACAATTCCCAATTTAGACTCGATTAACAATAAACAAGATAAAAGGGGGTTTTGGAGTTTTGATGAACAATGAACGACTTCAAAGATAACAATAAACAAACTGAAATCAACAATATAAGAAAATTGGTTAAGAGATTGAATCCACCACTAGATTTATATGATAATGTAAATCCACATATCCTTTTATTCCAACATGCTCAATTATGTTTTTATGCAATTGTGATATTAAATCTCTGTTTTCCTTACGTGTTGGCCAATTTAGCAACCGCTCAAATCAACTCCTAATCACCGATTAGTCATAAAGCAACCGCTCTTACAACTATCCAACAATTGCATTAAGATTTAGAAAACCAATTACACTAAGGTCTAATCACACAGGGATTAAATTACTTAGAACATATATTTCTCTAGATCTAATACCGCAACCGCGCATAATAAACCCGGATCTACCACTTTTATAAGCGGCAAATAGCACAAAGATAATTATACCCACATGAACATCATACATCCCACTAGATCTACTACCGCAACCGCGCATAATAAACCTAGATCTACTACTTTGAAAGTAGGAACAAGTACAAAAACCTTCATACCAACAATAGATTGAGAAATATATGAATAAAAACATAGCGTGTTGAAATAATCAAATATGCAAAGTTTACAACATTAATACTAGCGGTTTCATCACCCCCTTAACCAAGGGAGGTTTAGTTACACATAGCTAGAAAGAAATCACAAGAAAAACTATGAAGAAACAAGAAGAAACTATGAAGAAACAAGAAACTAAGAGAGAAAATGAAGGAGAGTTACATCTTGTTCATGATAAATGGTGCCTTTTATAGAAGTCTAAGGTAACAAAATGACAAAAGGAAGTGGGTGGATGAGTGGGTGAGTGAGTGGAGTGTTTGAGTGAATGGATTAGTGGGTTGGTTTAGTGGATTGGTTTAGTGGATGAGTGAGTGGAATGGTTGAGTGGTTGAATTAGTGAAAAATGCCAAAGGACTTTTGGTGAGTGGGAAATTATGGACATGAATGGGTGAGTGGATGGATGAGTGGATGGATTAGTGGATGAGTGGGTGGAGTGGTTAAGTGGTTGGATTAGTGTATGAGTGGATGAATGGGTGAGTTAGTGGATGAGTGGATGAGTGGATGAGTGGATTAGTGGATGGATGAGTGGGTGGTTGAGGACGAAAATTTCGTGTCTGACTTGGAAGCCAAAAACGACCCACTATACTTCAGAACCACGAAAAGTGTTCTTCATGAAAGTTGTAGATCCTTGTCTTGGCTATAAAATGGATAGCTGGTTCGTCCAATTTGGCTTCCTTAAGCCCAAGATATGTCCCAAATACCGTAGGTTGCTCAAACCCAACTTCAGCACCTCTGTTCCGACTTGCAAGCTCAAAATGACCTACTAGACTTCTTTTTCTGAAAATGTGTTCTTCATGAAAGTTGTTTATTTGGATCTTGACTATCCACTGTCTAAATTTCAGCCCATCTCCATTATTACATCTTGAGATATGATTTTATGAGTGCACACTGTTCGGATTCTACTGACAGAACCCGTATTCTGACTTCCATGTAAACTTAGGTCCCTTAGACATCTGAATCGGACTTCGAGCTCTTCATCAAAGTTGTAGAGCTTCCTCTTAGCTTTCCTACAAGATAAAATTCATGATTTTCAGATATCAGGAACTCAAGTTATGACCAAAATACAGAAACAGTGTAAAATCTCAATAATGCTGAAAATATTCAATTAGGACCAATTTGAGCTCAAACTCACAAAATCATGTCAAACTCAATCAATTAAGAATATGGAGAGTGTAAATAACTAAATATAAGGGTTTCTTAATGAATAAAATATGTGTTTATCAGCCTCCATATTTTCAGAGCAAAAACCACAGCTGCCAGCTCCAAATCGTGCGTCGGATAATTCTTTTCGTGCACTCGCAACTGTCGCGAAGCATAAGCTACCACTCTTCTGTGTTGCATAAGAACAAACCCCAATCCTTGGTACGAAGCGTCACAGTACACCTCAAATGGCTCATTCGGATCACGTAGTACCAATACGGGTGAGGTAGTCATCTGTTTCTTCAACTCTTGAAAACTTTGCTCGCAGCTATCAGTCCATTCAAAAATCTTGTCCTTCTTTGTCAACTGAGTAAGCAGTCCGGCAATTTTGAAAAATCCTTCTATGAATCTTCTGTAATATCCGGCTAAACCGACGAAGCTAAACTTCCATCACTGACTTCGGTTGTTCCCACTGCAGCACTGCTTCTACTTTGGACGGATCCACTGCAATCCCTTCCTTCGAGATCACATGGCCCAAAAACTTCACCTCATCAAGCCAAAACTCAAACTTCGACAATTTGGCATACAGTTCTTTCTCCTTCAAAATCTGAAGAATTATGTTTAGGTGTTCAGCATGATCCTCCTGATTCTGGGAATATACTAGGATGTCATCAATGAAAACGACAACAAACTTGTCCAAGTAAGGACAAAAGATCCTGTTCATGTAGTCCATAAAGATAGCAGGTGCATTCGTGATACCAAACGGCATCACAAGGTATTCGTAATGACCGTATCGGGTACAAAAAGCAGTCTTGGGTACATCCTCCGTCTTCACTCTTATCTAATGATACCCGGATCTCAGATCAATCTTAGAAAATACCGTTGCTCCCCTCAGTTGGTCCATCAAGTCGTCGATTCTTGGGAGTGGATACTTATTCTTAATTGTCAACTTGTTCAACTACCTATAGTCCACACACAACCTCGAGGTACCGTCCTTCTTTCGAACCAACAACACTGGCGCTCCCCAGGGTGATACACTCGGCCTGACAAACTGTTTCTCCAAAAGCTCCTCTAGCTGTTTCTTCAGTTCTGCTAATTCTATTGGCGACATCCGATATGGTGCTATAGACACGGGACCAGCTCCCGGTACAAGGTTAATAGCGAACTCTATCTCGCGCGTTGGTAGTAAACTAGGTACATCTTCGGGGAAGATTTCAAGAAACTCCTTCACCACAGGAATAACGCTCAGATCAGACTCACTCTCGACTTTCAAAGAAGATAGTAGTATGTACCCTTGAGCTCCTTCTTTCAAGAAAGCTCGTACTTGGTTGGCCGTCAAGTATCTAGAATCTTCATCCACAGGAAAGACTATGGTTTTTCTAGAGTAATCTAACAGAACATGGTTGGAAGATAACTAGTCCATCCCTAAGATTATATCTAGTTGTGAAAGAGGTAAACAGATCAAATTGGCAGAAAAGATTCGACCTTCAACAATTAGGGGACACTTCAAGCAGACTTTGGTAGTAACTACTGGTTTATCAGTAGGGGTTGAAACAGTCAAATCAAAGGGTAGTTCAGACACAGGTAAGCTAAGTCGTAGCACACAGTCATATGATATGAAAGAATGGGTTGCCCCAGAGTCATACAGTACTTTTAAAAGATTACCTTCTATGGTGCCTTCTCCTTGAATCAAGTCTTCAGATTCGGAGGCTTCAGCTCCGCTCATGGTGTAAACTCGACCTCTGGCTTGTAGTTTCTTGGCTCGAGTTGCATTGACTGAAGGTTCAGCCTTTGTCTGATTGCAGTCTCTAGACATGTGGCCCGGTTTGCCACATCTGAAACAGATGATTCCCTTGATCGTGCAGTCTCTCGTGAGATGATCTTTCCCACACTTTAGGCATTTGGACGGATATGTCACATTCTGACCAGTTCAGTTCCCAGAAGAACCTCCACCAGAACTTCCACCAGTTTGTTGCGGGTTTCCCATTGGTCGGGAATAGGCTTCTTTTGGAAGCGGTTCGAACTACTGCCTCCACCCCTTTGGAACCTCGCAGGCCCAAAGTTCTTGCTCCTAGAGTCTCTAGCCTGTTCCAAGGCCTCAACTTCACAGCATGTGTCCAACAGTTCCGAAAACACCTTCATTTTCAAGGTGATCACGGCCTTTTTCACTTCGTACCTCAGTCCTTCGGTGAATTTCCAACACTTCCAGGCTTCATCAGTTTGATGTTGGTAGTGTGTTGAGAACTTCTCCAGGCTTTCAAATCTGGCCACATATTCACTAACGGTCATGTTCCCCTATCGCAGGTTGAGGAATTCTATCTCTTTTACATGTCTCGCATTTGTAGGAAAATATTTATCCAAGAACTTGTTCTTGAACACGTCCCATGTGATGTCAATTCCTTCAGCTTCCTGTGCTCTTTGAGCTCCGTTCCACCAGTCTTCGGCGTTGCCGACAAGCATGAAGGTAGCATAGTTCACCTTCTTGTCCTCGGCGCAGTTCATGCCATGGAAGACTTTCTCCAGCTCTTTGATCCATAAACTAGCCTTGTCCGAATCAAATTCTCCCTTGAACTGTGGAGGTTTGTGGCGATGAAATTCTGCTAAGTTCTGTGCATCGGCAATCACCTCGAGCTATTAAGCAGCTTTCTCTTGTTGCTGAACAGCACGTTCGTTCTGTTGGGCGATGACTTCCACCATCCTCTGTGTCGCTTCTATAGCAGCTGCAATTTCTCCACCTCTTGCCATCTCACTTTTCTCTTAAATCAGATTACTGAAAACATAAGGAAAGTCAGAGGGATTCATTCAAAACACCAATCACAGAGATTCACACAGCACAAACAAGACAGACTCATACACAAGACCCAAAGTAACATAAACCGGGGCTCTGATACCAACTTAATGTAATGCCCCTTTTCGAGAGAGAACGTCACATTATTTAACATAAAAGAAAATGCAGAAAATAAAATTTTGAACAATTAAGACCCGGTTCATTTAGTTCGAAGTTAAATTGCTTAGTACTTTAATACGTGAGTAAAATGAGCGGTATTTTTTTTGTTAATTTAACAATGCGAAATATGAATAATGGTAAAGAACAAAACAGTAAACAGAAACCCACATCTGAATAACATACACACACATATATATTTAGATGCCAAATATATTTTAGATACAACCTGGAAATTTCCAAAAAGCAAAACTATACCTGCCGTATAGGATTAAACATATATACCCCAGAGATATCAGAATATACAGCCCACCAAAAATAATACATCAGGCCCCCAAAATAAAACACTGGTAGCCATCAGTAGCTACCAGTAAAATCAGTCCCTCGAAGGACGAAGGACCGTGTCCGGGTCCTCAGCAGGATCCTCCTCTTCAGAGGAAACCTCCATGGGAACCACGGAACCACGGGCAGGAGCCCGAGCAGTAGAATCAAAAGAGTCCTCCCAAGGAGTGTAGTAACGATCACCCCACATCTCTCGGATGGGTAGGTAGAACTCCAGCTGCAGGCTGACATGGCAGGTGAGAATCGGCGCCTCATGACGTCTCCAGGCTAGGGCAATCGACACATCTCCCAGATAGACGTAGCAATCGAAGTTCAAGTTAATATGCCAGCACTCTGGCCCTCTGAGGAAGGTCAGACACACATCACCTAGAAATTCGCACATACGTGCCGCCATCGCCTCAGTAGATACTAGTCTTGTTCGGGCCAGAAGCCAGGAAATTAGGGATCTTTCGCCTCCTTGCCGTCGTCTTTGATCAATACAGTATACGCACAGGCAGCAAGTAATAGAAATACAAAAAAAAGAGGTAAGACATCCTATCATCATTACCAATTATAGCAGCCAAAAACAAAACGGCGCCATGAGCCCAAATAGCAATTCAGAACATCATTTCCAAATAATAAGCAGTAAGTCCAACAGCAACCAATTAAACAGTTCCAGGTAGACATTCATTATAGTAATGTTCAGACAATTCACAGTTACGAAAAATAATGATTTACGATGACAGATTATTTCATGATGCACATGCATGCTTTCCCAAATTCCTACTCCATGGAGCTAGACACAAATAGTCAGAGAGAAAGATCAGGAGACATGTCTGTAACTCGGCTGCCGCGGCCAAAGTACTATACATCAGTAATTTCCATGTGCACATTAGGCATTGTACAGATAGTCCACGCTAGATCACGATATAGGACAGTGTCTCAGTCCAGATCATCGGTGCGTTTGCATCGGTTTGCCCCACGAGTAGAAGAGCTACCAACAACCCATTGTGAAGGACCCACACCCCGACACCCCCAAGGTCAAACATGACCTACACTAGTCTACTCGCACCCGTACTAAGGTGTGTTCAATCTCCTAGGCAACTTGGCCTTACAACAATCCACAGGACATTCACAATGCATAAGACTCTATGCATGAACATGTATGATTCACAATTTCATACAATTCCATAATATGCCACAATTGGCTAAGATAAGCATCAAAACATGAATGGTCACTCACATAGACCCATAATGTCATAATATTAAAATCAAATAAGGTAATTCATTTCTAAGACCCATTGTGTATTCTTATTCAAGATTTGCCATTGTTATAAGAATCCGTCACTAAGTAAGTTTCCATAGTCAATTAAATTTTTTTTTCTAAAGTAATTTATTCTTATGCATTTAGAATGGTCATTCTAAGGTCTCAAAAACATCACACTCTCTTGTTCTTGTTCTCTTGGAATTTCCTAAGTCATGTGACAAGGTTATTCTAAGTTCCTCTAAAATTTATGGAATCTCTAATTATATTTCATCCTTCCAAATTTGCTAATTTACTAATCTATTGCCTATGTTTTAGTCATTTAATTCTCCAATCTCCAAGATTACAAAATTTTACATAATTAAGTCCTAATTTACTCTAGAGGCCGTGGCCTCCTTAAAGGGGTCAATTCCAAATTTTTCCTTCCATTAATTTTTATTCTACTTACTTGATTTCAATATGGCTTGCTCTTATTACAAATTGATCACCAAGAAGACCACCTTTTTTGGCCCAAAGACCGTGACCACCAAGGAGGTCTTAAATCCAAATTTTTCCTTTCATTAATTTCATTTTGTCACTTGATTAATTTAAGTCTTGTACTCATCATAATTTATCCACAATTTTACCCAATTTCAAGCTCAAAATTGTGGCCACCCAAGAGGGGTTATCAATTATTTTTCTTCCATTTTCAATCATCTAATCCAATCCAATATATTATTATACACAACCAATCACTCCAATAACATAAACAAAGTAAAATCAACACACAAACATACTAAATTACAAAATCAAAGAATAACCCTCATTAGGGTTTTTCCACAAATAACATAACCAAGGTTCCTAGATGCTAATAGAGGTTGAGGAGGAGTGTCTTCCTCTTACCCAAGTTAAGAAATCAATAGAAACTCCAAGAAATCTCCTTGAAATTTCGGATTGCACCTCCAAAACCCTAAAAATTTTGACTTGATTAGAATAGCATGTGGACATGAAAAATGGACTGTAAATGGCCATTAGAAGACTCTTGAAACTGAAAATGAAGAGAAGGGAAGAAGAGTCTTGAAACTTACATAAAAACTCTAAACTTGAAGCTTGAAGAAAGTGATGAAGATGGTGGAATCTCAAGATGCTCCAAGCAAGAAAGATGTTTAGGAGAGGGAGAGGATTAAGGAAATGTGTTTAGTTTGAATTTTTGTGATGGATGAGTGGAAGAAGAGAGGCTGGCCGTAGCTATGGTAGAGAGAATGAGGAGAAGAAAAAAAATGAAGGAAGAAGAAGAAAGGTAATGAGTGAAAGTGTTTTGGTAAATTATGAAACAAAATGTGTTAATGAATTAATGAAAAGCAAACTAATTCTCCCCTTATTTGGGCTGCTGCTGCCGAGTTTGAGGAAAGAGGGAGGAGAGAGTTTTTGGCTTCCTTTGGAAGCTAAGGGCCATTTGGTCATTGTTTGGTCAAAGCTTCTCAAAGAAGCTTTGATTATTTTACATTAAATTTGAATTAAAGTGAATTGATTAGACATAAAGTAGATTGTATTTGGTTAATGTGGTAGGATTTTTATTACATGCTATTATCCAATGGATAATAGTTACAGTTGACAGAAGTCAGTATTTAATTTGTTTGACAGATAAATTTTTTTCGCAGTATTGTTTTATTTTATCTGTTAGAATTTCTCAAAAATCGTGAAACCTTGTAAACTGTGCCCAGCCTCGGGTTTATTAAGATCCCCCGTCGACATGTCCATAGTCCAAGGTTCACGGAGAAAACATCGCGTTTCTCCCGTTCCGCTCAGTGCGCACGCAAAACAAGGATATACTAAAATATTCAATGTTTCCGAAAAATTCCCAGAAAATTCTCAAAAATTGCAAATATTATGAAACGACTATTCGTCAGAAAATTTTCTAATTTTTGAAGCGTTACAGTCATTTTTTCGACTCTACTCATGTTTTGTGCAAAACGAGGAATATATTAAAATATTCGTCATTTCCGAAAAATTCCGAAAGAATTCACATAAATCACAAATATTAAAAAATGACTATTTGTGGTGAAATAAGTAATTTTCGGAGCGTTACACTGACCTCAGCAATTCTCAGCTCAGTGTGTACGCAAAACGAGAAATATATTAAAATATTCGTCATTTTCGAAAAATTTCAGAAAAACTCCTAAAAATCAAGAATATTCTGAAATGATTATTTATGATTAAACAGATACTTTTCGGGACGTTACAACATAGGTGACCAAGGAAAACGAAATTGAGAAGTGAATGTGAAGAAAGTGAAGAACTTTACCTAAAGCCTCAAGCTTGACCTCCTTGAGATTTCTTTTTGGTGATTTTCGGATTCCACTCACCCAAGAACCCTAGAGTGTTCAAAATCACTCAAATCACACATCAATGCTCAAAAAGAGAAGCCCTTGGTCGCATAGTAACCAAGGAAAATGAAAATGAGAAGAAATAGGAGAGAAATCAAGAATCTTTACCTTGGAAGACAATGGAGACAAGGTTGGATTTGAGCAAGCCTTCTAAGTGAAACTTGTAGGGAAGATGAAGGTGAGTATATAAAAGTGTTTAGTGAAGTGAAAAATCAAAAAGCTTGGTCATCCATGGAAGAGTAATTTTCAGATTTGGAGTAGGAGAGGTAGAAAAGTTGGACTTTTGAAGAGATTTTCTAAAGAGAAAGTGTAGAGGAGGTTGAGAGAAGTCTAGAAATGGTCTTAGTGAAACAAAAAGATGAAGAATCATGGCCATTAGTCGGCTGCCATTTTTGGATTCAAGAGGAGGAAGAAGAGAAGAGGTGGAGAGAAAATGGAGGTAGGAATGGAAAATGAAGAAACTTTCTACACAAAGAAGGTAGAGGAAGTGAGGGCAAGTGTAGAAATGAGCTTGGAGAGGAGAAAAGATGAACAAAAATGGAGGAGAAGGTGGCTGGAATTTCGTGGCTATGGTGGAGGTAGAGAGAAGGAGGAGAAAAGATGAAGAAGATGAAGTGAAGAGAGAGAAAGTGGTAGGTTAAAGTGAGGTAATTTTGTGTATGTATTAGGTTAAGTGTGCAAGTCACAATTTTGCCCACCTTAGCATGTGTGGGCTGCTGCAATAGAGAGTGTGAGGAAGAGGATTTGGCTTCTCATGCAAGCCAAGGACAATTGGGTCATTTGGTGGTCAAAGCTTCTCAAAGAAGCTTTGAAAAAGCACACAAATTTGAATTAAAGTAGATTTAATTTGACATAAAGTAGATTGTATTAGGATAAGGTGATAGAGTTTCTAATGCATGTTATTATCCAATGGATAATAGTTACAGTTGACAGAAGTCGGTATTAATTTATCTGACAGATGAAATTTACACAACGTTTTATTATTTCGTCTGTTAAATTTCTCGAAAAATATGAAATCTTGTAAACTGTATCCGGCCTCGGGTTTAGTAAGATCCCCCATCGACGTTTCCATAGTTCAAGGTTCTCGGGAAAAATATTTCATTTTCCCGGCTCCGCTCAATGCGCACGCAAAACGAGAAATATATTAAAATATTTGACGTTTCCAAAAAAATTTCAGAAAATTCTTAAAAATCACAAATATTGTAAAATGAATATTTGTCATAAAATTTTTCAACTTTCGAAGTGCTACAATCGTTTTCCAGAGTCTACTCGATGTACATACAAAACGAGAAATATATTAAAATATTCAACATTCTCAGAAAAATTTAGAAAAATTCCCAAAAATTCCAAATATTGTTAAATAATTATTTATCATAAAATTATCAATTTTCGGGATGTTACATAATATGTCCGCTAAATTTTGTCACAAAATGAGTTAGTTTAGGCACTTTACCGCAACACAGAATGTGCAAAATGACTATTTTAACTCAAGAAAATAGCATAAATTGCTTGGTTAAGTGAAATAAATATGGAAAATTTATTTCAGTCATGAATGTGTTGAAGAAGATGTAATTAAATTTTGAGGATAAACGGAGCCAGTTTGGTATTTTTAAGTACATCGAGTGAGTGTTTAAATACCGGATTGACGAGTCGTAGATATGGAAAGTTAAAAAAATGATGAAACAAGTATTTAGATGAATCTTAGGATTTTTTTAATGCTTTTGGATGTTAGGAAACTTGATTTAGTAAAATCAAAGTGTTCTTAACATATACAAAATTTTAGCAAAAAGGACCAAATTACCCCTAATGTTTATCTATAATGTGATTTTTCACTCATTTTGCTCTCCTCTCTCTCTCTTGGCTACGTTAAAGTAGAAAAACCAAAGGAAAGAAATGAATGGCAGAGACGAGAGAAAACATGGCAGAAATAAAGGAAAAGAAAAAGGAAAAGAAGAGGGAAGCAAGGGAAAGGGCTTGGTTCATCTATAAGATTTGAGGTAGAGGAAAACATTTCCAAAACTCCTCTCTTTCTTTCATTCTATGTGCTGCACATTTTTTATGGAAAAACAAAAATAGAGTTTTGATGTAAATTGTGAATTCTATGTTTGATTCTCATCTCTTTGAGCTTGGTAATGGTTGGTTTGTAGTTTGTGAATCATGATTGTGAACTATGAGTTCTTGTTCTTTCATGAAATGTATAGTCATAAAAATGAGTTTTTGTGGTTCTATTTGATTCCTTTAAGTCATGATTGAATGGATTAATAGGATGTATGAGAGTTACAAGATGCTTAGCGATCATGATTGATGCTCAAAACTGGTTGGAGGTTTGAATTTCTGGTTTGGTTTTAATGTTGACAAATGGGCATTTTGTGAAGTTGGGCTTGATCATTGATCCAATATTGATGCATTAGGAGTGTATTTAGAGGTTACAATATGAATGTGGTGTTGAAGAACATCTAAGAACTGATTTTAAGGGTTAGAATTTGGTTAGAACCCAAGATTATGCAGAACACATTTCTGTAAAATTCTCTGACAACCTGTGATGTTTGTTGCATAATTTGAGCTACAGACATCGAAATGACTTTCTTCTTATTGCATTTGAAAGGTAAGATACAAGGCTTTATGTAATAAAAATTTTAGATTTTTAGGTCAACCCAAATAGCATCAATTTCTATTTTAATCCGAGACAGATTCTGCAGAAATAAGCAATCTGGTACTTTGTAAACCAGATTGCATAATTTCCTAATCCAAGGTCATAATTACATGAAACTAGTGGCAATTTGAAGCTAACATGTAAGTCTATAAAAGGTAAAAATTTCAAAAAAATTTCACTCTTCGTTTGTTCCCAGTTTCAATTTAAAGTTAAGTTAGAATCGGGTAAAATAACTAGTGTCCTGTTTCAATTTCTACATTTTGTTGCATAACTTTAGATACACTTGGCTAAATGAAGTGAGGTTTGTGGCATTTGAAAGATATGAGATGAGGCTATTTGCCATTGAAATTTCAGAATTTTTGCAGTTAAAATGTACATTTCGTGCACTCATGAAAAACAACTTTTTTAGGCAAAAATTGAGTATTTTTGTGATGGTTTAAACTCTATGAATACTAAGAACTCCTTTAATAGCTAAAGTTTAGTTAAGGTAGTGTAGCATAAGTGTGGTTGCTCTTTTATAGGTTAAACTTAAACTAAATGCTCCTTTATTGAGTTTTGAAATGAAATGGATGCATGATATTTGATATATGAATATGATGAATTGAATTACTTATGATATGAATCATTATTTTGTATGAAATGAATGATATATATGAATGATGTTGAGGAGCATATTGACATATGCATGTTAATGAATAATGTTGACAAGCATGGTATTGAGGGGCATAAAAATGAAAGGATAAGGGTAGATTGAGGTTGAATGAGTCACTCCCTCTCTACTTGAAAAAAATGAAAGGATTGAATAATCTTATATACAATGAATTGTATGAATGAAAAGCTTGATGACTAAGGTTATGTCTCTTTATTATGCAAAGAAAAGCCAGGTTATGTGAAAAATGAATGAAGGAAAGGTTTTAAAATACTTTTGTATGTTTTATTTTCAAACTTGTTATTTGTTATTTTCTTGTATGAATGGCTCTATGGCTTGAGCAAAAAGAGCTCCTAGTGTCAGGGTTCTGGGTACTCATACACAGAGTGAGGTATTAAAAGTGGTAACAGGTAACCTCACTATTGTGGGGCAAAATAGACCACTCATACCAAGTAGTGCAATGATGTAAGGAGCAAAAGGGCTTCCTACCCCTTTCTATCCAAGATATACAAGGATCAAATGGACTTCCATGAACAAAGGTCTTCCTAGAAGAAAGAGGTTCTTGGAAATATACAAGTAACATGTGTTTTCTGTATAAATGGTTTTAAAAGTAACTTTGCATGTTTTGGTTTTCAAACTTGATGTTTGCTATTTCCATGTATTTAGCTTGAGCCAAAAGAGCTCCTAGTGCCAGGGTTATGATATTAAGAGAGGTCAAAGAACAAAAGATTTCCTAGTACCTCATTTTACCCACAGGAAATACAAGGAACAAAGGTTTCCTAGGAATATACAAATATTATGAGTTTTTCTAAAGTAAAATGTTTTTACCCATATTACACAAGCATACATTAGGGCATTTTCTTAGGCATTGTAACACCCTCCTCAGGGCATCACATTTACGACTACCAACTTATAATCTGAAAATCACTTCATAAAAGGTTTGAGTTATAAAACATGGGTTTTAAAATTTCTTCTCGCGGAAATATAAACTTACTGATATTTATAGGTAATATTAAAAAATATAGATTTAAACTGATTAATATACATTACAAATACCACAAAATATTTAACAATTATTCAAGAAATATAAAACTTACAGACTCAATTTTAAATAGTAGCAAACCCCATGACGGGTCCTACTCAATAGCGTGGTAAAACACTAACGAGAAAACTCAACATACTTATTCCTTCTTGTATCCATCTTGATGTACCATGTATCTGTTCCTTGTCAACACTGCACACTATCGAATCCTGAATGACCACTCCTCAATGTTGTCACCAATCTCAGAATATCTACCACCCGTCACGTCTAAGAAAACTCGTTCCGTCTGCTACACAATTTTTAATAATACAAATACAGCAAAATAATATAACAAAGAGGTGAGATCACCTACACCAATACCAACATGGTAGCACAGAGATAACACAAACAACACACCATATAGATATATCATACCATAATTACAATTATGGCATCATCATAATGTATAAAATAACAATAATTATAATAATGCCAACAACATTATTTATCATCATCATCATCCAATATTCCTCAATTAGAAATAGATATTCAATATTTATGATAATGCCGTCAACATTATTCAAGTATTCAACAGTTCAATTATCATAACCAATGCTCAGTTATTATGCATATGTTATGCATGTAGACTCAATGTACCACTCTATGGAGGTTTTCACAATTTCGAGAAGAATGCTTTGGTTAATTGTCAGCCTTAGCCCAAAGACAATCTCCCAGTCGTTGAAAAGAATCGTGTTATTGTCGGGTATTGTCAATTCGTTGCAATGGACTGCATCACTAAGTGACACATGGTCTTTGCCAATCTCAGTCCACTGGTCGACCACCGTGCCTTGACGCCCCCAAGATCCATCATAGACCTCACTATCAATTCTCATTCCCTCTTCAACCACAAGGGTCACAATAGCATCAGCTATTAATTTTTGTTTAATGCACGAATATCTCAATGCAATTTTGTTCAATTTCATCATATGCCTCAATGCATATTTTTCAATTTCATCATATGCCTCACTACATATTTTCCAATGCATGTACAATGCACCAAATGCCAATCACAGGCAAAATTCATCATTTCCAATGCATGTTTAATGCACCAATGCCAATCACAAGCTAATTTCATAATTTTCTCATACAATGTCCATACACTGATCCAACAGTAACCATACTGTATATTTAATAGCGAAATCACGTTATCGTGTTTTTCATAGTTGCGAAACACTTTTGTCACGTTTTTCATAATCGCGCAACATTTCTGTTACGTTTTCACAATTTTGCAACATTTCTGTTACGTTTTCAAATCGTATAGCAATTTTCCATCGTTTCTCAATCATGTAAAAATATTCCACCCTTTTTCAATCACGTAGTGATTTTTCAACGTTCTCTCGATCACGAAAAAATATTCCATCATTTTTAAATCGCGTAGCAATTTTTCAACAGTATCACAAACGTGTAAAAATATTTAAACACTTTCAAAATTGCGTAAAAATATTTCAACGTTTTTCAAATTGCATGGAAATATTTAAACATTTTTCAAATCGTGTGGCTTAAAAATCACGTTTTTAAGTTACGTAAAACATTTTTCACCATTTTACAATCACGTAAAATATTCCTTAATATTCCAAACATTATTTTGGATTTTCAAACAAATCAATATCATTTCCAACATCATTTTTCACATTTCTCCTTTTAAAAAAAATACTTTTCTCAAAATAATATGACATCTCACATTTTCTTACTCAAGAAAATCCTTTTTGCAATATATTTCACAAATTCACCATTTCATTAAATTAAATCAATGTTTCTAACTTTAAAAATTAGTCACGCTCTCCAAAACCCAAAGGATGAGTTACACGTTAGAAAATATCAAATCACTATTATATTCTCCATTTTTCTCAAATCAATTTTAAAATCAATTCTCTTCAAAATAAATTGAGGTTCAAACACTTTCAACCTCTTTTTGTCTTTCATAAACGAAATTCCATCTTCAAATGACAAAACACTTTGTTTCTATTTCTTTAATCCTTGTACTAGATCAAATATTTTTCTACTTTGAAATCACTTTGTTTCATAAAACCAAGGCATTACAAGCCTTCAAAACCGTAGTACTTGGCCATTGAAACCATCAAATATTTTTCCTTCTAAATCGATATGGTTTTACACAAACAAAACCATTAAAATTTTTCTTCAAAACCGTGAGACTCTTAGTCTTAAAAAAATCAATTCATTTGTTCATTTTCATGTTCACTTTCTTTGCAAATCCTTAAAATCATCAACGTATTACTCATAATTAGTAAAATACTTAAAATCTTTTGCTCCCAAAATTAGTTTGTGAACACCTATTTTGAGGTGTCTTGGCCGAAATTCCTCTTGGTCTTTGGAACCAAAAATTGTTTTCCTTTCCATCAATTTTTATGGCATACATCACATATAATGAACATATTATATTTCAAGCATACCATAAAAGCAAATAAAAAGCATACTAAGCATGCAAGCACAAATAAACCATGCTAAGCATATCAAGCATAAGCAAATAATCAAAACATATAAATACCCACAAATAATTACATGACCATGGATATGAATCCTCACATGGATTCACCATCCATCAAATACACAACCATCTCTCACCACCATACTTGGTTGGTGAGATGAATCTCCATCTTACCTCTTGAAGAACCTCAAAAGCTCCTTGGTTTACTTCTTTTTCCAAGTCCTAAATCACCAAAAGCTTTTCAAATACAAAACAAAACACAAGTTTATTAGCATATCAAGCTTGAACAAGAAGAACCATGGATCAAACATGGTTTAGAACATGAAAATGAAAAGAAGAAATGAAGTTTTCTTACACTTCACCTCAAAAACCTTAGAACTTGCTCTTGGAAAAACTCCTTGAAGATGAAAGATTTAGAACTTGCTCCAAACTACAAAGTGTCTTAGAATAAGGTAAGGATTCAAGAAATAAGGTTGGATAAAATTGTTGAGTGATGGAAGGCAATTCTTGGGTGCTTGGCCGAAACATGGAGGAGAAGAGAAATGGAGAGAAAGTTTGATAACTTAGCTTTAGAAATGTTCAATAATGATCAAGATGGAGTAATAATGGTGTCTTGAAACTTGGCTACTCTCCTACACCATCACAAAACTGTCCCCCCCTTCTTGCTTCTTCAAAGAGTGACCAATTTCAATTTCCATTATTTGAAGCATTCCTAACCATTGATTAGTTCAATGGTTAGGATTAAGGTAGATTCTAGGTATAGCTTTTAGATTAGAAGACTTAATCTAAGCCATTGGATCCTTCTCCTTGAAATTCTAGCCATTAGATGCATCTCCAAAAAATGAAGGGTCAAGATTACTCCTTCATACTTTAAATCCAAGGGTCATAATTAGTCATAGCCATTTTAGAAGACCAAATCTCCACCATTGATTAAATCCACATCCAATGGTCATAAATGGTCCTTGTCACTTTATAAGACCAAATCTCCACCATTGATTAAATCCACATCCAATGGTCATAAATGGTCTTTGTCACTTTATAAGACCAAATCTCCACCGTAGATTAAATTAACGGTAGATATCCAAAGCCTTCCTTATTAAGCTTGTCTTTACAACCATTGATTAGATCAATGGTGAACATCCAAAGCTTCCTAACTAAGTTTACTCCCACACCATTGATTTAATCAATGGTGATCATCCAATGCTTCTTCATTAAGTTTATTTCTCAACCGTTGATTAAATCAAGATCAAGTCTCTACCTCTGATTAAATCAATGGTGGATATCCAAACTACCAATGTTGACGTAAGCAGTATAATATTTATTGTTATCTGTTATTACCCTACGAATAATATTTTTACTGTATTTTTATCACCCGATAATTAAATACAGTACAAAACACAGTAAAAGAAAATTTTTAAAAACTGTTTCTGGATTCAGGTTTAGTAAGATCCCCCATCTCCGTCTAAACAGTACAAATTTTTCTATGCGTAAAAAAATTTTCACTTTGCGGGACCCACCTGGGCCCACATAAGGCCACTTGGGCCCACAAACAGCCCAAAAATAATCAGAGAAATATAAAAATTTATAATCATCCACAAAAATCACAAAAATTGTAAAACTTATGAAAATCAAGTCGGATTAGTAAAATTCATTAAGAATTTTCAAAAAGAAATAAAATATGAAGGCTCGTATACAACCCAAAAATAATATTAAAATAATAAAAAAGGTAAAAATTTTAAAAAATTCCTAAAAATCACAAAAATTATAAAATCCACAGAAGTCATGTCGGATTATTCAAAATAATTAAGAATCGCTCGAAATAAATAAAATACGAATTTTCGGAGTGTTACATGCATGCTCATACATCATCAAGTATTGCATAAAATGACTATTATATGAGCAATTGTTTTATTTTATATTGATGAAAGGTTGATGGATAGCTTAAGGATATATAATGAAAAAGGATGCTTATGATTGCTTGCCACCATACTTGTAGTAAATGACTATGTTGATTTGAGTTGAATTTCTATGTACTAATTAAATTGTTTTACGTAATTAAATGAGTTATTTGTTTTGGGAAGGGAAAGGAATAGTTTTTGGCTTATGCCACCTTTCCACACATATTTACGTGTAACTTGTTTTTCCCCGAAGCAGCTGGATTTGTTGTGATGACACATTTTCAAAATGTACTACTGAGAATTTATAAATTCTCACGTCAATTTTCTGTTTCCATAATAAATCCAGATGAGGACCAAAGCTGGAGCAAAGACAAAGCGTTGAAGACCTAGTTGCTTGCATATATATATATATATATATATATATATATATTTTGTACTCAGATTTATGGTTATGTAATTAGGTCTATACGGCTAGTTTTGTAAAGTATGTAATCTTAAACATATCATGTGGTTGTAGAGTAAAGAGCAAGTTTCCAAATTGTGTAAAATGTCTTGTTCTCTTTATTTTTATGTTAAAGGCTCTATATATATATATATATAAATTTTGTACTCAGATTTATGGTTATGTAATTAGGTCTATACAACTAGTTTTGCAAAGTATGTAATCTTAAACATATCATGTGGTTGTAGAGTAAAGAGCAAGTTTCCAAATTGTGTAAAATGTCTTGTTCTCTTTATTTTTATGTTAAAGGCTCTATATGTCTATTTGTTGATAGTTGATATACAAGTTGTGTTTATGTTTAAGTTTAGAAGTGATATGCTTAACTCTATTTACTCAGTATATTGATGATATACTACAGTATTAGAGTTAGGGTGTTACAAAACAAGTATTATGCTACCTTTGTAATCATATACAAGTCTAACATGTTAAAGAGGATGTTACACACAGAGCAATTACTTGGCCTTCATCGCGTCGTTACGCCAAGAAAGAAAAGCCTCCGCCAACAAAATATGTAGGGAAAGAAGGGAACACCTTTAAGAATTTAGGAAAGAAGAGGAAGATGGTCTTAGAAAGGGACATGACCCTCCACACGCTCATGAGAAGCATAAAAAGAGCCATTCTCTGGAAAAGATCCACTTTCAAACATAGCCAGAAAACAAAAGAAACAAGTAATAACCTCACTGCAAACATTTCCTATTTATAGAAACAATAATATGTAACATCCTCAATAATATGTTAGGCTTGTTTATGGTTACAGAGGTAGCCTAATACTTGCTTGACATGTCAGTTTAATTTTGTGACAAACTAAGTTAGTTTAAGCATTTTGCTACAACACAGAAGGTGAAAAGTGTAACATCATCTTTTTATATATGTTAGACTTGTATAAGGTTACATAGTAGCTTAATATTTGTTTAACATGTTCGCTAAATTTGTGACGTTTTGAGTTAATTTAGACACTTTGTCGTAACACAGAACGTGTAAAATGACTATTTTAAATTAGAAAAATAGCAAAAATATGTAATTAAAGGAAATAAATATGGAAAGTTGATTTCTAGGTCACAAATGGATGGAAGAGGATGTGGTTAAATTTTGGGGGGTAAACAGAGTTAGTTTGGTATTTTTAAGGATACCGAGTAAGTATTTAAGTACTGATTTGAGACACAACAGATATGAAAAATTAAGGAAATTGTGAAACAATAATTTTGATGAATCTTAGAATTTATTCTAAAATTATTGAAAGTTAGGAAACTTACTTTAGTTAAATCAAAGTGTTTTTAACAGATACGAAATTTTAGGAAAAGACCACAATACCCTTAATGTTACTCGCTTTTTAAAAGTGAGAATTCCTCACTTTTCTCTCCACTCATGCACATGGTCTGGGCAGAATAGAAAAAAAAAAAAAACGTAGAAACAGGGGAAGAAGAGCGGGAGAGGAAAGAGGAGGAAATGGAAGGAAAATCAAGAGACAAATTCAAGATTTGAAAGCTCATCTTCAAGTTTGAGGTAGGGGATTCATTTTTAATTCCTTTCTTGCTCTTTTTCCCATCTTTTTCCTCCCTTTGGTTGCATGAACAGTGCTGTATAAATGAGATTTTCATGAGTTAATAAGCTTTTATTGGTTAGATTTGAGTGTGAAGAAAGTTTAGAACAAGTTTATGTTCTTGATTGTTCATGGTTTTGAAGAAACGAAAAGGGGTTTTTATGGAAAGTTGGTTATGATTTTTAATTCAAGATGGATGAGGTTTTAGTGTGATTAAAGGTTCTGATGTGTTTGTGATGTTGGAAATTAGTTGAATGTATGATTAAATGGAAGAATTATTGGTTGGAAGTGAAGATACAGCAGCAACCATACTGTTGTTGTTGTTGTTGTTGTTATTGTCCAGCCGTGAACAGTAACACGTCGGGTCCTGTTCATCTGTGAACAATAATACATGGTTGCTGGCTTGCTGTCCAGTTGGAAAGAAGAGGAAAAATGTGATGTTTTGTGATATTTGCTTATACTATTTTAAATGAGAATAAGCATGGATAATTCAAGCAAAGTATGGTTTAAACATAATATTATTTATAAGACTAAGAATTGATAGATATTGTTTAATTGATGAATGATGAGACAAAATGAATGTATGGTATTTAATGTTTGTATGTAATGACTTGGATTATTCATGAAGTAAATCCTTATATGTTATCGATATGGAACAAAGGTTATATATATGTTAACTATGTTGGAAAGTATAATAAAATGAGTTTATTCATGAATGAGATTTGTCAAGCATAATATTGGGAGACATTAAAATGAAAAGTTAAAGGTAGTGAGGTAGAATAAGTAATTCCCTCTCTACAATGTAATGAATAAGTGTAAAGCTTATTATTTAATGATTAAGGATTTTGCTCCCTTATTATACAAGAAAGAGTTAGAAATGGAAAGTGACTAAAGTATGGCTTGATTAATGATATGGTGGGGATGTAATATGAACCTTGACTTTATTGCTTGGGAAATTGACATATTTAAATAATGTGCACCATTGCTTATACTTTGTAAGAATTAATGATATATGTTGATGAGAAATGAGGCCTTGAACCATGTTATTAGTAATGTTGACAAACATAATTTTGGAAGCAATATAAAAGGAATGATAAAGGTAGATGAGGTTGAATAAGTCCTTTTCTACAATTATATATGATAATGTATAAAGAGAAAGTTTAATGTTTATGGTATTGCTTCCCTTTTATGTAATGAAAGATATGATTGAGTAAAAGTTAAAGAAAGAAAGGTTTTTAATATTATGCATGTTTTGTTTTCAAACTTGTTATTTGGTGTTTCTATGTATTGCAAGTTATGGCTTGGACAAAAGGGCTCTAAGTGTTATGTTATAGATGTTTGGTAGTGCAAGGAACAAAAGGGCGTCCTGCCTACCCAGAAAACAATACAAAGAACAAAAGGGTTTCTTGAAAATAATCAAATAACATGTATTTTCTAAAATAAAATCTTTTCAAAGAATCATTACATGAGCATACTTTATGATTCTCAGTAGGCATAATCATACATTACCATGCATTACATAAAAATTAACGATTGTATGGGCAATCGTCTTGTTTTTATTAAATATGAAGAGTATGGATAAAAGCTAATTAGAAAAGGTTGAGATTAGTATTTAGAATGAGTTAAGTGTTGTTCCTAATATGATGATAAGTGTTTAAGGTATATGTTGTTTGAATTGATTGCTATGACATAAATGAGTTATTTTGTAATTGAATGAACTATCTGCTTTGGGAAGGGAAAGGATTGAGTTTTGGCTTATGTCACCTTTCTAAATGATTAAGTACAATTTGTGTTTTACCCCAAAATAGCTAGATTTACCATGATGTCACAACTTTAAATTTACTACTGAGAATTATTAATTCTCATCCCAGTTTTTATTTTATGTTTTTCATAATAAATCCAATAAAGGATCAAAGCAAGCTCAAGGCAGGGTGATGAAGATTTAGTTAAGCGGTTTATGTATTTATTATGGTCTGTAAATTCATACTAATGGCTCTGTAATTAAGTTTATGTAATTAGTTTTGTAAAGGCTTGTAATCTTAGACATATCAGATAGATTTCCAATAAAGAGCAATTTTCCTGAGGTGTAAAATGTCTTGCTCTCTTGCTTCCTTAAAGGCTCTATATATTTATTAGTTAAATAGATATTGAACAGGTTGTTTGTTACGCTAAAGTTAGAAAGTGACATATTAATTCCATTTACTTAGTATACGTAGGGTATACTACAAATTTAGAATTAGTGTCTTACAAAAAGTAGCCTAAAATGATTCAGAAAATGACTTTAAAGACTAAGTTAAAGGAAATAAATATAGATAATTTATTTCTATATCACAAATATGTAGATGAGGATGTAATTAAAGTTTCAAGATAAACTGAGTGGATTTGGTATTTTTAAGTACACTGGTTATGTGTTTTAATGCCGGATTGATATGTAGCAGATATGGAAAAGTATGAAAATGGTAAAACTAGGATTTAGGTGAATCCTAGGTTTTATTTTAATATCTTTGGAAGTTAGGAAACTTGATTTTGTAAGATCAAAGTATTCCTAAGAGATATAAAGTTTCAGCATAGAATTTTAAGTAGCCTTAGTTTTTCAAATGATCCTATATTTTCTTTGACTTTATAAGCCTTTTTCTCTCCTCACACATGACAACTTGTAGCAGAAAAACAAAGCCAAAAATGAAAGAAAATAGAGGCAGAAAGGAGAGAAGAACGAAGGGGAAGAGGAGGAAAAAGGGAAGAAAATCAAAGGGGAACAAGAAGACCACATCAAAGCTTGAGGATCATCTTGTCTACAAGAGGTAGGGGTGCTTGACTTCATCCTTCTCCCTTTCATCTTCATCTTGTCTCTAGGTTTACTTGATGAGTCAAAAAATGGGTTTGGATGGGTTTAGTGAGGTAGATACTTATTTCTTGCTTCTATGGTTCAAGTGAGCTTCTTTTTAGCTTGTTTGATGCTTGGTTAATAGTTTTGATCCCTCAGAATCCATTATTTTTACTTGAGCTATAAGTTAAGAAATGGGTTTTTAGATATGTGATTGATTCTTTAATCCATGGTTGAGAGAATTAAGAGGTTGTATGTGTGTAACACCCTTGTGGGGATGTCACATATATAAATAAAATAAAAGAAAGATAAATAAAATCTACCCAAGTTGTAAAACATTTGTAACATAATATTGTGGGTCGTAAAATTCTTCTTGTTAAACAGAATAGTATTAAATAAAATAACGCGGAAACACAAAATAAACAAACCAACATCTCACATAATATACATATGGTACTAGTTATAAGTTATACAAATAATTTACAACTATCCATATTTAAACTAAAACGATAAACAAAACAAGAAAAGGTTAATATATACAAACGCAGACGCGCCCAAGTACACATCACAAATATCTAACCCTCTGAAGGATCACTCTCAGATGAAACTTCAGGTGATAGATATCCAGGATGCCTCGACCCTCTACGGACACGGGTCCGTGCAGTCGATACGCTACTAATCTCACTAGGCGCATCAAACATACCGCCCCAATGATGCCTAAGAGATAGCGGCAACTCCACATGTAAGTACAATAAAGTAGAAAAGATCGGCACTCCATCAAACTCCGTACGTATGGTCACAGTCAGACGCCCTACGTACGTCACCGAATCTCTATCTTCTCGCAGATGCCAGGCTTCAGAGCCTCCGTGAAACTCAAGTTGCACGAATCCAAAGAATCCTGGTAGCGTCATATCCACACAATCAATCCAAAGGATATGGATGATCAGATGGTTCTTGATCGTAGAACTGATCTTTGGCTTGCTGCTCTTCCTCCTCTTCAGGATACTCATACTCAAGAGGCTGTTCCTCTTCCTCAAACTCTTTATCACATAATTTAAATATACAGATAACACAAACAAGAAAGAGGTAAGACAATCTAAATCATCACAAACATGGTAAATAAGAAAACGATAATACAACAAGTATAACAGTTCATACAATATAGCATTCTATAATAGCATAAATGAAACACAAGATAACACAGATGTAATGTAACACAGAACGCAATGTAACAACATATAGTGGTACAGATAAACAAAATAGCACAGATAAATAATGGTACAGATAAATAATGATACAGATAAATAAACTGGTATAGATAAATAGCATTAAAATGTATGAGATAAAAATATATGAAATGTGACTCAACCCTACTCCATGGAGCTAAAACACAGACATCAGAGTGAATGACCCACAAAATCTATTAGTACCGTC
This sequence comes from Ormosia emarginata, assembly GCA_029884605.1. NCBI lineage: Eukaryota > Viridiplantae > Streptophyta > Magnoliopsida > Fabales > Fabaceae > Ormosia > Ormosia emarginata. The sequence continues at coordinate 23,158,555 of JAQQTP010000061.1, forward strand.
GACCGCCCAATAACTATTCCGCTGTCTCACGTTGCGTCTATAGCCCACTATAAAAAAAAGATGTAGTGGTATAGCACACTGTCATACGTCGTGTAACTACAGGCTTGCACTAATAGACTTCACAAGATCTTAATTAAGTATAGTGCGTGTCGAGTCCATTAGTGTGTTACCAGTTACCACGGCCCAGAGGAACGACCAACTGTCCACAAATGGAATAATCTGCACACTAATGTCTCTAAGTTCATTCAAGTTGAACCACACTACGCTTATCACACTGACAACACGATGTTATTCATCTCGTCAATCAATCCACCAATTATCAACCAAATTGGCACAACTCAATGCATGATAAAAATTCCAAATATGCCTTCACTGGCAAAAATTTCAAATATGCCCTCATTGGCAAAAATTACGAATATGCCCTCACTGGCAAAATTCCAAATATGCCCTCACTGGCAAAAATTACAAATATGCCCTCACTGGCAAATCGCATATATATACAGTACGTCCCACCTGACGGTACTGTTTCATAATCTGTCCGGGTCCACCACTTTGGCCCGACAGTAAAGCTTGCTGTTTTCGTCAATCGCGTAGAAATTTTATCGCGTTTTCTAAATCTCGTTGCTTTTATAAACGTTTTTAAATCGCGTAAATATATTTTACTATTTTTAAAATCACGTACTGTTTTTCAAACGTTTTCTCAATCGCGTAAGATTTTTAAATCATTTTCTTGTCCAAATTCCTTAAAATTACTGTTTAAATAAACAGAAATAATATTTAATACGTTTGAACTACGTAGAATATTTTTCATACCGTATAAATTATATTTGCTATCTTTTCTATCTTATTTGTCTGTTTTTAGCAAAATTTGACAGTATTTTGCTTAGAAAATGTATAACGATGATTTTCTAAGTTTTTCGTAAAAATTTCTTTTATTTATATTATAACCATTTAATTACACTTTTGAAAACTACTAACGTGCTTCAAAATATAATATGAGCTCTACGTTAGAAATTTTACAAAAGCTACTGTATTTCCTTTTAACTATTAAAATCATTAGTTTTAACTTCTTAAACTTAATCTAATCAATTTATTTCTTCGAAAATCATTGTAGAAAAATCCCTTTTAACATATATTGCTTCGTTTTGATTGAAAATGGTTTGGAAATGATTTTAGAAATCATAAATCCTTGGCTTTGGCATGTTGGCCGAAACACTTAAAATTACCATTAGATCTCTACATTCATTTTTCTTGCTCTAAACAATTTTGCATCTTGTTAATTTTCCTAGGTTAATTAAATCACACTCTTAGAAAATTGATGAGAACATTTTGGTTCTCCTTTTTGGTTGAGGTCGTGAGCCTTATTGGTGTGTTCTTTGGAACACTTATGCAATCCTTGACATGTTGTTCACATCTAACTATTTACACATGCATTTCTAACATATACAATATTTTTAAAGCTTGTAGACATGCATATTAATACAAATCATAAATAGGAAAGCTATTAACAAGCATACAAATGAATCCTTATGGATTCTACAATCACAAACAATTTCCATCTTCTTACCACCACACAAGGATGATAAGATTTAAGTCTTCCTCTTACCTTAAATGAAGACAAATGCTCTTTCACTCCTTTCTATGGTTTCGGTTTTCACCCTCCAAGACACCTATCAAGCTTAAACAAAAATTCTACAAGTTATAATCATGAAAGTAAGCTTAAACCATGGATCAATCATGGCTTAGAACTTTGAAAAAGAATTTAGAAATGAAAAACAAAGAGTTTCACCTTCTAGGTAAAATCTCCCAAGTAGATTTTCAAGCTCCAAATGATGGATTTTGCAAGAACTCTCAACTAGAGATGTTCTTAGAATTGTGTTTAGGTTTAGAAAAGTTGGTTGGATGAAATTTTAGGTGGATGGATGGTGAAGAATGGTGTTTGGCCGAATGCTTCACAAGGAAGACAATAATGGAGTTGATATTTTTGGAAGAGAGAGAAGAGAGAAAATGCATGGAAATCAAGTGAATAATGGCCTTCCTTGAGTGAATGGCTGTAGACATGAAGGGGCAAGGAGGTGTCCATTGTGGTTGGCTCCATGCTAGCCTTAGAATTGATCAATGGTGAGGATTAAGACTTGATCACCAAGCTTTGCTCTCATTGGTTAATCCTAGCCTTATCACTAACCTTGTCATCAAGCTTAGTCACTAATTAAGCCTAGTCATTAAGCTTAGTCACTATCCTAGTCACTAACCTAATCATTGGGAATCTGCTCTAGCTTGAAACATTAACTACTTTGCTAAACGTGGGTCCCGCAAGACATTCCCGTAAGATCCCCTAGCTCCGAATAATTAAAATAAGATTTCCCCGGCCCAGAAAATATTATTTTCCTGTCCCGGAGCAAATCACACAAAAAGTCCAAATAAAATCACAGACAGTAATATAAAACAGTAATTCATACAGAAAAACAACAAACAGTACAAAAAGGACATAACGGTCATTTATCCTAAAGTTGAAAAACATCAAACAGTACATTCGGGACACAACGGTAACTCACCCAAAAGTTTAGGGTGTTACAATGTGAGCGACAACATGAATAGAGACCTTGAATGATGTTAGAAATCATCTAGGAATTGATCTTGAGGGGTAGAACATGGTTAGAACCCAAGATTATGCAGAACACGTTTCTGCAAAATTCTTTGATAGCTTGTAGTGTTTGTAGCATAACTTGAGTTGTAGTCATTGAAATGACCTACCTCTTATTGCATTAGAAAGCTAAGATACAAGGATTCATGTAGTAAAAATTTCAGATTTTTAGGGTAACCCAAGTAGCACCAGTTTCGGTTGAATCCAGGACAGATTCTACTGAAACAAGCAATCTGGCAATTAGTAAACTAGATTGCATAACTTTTTGCTCTGTAGTGTAAAATACATGAGACTAGTGGAATTTTGAATATAACATATAAGGCTATAAGGGTTAAAATTTCAAGAATTTTACACTCTTCATGCATTCCCAATTTTAATTTTAAGTAAGGTTAGCTTCTGCATTATGTGGCATAACTTTGCCTACACTAAGTCAAATGAAGTGAGGTTTATTTCATTTCAAAGATATGAGGTAAGACTATTTGCCTATAAATTTTTAGAATTTTTGAAGTTAGGATGCATATTTAGTGTATTCATGAAAATCAGTCTTTTTAGGTGAAAATTGAGGTATACTTATGATGGTTTGAACCCTAGGAATACTAGTAACTCATTTAATAGTTAAAGTTGAGTTATGGGAGTATAGTAATAGTGTGTTTTCTCTTTTATGGGTTAAGCTTAGACTAGATTCTCTTTTATTGAGTAAAGTTGAGCAAGTTGAGCTTGAATGATGATTAATAATCAAGGTAGAATGCTACCCAGTTTTAACCAGAATTTTATCACTTTTGATGTGTGAAATGGTGGCTCGAATTGGGTAGAAATGTCATGGAAAAATGTTGCCTCAATGTGATATGAATTGTGATGTAGTTGTACATGATATTTTGGCTTGAAAGGTGATAAAAACTCATGGTAGTAATTTGCCCTATTTTGACCATGGTTTAAATGCATTTGTATCATGCATTGATACCAAGTCTTGAATGAAAATGTAAAGCTTGAATTGTACATAAGTTTCATACTTGTTGAATAAATTAAGATGGTGCTAATATGATTCTTAGTCGTGATATACTTGAATTTATGGTGCTTAATATTGATTAATTGTGGTACTATGAATTTAAGAAGAAATCCTAGCATTAGTACTATTGAATTGACCATATAAGTCTTTAATTGGCCATAGGGGCCGAATGATAACTCAATGAAGTGATTGAATAATTAGTGCTCATGAGAATTGAATTTGAATTTGTATTGCTCCTTTGAATACAAAGTTGAGCTATTTGGTATGAATATGAGAATTTGCTCCCTTAATTTCTAAGGTTGAGCTGCTCCCTTATTTCTTTAAGGTTTAACTGAATATGAATTAGTATTGCTCCTTTATATTAATAAAGTTGAGCTAGAATTAGAATTTGGAATTTAAATTGGAATTTGTATTGCTCCCTTAATTTTTAAGGTTGAGCTACAATGTGTGATTGAATGATCAGTACTCATGGTATTTGAATTTGAATTGTATATAAGAATTGTGGAGTTTTATCCTTGAATGGGAAGGTAATTAGTCCATGCTTTTCCCACTCAGTATCCTTTTGTTTAAGTGAATTATTGATTCACTTAGTATAGTAGATTTTGGAGATGATCCTTTATGAGGGAAGGGTATCCAAAATTTCATTAGAATATTGGAGATAACCTCTTATAAGAAAGGGGGATCATGTATTCTTGAATTCCTCATTGTTTAAGTATAATCCTCATGAATAATTCTCTCATAGGATACTAGTAGTAGTTTGAGGCCCTAATTCACTCCATACCATAAGTATATAGAGTCTGAGCTATATGAGGTGGCTCCTACCCATTGTGGTGCTTAAGATATGGGTTCTGTGGGATAAGTGAGCATTTAGATGAGCACTAAAATGGAATTGAATTTGTATGTCATATTTTGACTTGAATATGTATATGAATCATTGAATGAATTTGATATCGTATAATTTGCATTTGGAGACAATTACTAAAATTATTCATGATTGGAATTTGTATTGTTTGTTAATGAATATTTTTGGAAACTTTTATTAAATGGAATTCCATTTCGGGAAGAGAAAGGACCAGATTTTTTGTCACCTTTCTAACTATGTATATACATATATTTGATTGGAGTTCAAAAATGTATTTTTTCCCCGAAATAGCTAGAAATATTATGATGATACATCTTTCATAATAGAATTACTGAGAATTAGTATTCTCACCCCATTTTTGTATTGTATTCCATGATATTTCCAAGATCGGATCATGCAGCACAACGACCAAAGCAGAAGTTGTTTATATTAGATTTAAACTTTTTGTATAAATAATGTATGAATATTGCCTTGGAGGCATTTGATGTATATTTGTATTATGATGTACTCTTTGTAATAAAAATTTCTCCAATATAAGTATATTATTTCACCTTTCTAGGCTCATATTTTTATATATCACAATAAAGTCTATTTGAAATATTTATTGTCAATCTTAAGTGATGTGCTTACTACTAATTACTAAGGTGTAATTCTGGATACACTATTAGTGATAGTAGTAAGGGCATTACATAAGCGTTTTGATTGTCTCCCAAAAGGTGAAATGGGTGTACATTTGAGGCCATGTTTAATTGTTCCTTCCTTGTGATATGCCACTAAGGCAACAGGTAGTTGGGAAACAGGAGAAAACTGCTATAGTCATTAAAGCAGTTTTAATTCCCAATAAATTCAAAGCAACGATTCCTAAGGAAGCACAGACTGCTACAATTCGCAAAGTAAAGGTTGCTAAAAGGACATCAGATCCCTAAGGGTAATAAAGTCCTTACCCTCCTTTGAGTAGTAATCAACAGAGGAGCTATGGAGGAACACATTGGGCATCAACCTATGACTACAGACCCTAGACCCCAGTCGGGATGCAGGCTCCTGAATACTTGAACCAATCGAAGTCGTGCCCCTGAGATTGAGTGTTAGACTCACCTCGGTGAGCTACATAAGTAAACTGCTAAGTGTAATATGAATGTTGGGGTTAAGCATTGAACCTATATGAGCATCGCAAATGCATAAACTTTACAAGTACACAAGAGGCGCTGAGATTAAGGGTTGGACTTACCTCAACCACCGAAACCTCGGCTTCTTCTTATCAACCATTTGACAGACCATGTGAACTACACATGGGGTCAGCTTATTATATACTCCAGACAATAGAATGATAACATAAGCAGAGCGATCCAACTCGGATCCCGGTCTTGCTCATTAATCCCGAGAGCCTACTATGATACATCACGAACCTCGGCCCTTTGGGAAAAACATTGCGAGATCTGACATCAACACTATAACTCGGATCCCTTTGTCCATCGTGCATTGTGTGCACTAATTGAACTCGTATCTCGACACTTTGTTGTCCCATCAAAGCGCCAAGTTAAGGGTAACTATTTTGCACCAAGTTTTGGGCCCATAGACTTGAGCAACCTAACTCGCCAGGCTGGCACCCAGACGTACCACGCGCATGAAGTAGCCTATATGCCAGGCATAATGATAGGAACAAATCCTGACCATATCTCATATAGACAGGAGAATAAGGACAAAAGAGCAATGGTCTCCATGATCCTATCACCATGATCGTGTGTCCACATCCCCAGGCAGCAGAATTCAATATGCACTGAATGCTTAGACACCACATATCCTAAAAATGCTCATATAAATATAGTAAGCAAGGGAGAAAAGGTATGAGCTAATTCTCAATACATATTACCCTCCTTGCTTCAAAGTGTCTTTTGCAGGTACCTACTCCCTCACTCATTGTGGTTGTTACTGTGCCAAAGAAGAGCTCACCATTTCATACCTTCTCGGGTAACCCTTAGAACCCAACTTCGAACATTTACTCACTTGCATACTTTAAACACATAATTATATTATTTTAAATTAATATACTTGCTATATTCATAAATCCTAGAATTTAATTAATTTCTTTAAAATGATAACTTGCTCATTAAGTTAAATAAAATAAAAATAGCATATAATATGAACATGCAAATAATACAAAAGACATACTACACACTATTTTAGTAGCTATCTAGCTAAGTTAGAAGGGACGATGTAACAATTTGAAGTTTTAGGGATGAAAGATGCAGAAATAGTTAGTGAGTTTTCTGATAGACTTATGGGAGTGGTGAGTCAAATTAGGTTGCTAGGTGAGTAGCTAACTAATAGAATAGTGGGGGAAAGTATTGGTGAGTCTCCCGAAGAGATTTGAACCAAAAATCTCTTCTCTTGAAGACTCTAAAAATTTTTCTAAGATATCACTCTCAAAACTTATGAATACTTTATAAGCAACTGAACTAAGAAGATCTTTGAGATTAAAAGAGAATACTAAAGGAGTTTTTTGGCCAAAAAACAAGTCCAAGGCTCAAATCAGTTTTGGAAGTAAAAGGCCAACTAGTGAAAGTGAGAGCAATAGAGATGGAAAGAAGAAAGGAGGAAAATTCCCACCTTGTCCAAACTGTAAAAAAGACTAACCATTTAGAGAAGTACTAGTGGTTTAGGCCAGGCATACTATGCAGGCATTGCAAAATGTTTGGACTTTTGGAAAAGCTTTGTAAAAGCAAAATAAAGCAACAAAGCTAGCAAACACAAGTTATTGAAAACCATCAGCATAAAGAAGTTTTTGATCATCAATAAGAAACATTTTTATGTAGCTACTTGCTATGAAGCAAACAATAACTCAGAATCTTGGTTAGTAGATAGTGGATGTTCTTATCATATGGCTTCAAAATGTGGCATGCTCAAAGAGCTTGATAGATCCTACTCTTCAAAAGTTAAGATTGGTAATGGAGAGTTTTTGGAGGTCAAAGGAAAATGAGTGATAGTTTTTGAGACTCCAATATAACATCTGTTACCTAAGTGGCTTCAGTACTCAAGAAGAGGGGTGAATTTAGTAATTAAGAAAACTTTTTCGCAAACCATTTTTTAATACAAATTTCTAGAAGCAATGAATTGAATATATAAAGATGATGAAATGCCTTAAGAACAATAAATAAACAATTAAGCAATAATAAATAAATAAATAAATAAATAAAGAGATAAGGAGAAGAAAAGCAGGCACAATATTTATCCTGGTTCGACCACCAACCACTTGTGGCCTACGTCCAGTCTCCGAAACACAGTTTGAGATTTTTTACTATTCAATACAAGCTTAAAAACAGGTGCTTGCAACCTTTACACAATAGAGCATTTTTCACACAGAGAGAAACTCTACCCTTGTGCTAAAGCCTCAGCCTGCAGGGATACCTCACCCTTACACATACCTTAGAGGGATACCTCACCCTCAATACAAACCTTAGAGGGATACCTCACCCTCAATACAAACCTTTAGAGGGATACCTCACCCTCAATACAATATATCAGAGAAATAGATGAAGAAGAGAAACTCTCACTCAGAGTAAATTATACAAATTGAAGTGCTAATGGAGCTCTCACAGAAATATCTCAAAGTTTTAATCGAAAGTAAAGCGTTGAAAATAATTTCACAAGATAGAGCAAGTAGAAAATAATTCAGAGTGTCAAGCCATTTTTGGAGAGGACCCAAGGCTTCTATTTATAGAGAAATTACAAGAAAACAGCCGTTGGGGATAATAAATGCTTTAAGATTTCAAAAACACGTTCCCATATCAAAATACGTGAGAATCGTGTTTATTCGGATAACTGAATTGTTATTCGAATAACACTGTTAATGAAGGCTTTGTAAAGACTCAGCTTATATGGGTTATTCGAATGACTTTGAGTCTATTCAAATAACTTTTTTAGAAAGCAGTTCTGAAAAACTGATTTTATTCGAATAGCTACTGAGTTATTCGAATAACTCTTTGAGAGAAACCTTTCTGAAGGTCCTGTTATTCGAATAAACACTTGGTTTATTCGAATAGCATATGTTAGAAAACAGAGGCTTTAAAACACATTATTCGAATGGTTTATATTTTATTCGAATACCAGTTTACAAAACAGAAGAGAGCTGAGAGTCTTTATTCGAATAGATGGAGCTTTATTCGAATAGATAAGTTAAAACAGAAGCTCGTGGAAGGGTTTATTCAAATGGAATAATCTTTGTTTGAACAAAACAATAGAAACTGATTTATTTCAAAAACACTTGATTAAACCAAACTTATTTTTCTTTCAAAACTTAGAGATATTAGAGTGAGCTCCGTATAAAAAGATTCTAAGTCTTAAAGCTATTCTTATGCGATCCTGGACAGGGTCTTTCTACCATCTTCATTTTAGACTTCACGTTTGTTATCATCAAAACAAAATCCTCAAAGGCATATGTCCAATTACAACATCCTGGGTAACATGTTAGGCTTATATATGGCTACCGAGGTAGCCTAATACTTGTTTAATATGCTTGTTTAATTTCATGGGTTTCTGAGTTAGTTTAGGCACTTTGCCACAACACAGAAGGTAAAAAGTAGCTTAAAATGACTCAAAAATTAGCATAAATGGTTTAGCTAATGGAAATAAATATGAAAAATTTATTTCTAAGTCATGAATGAGTGAAAGATGGTGTAGTTAAATTTTCATAACTAATGGAATCCGTTTGGTATTTTTAAGCACACATCGGAGGTGTTTTAATATTGGATTGGTAAGTTAGAAATCTGAAAATTTAGGGAAATGATGAAACTAGAATTTAGATAAAACCTAGTATTTTCACTAGCATCTTTAGAAGTTAGGAAACTTGATTTTTTTGAAATCAAAGTGTTCTTAACAGATCTAAGTTTCAACCAAATATCCTAAGTTTTTACCTAACCTTTCCACTTTCTCATGTTACCCATGTTGTTTCCTTGACTTTCTTTTATTCTCACCCACTCCCTCTTATTCCCATGTCTGTGGCATTAGGAAAGATGGAATAAAAGAGAGGAAGCAAAGCTTCCAACGTGAAGGGAAAGGAGAAGGAGGAGGGAAGTCGAGAAGAACTTTTGAGCTCATTCTTCAATCTCTAGAGGTAGGGGTGGTTGTTCTTTTAGCTTCATCTTCTTCTCTTTATCTCTTGATTCTTGGGGTGTGTTGTTCTTTTAGCTTCATCTTCTTCTCTTCATCTCTTGATTCTTGGAGTGTACATGGGTTGATGAGAATGGGTTTTAAAAATGGGTTTTGTTGGGTTTTACATGGTTAGAGTTCTAAACTCTTGTGGAAACCTTGTTTGTGACTTATCTTGTGATGGGGATGAGCTTGGTTGTTAGTTTGAGTCCCTGGAATATCCATGGGCCACTTTGTGGTTGAAGATGGGGAATAGGTAGTTCATTGATAGAGTGTTGATCGTGCATTCTTGTTTTGTTTGAGTTGAGAGTTGCATGAAGGTTTCATGGTGTTTGGGAACCATTTGTTTTCTGTAAGAATCCATCTTGGAACATGTTTGGATCTTGGTTATTGGAGTTGGAAGCTTAGAAGTGATGTTCTTAGTGTAGAGTTACACCATATAACCGATTATAGGGCAATCCTAATTGGTTATCTGTTGTAGCAAAACATGGTTTTCTGCTCTGTGAAGCCCAATAACTGGTTATGAGTTTGAGATAACAGGTTATTAAGCTTGGTAGAGGTTAAATAAAACAAGCACTAACCGCTTCCAAAAACGTGAAACAAGGATCCTGATCGATTACCAGAGGATGGTAATCAGTTAGGGACCCCTGAAAAACAGAAAAATAAAGGTTCTAACGGATTAAGCAAGGGCTTAACCGGTTAGTAACCATAGGAAAACATATTTGTGGCATTCTTGGGCTTGAGTTAGGACTTGTTTAAGCCATCTAATCCACAGCCATGGATTAGTAAGGGCATTTTACAAGCTTGGAGCCCTAGAGGACCCTAGTTTGCTTACTTAAAAGTTAAGATTGAAGTTGTTTTTAATAACCAAACCTTAGGAAAGCTTAGTAAATCATTGCTTTAAACGAATGGTGTTGTTCTTGGATTGCCTCCCTTGAATGCTTGAGATGCATGAGGTCAACTAGTGAAGTGAATTTAAATCAATTGACATCATAATTACTGTGATATTTAACATCATTGTTGTTCATATATGAGGTGATGAATGTAAACTAATTGGCATGCTATTTATTGTAGTGATTGACATCATTGTATTTCACACTTGAGGTTATAATTGTAAACCAATTAGTATGCTAATTGTGGTGATAATTGGCATCATTGTGTTTCATATCCATGTTTGATAGAGTAGTTGAAGATGATGAGTCCCTTCTTTACTCTTGGTGATCAAATGTGATTGTAAGTGAAGAGGTAACATTCCTTCCCTATCATAGTGGTCTTTGTTAAAGATGTAATGCCCCTTTTCGGAGAGGGACAATCACACCAAACACAAACGAAATATTCAAATTAAATACTAAGACCTGGTTATATACATATAGACAGTAACTTGCTCATTCATAAAACATATAGTAAATTGGTAATTCTCTTTTAATTATACATATATTTTTTTTGTAACGAAAAACATAAACTTAGCGGAAATGAATAATAAGAAGAACATTACATATAACCAGCTAGAATATATTTATATCATATGTACTTATATACATCAAAGATCTTGAAAAGCATAAATAAGAGTTTCACATGCCCAAAAAAGTGTTACATACATAAGCCCTCCAAAAAGTACTAAACATCAGGCCCCCAAAAAGCTACATACCACATGCCAAAGTCCCACAACTACGGGAGAGGACCCTCCGATGGGTCTTCCTCCATCTCATCGGAAGATAAGACTACCGGAGGAGGCACTCTCTGACGAACAGGAGTCCAAGCATTGGACACCTCACTGTCCTCACGAGGGGTATAGTTAATGACACCCTAAAGCTCCCTGACAGACATGAAAAACTCCAGATGTATAGTAGTGTCCAAAGAAAAGAAGGGGACATCATCCCTAGCCCTACGGATGATTATAGAAACATCTCCATCATATCTGATGCACTCCGAGTTCCAGTCAATTCTCCAGGCATCCGATCTGCCATGGAACAAAACACTTATATAACCCAAAAAGGTTTGACCCGATGCCATCACGAAACAGAAGACTAATTTGACCAAAATCCAGGAAACACAAGCTCTTCAACGCCTCGGTCTTTACAGAAATATAGATATAAAAACAGAATAACAAAGTAAAAAAGTGACATATCCAACATCATTACTAACACAGCAATAAAGAAACATAAACGGTGCATAATGCCAAACAGTACAGTAAATAGTAAGCAACATCAAGATTAGATAATAAACAGTTCAATAATTTAGGTAGTCATAATATATATATATATATATATATATAAAAAAGAAATAGTTCTATATTCATGTAAATAAATACCAGGTAAGTATGATGACTGACTATGCTCATGCACAAGGTACCAAAATCCTACTCTATGGAGTCAAACACAACATCGGAGAGAATGATCAAGGAGACATGTCTGCATCTCATCGGCCTTAAATCAAGTGTTTCAATATCAATAAATTGCGCAACATGACTCATACAAGACATTCTTCACAAGATCGCGATATAGGACAGTGTCTCAGTCCAGATCGTCGGTGCATTTGCATCGGTCTGTCTCACAGTACAGAGGAGCTACCAACTGTCCATTGCGAGATACTCGCACCCCGATGCCCCCAAGGTCAACGAGTGACCTACATCAGTCTATTTGCACGCGCACTAAAGTGTGATTCATCTCCTAGGCATACAGTCTTACAACAAAGTCCACTGGACTTTTACAATGTGTAACATCCTAAAAATTAATAATTTTATGATAAATAATCGTTTTATAATATTTGTGATTTTTAGAATTTTTTCTGTATTTTTCTGTGAACGTGGAATATTTTAATATTATTCCTCATTTTACGTGCATGCTGAACGGAGTCGAGGAAACGAGATATTTTTCCCGAGAACCTTGAACTGTGAAAACGTCGACGGGAGATCTTACTAAATTCGAGGCCAGACACGATTTACGAGGCTTCATATTTTTCGAGAAATTCTATCTGATAGAATAATAAATCGCAGCGTAATTCTATCCGCTGGACAATTAATACTGACTTCTGTCAGCTGTAACAATTGTCCATTGGATAATAGCATGTATTAGAAACCCTATCACCTTATCCTAATACAATCCACTTTAATTCAAATTTGGTGTACTTTAGCTAAAGCTTCTTTGAGAAGCTTTGACTACCAAATGACCAAGCTACCCTTGGCTTGTTGAGGAAGCTAATTTTTCCCTCTCTTCTCTCTCATTGCCGTGGCCTTGTTGGTGTCCAAGGGGAAACAATTTTGCTTCCCACACACTTAACACACTCACCCAAAATATCTCATTTCACTAACACTTTCTCTCTCTAGCTTTTCTCTTTCGTTTTCTCTCTTCCTTCTCTCTTCTTCTCCTCCCTCAACCATGAAATTCCAACCACCATTAGAGATCATTCTCTTCACTTTTCATAAACACCACTTCTATACTCTCCTCAACCTCCTTTACACTTCCTATTTGAAGGGTTTTCTTCAAAAACAAACTTTTCCTCCATTGTCATCCAAGACAAAGCTTCAAGCTTTAAGGTAAAGTTTTCATTTTACTTCCTTCTTCTCTTCATTTTCGTGTTCTATGGTCTCATTGGGGACCAAAGATCCATCCTTTACTAAGCTTGATGTTGATTCTTTGTGTTGGAGATTTTAGGGTTCTTAGAGACCCCAAAACCGAAATCTTCAAGACGCAAGTAAGAGCCCATTTTCATGTTCTTCCTTAAGGTAAGAGGGAGATTACTCATTTCAACCATTATTAGTGGTGAGAAGACTTTGGTGTGTTTGTTGATGGAGAAATCCATCTTTGTATGCTTACTTTGTTTAGTGATTTTGCATGTTTGTGTATCCTTGATTGAAATTAATGCTTGGATAATGATTTTGAATATATTGGATGTGTTAAATATGCTTGATCATGTTAGGGTTGTTAAATGGAAAATTTAGAGTTTCCTACCCTAACATGGTGCCACAGTTTTGACTAGAAATTTTGGGTTGTAAATTGATTTTTGTACACAAATAAAATGAAGCTATGTAATCAAATGTTGGATGATAATGATGGAATTAATGAATAGAAATTTTTGAGGGCTTCCTATACCAAGATGAGGTCATGGTTTTGAGGGCTATTTTTGAGGGATTGAATTGACTTTGGGTGAACTAAAATTTAAGTGAATTGATATTAAGAGACTAGTGCATAAAAAGGAATAAAATTGGAACTTTGAAGACTTGAGGGGCTACAGTTTTGTCCTAAAATAATAAGAGTTTGGATTAAGTTAGTAAGTGGTAAAACTTATGTAATTGGACATTAAAGAGTTAATGATCATAATGGAATTGATTATGAAAAATTTAGGTTTTTCCAAACACCTATGGAGGTTATGGTTTTGATAAGAACTTTGGGATGTGAATTTGATTTGGTATAAGAATCAAGTGAAACTTAAATGGTTAAGTATTGGAGGATAATGTTAGATGTAAAGAAAAGAATAATTTGGGATTTCACCGCACTAATGAGGAGCCATGGTTTGGGCTCTAGGTTTCAAGAGATTGGATTAATTTTGTGTGAGATGCGCTTTGTGTGATTTGGTATTAAATGACTAATACATAAAATAGAAAGAAATTTAGAACCTTGAAGGCTTGTGAGGTCACAGTTTTGAGGGCTATTGAACCTAGAAATTGTCATAATTGATTAAGACATAAAACCTTGTAAAGGTTGAATTCCATAATAGGAAATGGTGATGATTAATAAACCATAAACACATATTAATGTTAGAAATTGGTTCTATTTTGTTAAGAGTCCCTATGTGGGGTTATGCACTTGTTGATTTAGTACTTGATGAGATATGATATGTTGGTGATAAGAAATGATGATATGCCATTGAGGTAATACTTTTGATAAATGTATTATTGATATGATATGTTAATATTGAGGAATGCTCATATGCCACTGAGGTAATGCATATGATAAATGTATCATTGATATGATTTATTGACATTGAGAATGAATATGTATGCCATTGTGCTATGCTTATGATGAACGCATCATTGATAAACATGCATGATTGGACATTGTGTCATCATGCATATGTGTTGTCCGTTGGACATTGTTGAGAAAGGCGATGTATGCCTAAGAGTTTGAATAACACCTATGTGTGGGTGCGAATAGACTAAGCGTAGGGTCATAGTGGTTGGCCATGGGGGCGTTGGGGTACGGGTTCCTCACATGGACAGTTAAGAGCTTCTCTGTACCGTGGGGTAGACCGATGTAAACACACCGACGATTCAGACTAAGATGCTGTCCTATATCACGATCAACTGTTGAGGTGCTATGTATAAGCCATTGTTGTGCAAATATTTTATGAGATGAAGCACACTATTTTTAAAGGCTAACGATATACTGGCATTACTCTTTGATCATTCACTTTGAAAATGTTGATGTCTAGCTTCATGGAGTAGGATTTGTGGTACCATAATGCATTGTGCACTGTTCATTGTCGGTCTTATAAATTGTTAAGCATGAACACTTGTGACTGTGAAAATATCTGTTCTATTTCTGTAATAATTGTCTGGGTATTGTACTGATTGCTTGAGATATTATTGCGACCTGCCTGTTGTTATTGATTCTTACTATTGCTTATAATTGTATTGCTTTGCTATAAATTCTACTGTTACTATTAATGAATATGTGGACTATGTTGCTATGCGGGCGCTCTGCATCGTGTTATCTTCTTACTGCTGTAATGGTAATGAAAGTTAGGTGTCTCACCTCTTTATTTCATTACTCTGCTTTATGTTGCGTTGAATAAAGACTGTGAAGAGCCCAAGTTGGATTTACTTAGCTTATTGTTGGAGAATCAACTTCTGTTCCATTGTGATGGCATCTGGACAAGCTCCTCTCATTCGCACGTGGATACGGTTTCATGAAGGCTCGGAAGCTTGGCATTTCGACCGTGACGCGGAGCGTGTTACTTACATTGGGGAGATAACTCTAGTTCAAAGTGGTAATGATCCTAAAGTTGGTACGAACATCTCATATGTTCCTATACGTGTGGAGTTCCCTATACCCATTGGGGAGATGTGGAGTAACCGCCGCCTCTTCCCTAGAGAGGTTTCGGTTATGACACATGTTCGTGCTCCTATCCTTTTGGACGTGTCACAGGGACGAGTATCACTTACTAGAAATGAAGAGGAAGATCAGGTGCAGGACCATTCCCTCCATATGTTAGATTTCGGGGAAGGTCGAGCTTTTATATGGTAGTTATGTAAAACCAGAGTTTAAATATTGTTGTAAGCTTATTTATGCATGTATTCCGGATATGTATTTTATATTAAACTGATGTTGTATTTGGATTGTAAGTCAATATAACTATATTTCATATCGTGGCTCGTAATTACCATTTATGCATAATGAAAATAACTTTAAATTTTGAAAAATTTCTATTATTGAGATTGTGACATGCCTGGGTTTAGTGACTGTGGTGTAATGACGATTATGCTGCGGTTATTAGATCTAGGTGTATTACACTTAGGTGGTATCTGAGCAATTCATCCTATTGAGCCGGGGTATGGACTTGCTATGCTTAGGTATGTTAGAATTTTGTCTGTTATGCATTTCCTTGTCTCTTGATTGAGATGATTGGAAATGAATGCATGGCTTGCTGTAGGTTGAATGATAGTAGCTACTGTTATACCGTTGCATGATATTGAGGACTGACCTACTCAATATGTAATGTTCTGTGTGTACAGGAAACTATGACTTCACCTAGGCGTACTGTATTAGGAAAGTAGGAATTCTTTTGGTAAGGAGATCAAGAGGTTTTGGAAAAATCGATCTTTTGGAGAAAGAAATAACTAGTGTAGGCTTGGTTCGAGAAGCTGTTTGGGAGTTGACGACTTGCAAGAGGTTACACCAAGGGAGGCAGAATGAAGAAGCTCAAGTTGGAGACTGTTAGGACCCATGAATCGAATTTGTCTTGTTTGAATTATGTGATTCTATGTGTTTGATCTCCGAAAGGAGACAATGTTGTTTGAAATAATTACGTTTGTTTTGTTGTGTTATGTCTTTGTCGGTCTTCGAAGAAAGTCGATGGCTCGTGGTAGACGTATGTATGTAGGCGCAGGATAAGACAATGGAAGCATGACTGCGACTGCAGAGGAAATGCAGAGGATGGTCGATGTGATAACTCACTAAAATCTGAGGGCCGCCCAACAGCGAGAATTAGAGGTTAAGGTCCCAAATCTATTGAAGGAAAGTCAGACTTGGGATACCCTTGGACTGCCTAAATCCCAAAGGAGGAGTAATAGAAAAGCCAATCAATTCAACCAGAAACCATACTCCCGATTGTCAGGAAAGCGATAGCCACATCCAACTCATGGAGAAAGTGCTAGTGGATCCAGTCAGACCTCGACATCTTTACCAAAATGTAAGACCAAAAGGATATTCTATCTCAAATGCGGAAAGGAGCACCTAATGAGAAATTGCTCAATTGCAGGAATTATCTGCTTTTAATGTGGGAAGTATGGACACGTTTCCCGCAACTGCAACCAAGCGAAGGCAAATTCTTTAGTCAATGCTGCAGGGCTATGAAACCGCAAGCAAAAGGCAGAATTTATACCTTGGGTGGTGCTGGGGACCTCTAAAACTGAAGATCTAAACAATGGAGATTGTGCCTTAAATGACGATCCCGTAACTGTGCCGTATAATTCTGGGGGCAACCCTTCCTTTTACAATTTGTAACTGTATGGATTATTTGGATTCATCTATGTTTTCATTAGCTTTGACCTAGTTACTTTTATTTCTGTTACCAAGACTTGTCATTGACGCTCAAGTTTGTTTAATTCATCCTGTTTCTATTAAAGATCGAATCTTTTATTGATGTGACCTGGGTACCTAAAATCATACCCATTAGAGTCCATGATTTTAGGAATAGATTGGTTATTTCTCTAGTTATATCCTGGTAGACCATTCCAATAGAAACCTTAGTGATTTTCGAAACTAAGACTTTTGAGTTCGTAACGGCCAACAAAGTCGAAGCTTTGTGTGGGAAGGGAGCCTAAGAATACATGTTAGTGTCTCCCTAAGAGGACAAAAGCAAGGAGAATATAAGTATCACTCTTGTAGTCAAAGAGTTCTGCACGATGAGCTACAATGCTGTTAGGTAAGGAGAAGAATGGAACTTCTCGGTGAGATAAGGACTGTCACCAGTTAGACAAGATTACAACCAAGGATGAGTGTCCTCGGAGAAAGATGAACAATTTGATGGATCAGCAAGAAAGAAGTCATTGTTCTCTCCAAGATAGATGTACGTTCTGGTCATCATTAAATTTAGGAGAAATTGAGAATGTCCCCAAAACGATTTTTTGGACGCGTTGTGGGCATTATGGGTATCTCGTATTGCCGTTCGGAATGACAATTGCACCTGTAGTATTCATGAACCGTATGAATCAAATCTTTCATCCCTATCTAGATAGATTTGTTATTGTTTTTATCAATAACATTTTGATCTATTCTTGAACACGTGGAGAAACATGTTAGACATCTCGATCAAATTTTCCAGACTTTAAAGGAGAAGGAGCGAATGCCTAAGTATCAGAGTACGAATTCTCGTTTAAGGAGATTTAGTTTTGAGTCATGAGAATTCAAATGAAGGATTACTGTGAGTCCGTAAAAGTTGAAGCAGTTCTGTAATAGGAAGGACTAGAAACCATGACACCCTAATAACTTACAAGGTTAGCTGGTTTCTATCAAAGGAGTGTCGATGAGTTCTCCAAGATAGTAGAATCTCTTATGTAGTTTATGAGAAGAGAATCAAACTTTTATGGACTAACATATGTGAAGAAAGTTTTCCTATAATTGAGGAAACATTCAGATACTCGCCAGTTTTGGTCCTACTCGATCCCAGTGAAACATTTGAAGTGTTTCGTAATGCTTCACATCAAGGTCTAGGATGTGTACTCATGCAAAGTTGGGAAGTTGTGACTTACGCCTCAAGATAGTTGAGGGTGCATGAGGATAATTACCCAACGCATGGCTTAAAGTTAACTGCAGTTATAATTACTGTGAAAATATAAAGATGTTTTCCGTTTGGAGCAACATCCAATGCCTTTAGTAATCTCAAGAGCCCAAAGTATTCATTCGAAAAAAGGGAGCTAAACACAAGATAGAGAAGGCGATTAGAATTTTTGAAGGAGTATGACCTTTAGTTTTAGTGTCGTCCTAGAAAGGCAAACATCATAGCGGACGTTTTGAACTAGAAACTACCTAATATCTTCATTATGGTAGCCAAGGAGAAGAAATTGGTAGAGTAATTTAAGGACATGTGGTTGTCATTGGAAATGACACCGGATGAGGTATGTTTGGGTATAGTTACTATTCTGGATGATCTATTAGGAGAAATTCAAGAGAAATAGAAGAGTGACCAAGATGCATCAAGATCCAAAACAGAAGTAGTGATGGTAAGAAATGAAGAGAGACGTTACTAAATGTGTGTCATCATGTCTGAGTTGGCAGCAAACATACTCTTAAATTCTTCGGACTATATCAAATTCCACTTCGGATTGGTCAAATAACCTACCAACTAATTTCGTCATCCTTTCTTTCTAACTCTTCATGATACCTTCCATATGTCATAATCGCGAAAGTGTATCCCCGATCCAGCCATGTCATCAGAATGAATACGGTACAATTAAGAGAGAGTTTGATCTATGAGATGCTTCCTGTGAGGATCGAAGATAGGACAGCAAAGCAACACGGAGACAAAGAGATCACATTGGTAAGGGTGATCTGAATTGACGTGGCTAGAAGCGCGACATGGAAAGAATTGGAGGGTAAGATGAAGAGAACAACATCGGTATTTATTCCAAGGAATGAAAATTTCAAGGATGAAATTTCTATTTGAAGGGGAGAGTTATAACATCTGGAAAATTAATAATTTTATGATAAATAATCGTTTTATAATATTTGTGATTTTTGAGAATTTTTCTGTATTTTTCTGTGAACGCAGAATATTTTAATATTATTCTTCATTTTGCGTACACGCTGAACGGAGCCAGGGAAATGAGGTATTTTTCTCGAGAACCTTGAACTGTGAAAACGTCGACTGGAGATCTTACTAAACCCGAGGCCAGACACGATTTATGAGATTTAAATTCTATCTGACAGAATAATAGTTGAGGGTGCATGAGGATAATTACCCAACGCATGGCTTAAAGTTAACTGCAGTTATAATTACTGTGAAAATATAAAGATGTTTTCCGTTTGGAGCAACATCCAATGCCTTTAGTAATCTCAAGAGCCCAAAGTATTCATTCGAAAAAGGGAGCTAAACACAAGATAGAGAAGGCGATTAGAATTTTTGAAGGAGTATGACCTTTAGTTTTAGTGTCGTCCTAGAAAGGCAAACATCATAGCGGACGTTTTGAACTAGAAACTACCTAATATCTTCATTATGGTAGCCAAGGAGAAGAAATTGGTAGAGTAATTTAAGGACATGTGGTTGTCATTGGAAATGACACCGGATGAGGTATGTTTGGGTATAGTTACTATTCTGGATGATCTATTAGGAGAAATTCAAGAGAAATAGAAGAGTGACCAAGATGCATCAAGATCCAAAACAGAAGTAGTGATGGTAAGAAATGAAGAGAGACGTTACTAAATGTGTGTCATCATGTCTGAGTTGGCAGCAAACATACTCTTAAATTCTTCGGACTATATCAAATTCCACTTCGGATTGGTCAAATAACCTACCAACTAATTTCGTCATCCTTTCTTTCTAACTCTTCATGATACCTTCCATATGTCATAATCGCGAAAGTGTATCCCCGATCCAGCCATGTCATCAGAATGAATACGGTACAATTAAGAGAGAGTTTGATCTATGAGATGCTTCCTGTGAGGATCGAAGATAGGACAGCAAAGCAACACGGAGACAAAGAGATCACATTGGTAAGGGTGATCTGAATTGACGTGGCTAGAAGCGCGACATGGAAAGAATTGGAGGGTAAGATGAAGAGAACAACATCGGTATTTATTCCAAGGAATGAAAATTTCAAGGATGAAATTTCTATTTGAAGGGGAGAGTTATAACATCTGGAAAATTAATAATTTTATGATAAATAATCGTTTTATAATATTTGTGATTTTTGAGAATTTTTCTGTATTTTTCTGTGAACTTGAGAATATTTTAATATTATTCTTCATTTTGCGTACAGTTTTGAGCAGAGCCAGGGAAATGAGGTATTTTTCTCGAGAACCTTGAACTGTGAAAACGTCGACTGGAGATCTTACTAAACCCGAGGCCAGACACGATTTATGAGATTTAAATTCTATCTGACAGAATAATAGTTGAGGGTGCATGAGGATAATTACCCAACGCATGGCTTAAAGTTAACTGCAGTTATAATTACTGTGAAAATATAAAGATGTTTTCCGTTTGGAGCAACATCCAATGCCTTTAGTAATCTCAAGAGCCCAAAGTATTCATTCGAAAAAAGGGAGCTAAACACAAGATAGAGAAGGCGATTAGAATTTTTGAAGGAGTATGACCTTTAGTTTTAGTGTCGTCCTAGAAAGGCAAACATCATAGCGGACGTTTTGAACTAGAAACTACCTAATATCTTCATTATGGTAGCCAAGGAGAAGAAATTGGTAGAGTAATTTAAGGACATGTGGTTGTCATTGGAAATGACACCGGATGAGGTATGTTTGGGTATAGTTACTATTCTGGATGATCTATTAGGAGAAATTCAAGAGAAATAGAAGAGTGACCAAGATGCATCAAGATCCAAAACAGAAGTAGTGATGGTAAGAAATGAAGAGAGACGTTACTAAATGTGTGTCATCATGTCTGAGTTGGCAGCAAACATACTCTTAAATTCTTCGGACTATATCAAATTCCACTTCGGATTGGTCAAATAACCTACCAACTAATTTCGTCATCCTTTCTTTCTAACTCTTCATGATACCTTCCATATGTCATAATCGCGAAAGTGTATCCCCGATCCAGCCATGTCATCAGAATGAATACGGTACAATTAAGAGAGAGTTTGATCTATGAGATGCTTCCTGTGAGGATCGAAGATAGGACAGCAAAGCAACACGGAGACAAAGAGATCACATTGGTAAGGGTGATCTGAATTGACGTGGCTAGAAGCGCGACATGGAAAGAATTGGAGGGTAAGATGAAGAGAACAACATCGGTATTTATTCCAAGGAATGAAAATTTCAAGGATGAAATTTCTATTTGAAGGGGAGAGTTATAACATCTGGAAAATTAATAATTTTATGATAAATAATCGTTTTATAATATTTGTGATTTTTGGGAATTTTTCTGTATTTTTCTGTGAACGCAGAATATTTTAATATTATTCTTCATTTTGCGTACACGCTGAACGGAGCCGGGGAAATGAGGTATTTTTCTCGAGAACCTTGAACTGTGAAAACGTCGACTGGAGATCTTACTAAACCCGAGACCAGACACGATTTATGAGATTTAAATTCTATCTGACAGAATAATAAATCGCAGCGTAATTCTATCAACTGGACAACTAATACTGACTTCTGTCAGCTGTAACAATTGCCCATTGGATAACAGCATGCATTAGAAACCCTATCACTTTATTCTAATACAATCCACTTTAATTCAAATTTGGTGTACTTTAGCCAAAGCTTCTTTGAGAAGCTTTGACTACCAAATGACCATGCTATCCTTAGCTTGTTAGGGAAGTTAATTTTCCCCTCTCTTCTCTCTCATTGTCGTGGCCTTGTTGGTGTCCAAGGGGAAACAATTTTGCTTCCCACACACTTAACACACTCACCCAAAATATCTCATTTCACTAACACTTTCTCTCTCTAGCTTTTCTCTTTCGTTTTCTCTCTTCCTTCTCTCTTCTTCTCCTCCCTCAACCATGAAATTCCAGCCACCATTAGAGACCATTCTCTTCACTTTTCATAAACACCACTTCTATACTCCCCTCAACCTCCTTTACACTTCCTATTTGAAGGGTTTTCTTCAAAAACAAACTTTTCCTCCATTGTCATCCAAGACAAAGCTTCAAGCTTTAAGGTAAAGTTTTCATTTTACTTCCTTCTTCTCTTCATTTTTGTGTTCTATGGTCTCATTGGAGACCAAAGATCTATCCTTTACTAAGCTTGATGTTAATTCTTTGTGTTGGAGATTTTAGGGTTCTTAGAGACCCCAAAACCGAAATCTTCAAGAGGCAAGTAGGAGCCCATTTTCATGTTCTTCCTTAAGGTAAGAGGAATATTACTCACTTCAACCATTATTGGTGGTAAGGAGACTTTGGTGTGTTTGTTGATGGAGAAATCCATCTTTGTATGCTTACTTTGTTTGGTGATTTTGCATGTTTATGTATCCTTGATTGAAATTAATGCTTGGATAATGATTTTGAATGTATTGGATGTGTTAAATATGCTTGATCATGTTAGGGTTGTTAAATGAAAAATTTAGAGTTTCCTACCCTAACATGGTGCCACGGTTTTAACTAGAAATTTTGGGTTGTAAATTGATTTTTGTACACAAATAAAATGAAACTATATAATCAAATGTTGGATGATAATGATGGAATCAATGTATGGAAATTTTTGAGGGCTTCCTATACCAAGATGAGGTCATGATTTTGAGGGCTATTTTTGAGGGATTGAATTGACTTTGGGTAAACTAAAATTTAAGTGAATTGATATCAAGAGACTAATGCATAAAAAGGAATAAAATTGGAACTTTGAAGACTTGAGGGGCCACAGTTTTGACCTAAAATAATAAGAGTTTGGATTAAGTTAGTAAGTGGTAAAACTTATGTAATTGGACATTAAAGAGTTAATGATCATAATGGAATTGATTATGAAAAATTTAGGTTTTTCCAAACACCTATGGAGGTTATGGTTTTAATAAGAACTTTGGGATGTGAATTTGATTTGGTATAAGAATCAAGTGAAACTTAAATGGTTAAGTATTAGAGGATAATGTTAGATGTAAAGAATAATTTAGGATTTCACCACACTAATGAGGAGCCACGGTTTTGGCTCTAGGTTTCAAGAGATTGGATTAATTTTGTGTGAGATGCGCTTTGTGTGATTTGGTATTAAATGACTAAGACATAAAATGGAAGGAAATTTAGAACCTTGAAGGCTTGTGAGGTCACGGTTTTGAGGGTTATTGAACCTAGAAATTATCATAATTGATTAAGACATAAAACCTTGTAAAGGTTGAATTCCATAATAGGAAATGGTGATGATTAATAAACCATAAACACATATTAATGTTAGAAATTGGTTCTATGTTGTTGAGAGTCCCTATGTGGGGTTATGCACTTGTTGATTTAGTACTTGATGAGATATGATATGTTAGTGATAAGAAATGATGATATGCCATTGAGGTAATACTTTTGATAAATGTATTATTGATATGATATGTTGATATTGAGGAATTCTCATATGCCATTGAGGTAATGCATGTGATAAATGTATCATTGATATGATTTATTGACATTGAGAATGAATATGTATGCCATTGTGGTATGCTTATGATGAACGCATCATTGATAAACATACATGATTGGACATTGTGTCGTCATGCATATGTGTTATCCATTGGACATTATTGAGAAAGGCAATGTATGCCTAGGAGTTTGAATAACACCTATGTGCGGATACGAATAGAGTAAGCATAGGGTCATAGTGGTTGGCCTTGGAGGCGTCAGGGTGTGGGTTCCTCACATGGATAGTTAAGAGCTCCTCTATGCCGTGGGGTAGACCGATGCAAACACACCGACGATCCGGACTAAGATGTTGTCCTATATTGCGATCAACTGTTGAGGTGCCATGTATAAGCCATTGTTGTGCAAATATTTTATGAGATAAAGTACATTATTTTTAAAGGCTAACGATATACTAGCATTACTCCTTGATCATTCACTCTGAAAATGTTGATGTCTAGCTCCATAGAGTAGGATTTGTGGTACCATAATGCATTATGCATTGTTCATTGTCGGTCTCATAAATTATTGAGCATGAACACTTGTGACTGTGAAAATATCTGTTCTATTTCTATAATAATTGTCTGGGTATTGTACCGATTGCTTGAGATATTATTGCGACCTGTCTGTTGTTATTGATTCTTACTATTGCTTATAATTGTACTGTTTTGCTATAAATTCTACTGTTACTATTAATGAATATGTGGACTGTGTTGCTATGTGGGCGCTCTGCAACGTGTTGTCTTCTTACTGATGTAATGGTAATGAAAGTTAGGTGTCTCACCTCTTTATTTCATTACTCTGTCTTATGTTGCGCTGAATAAAGACTGTGAAGAGCCCAAGTTGGATTTACTTAGCTTATTGTTGGAGAATCAACTTCTGTTTCATTGTGATGGCGTTTGGACAAGCTCCTCTCAATCGCACGTGGATATGGTTTCATGAAGGCTCAGAAGCTTGGCATTTCAACCGTGACGCGGAGTGTGTTACCTATATTGGGGACGTAACCCTAGTTCAGAGTGGTAATGATCCTAGAGCTGGTACGATACAAACATCTCATATGTTCCTATACGTGTGGAGTTCCCTATACCCATTGGGGAGATGTGGAGTAATCGCCACCTCTTCCCTAGAGAAGTTTCGGTTATGACACATGTTCATGCTCCTATCCATTTGGACGTGTCGCAGGGACGAGTATCACCTACTAGAAATGAAGAGGAAGATCAGGTGCAAGACCATTCCCTCCATGTGTTAGATTTCGGGGAAAGTCGGACTTTTATATGGTAGCTATGTAAAATCAGAGTTTAAATATTGTTGTAAGCTTATTTATGCGTGTATTCTGGATATGTATTTTATATTAAACTGATGTTGTATTTGGATTGTAAGTCAACATAACTATATTTCATATCGTGGCTCGTAATTACCATTTATGCATAATGAAAATAACTTTAAATTTTGAAAAATTTCTGTTATTGAGGTTGTGACATGCCTGGGTTTAGTGACTGTGGTGTAATGACGATTGTGCTGCGGTTATTAGATCTAGGTGCGTTACACAATGCATGATGACTCAATGCATATTCATGTATATTCAACAATAATATAATTTTCCATAATCACGCCACAATTGGCCAATTTAATTGCCAACAAATCCTTGGTCCCACTCATGAACCCATAACAACACATTATCCAATTCTCAATTGTGAAAACATACCTTTAAGGTTTATTATGAAATTACGCCTTAACTTCTACGTTTTTCCTATTAGGTCTCTCTAGGGGAATTCTCTTGCGCTTTTCACCTAATCTTTGTTACTCATATTAAACAAGTTCTTTACTTAATTTTAAACATAATTCACTTAGGATAATTTAATTTAAGTTGCTCAACATCTCACTTACACTCATGTTCTTTCTTTGGTCAAAATTATTCTAAGTTATAGGATAAAATTTTGTTCTTTGTTCTTCTATTTTTATGAATCCCTAATCAATATTTAATCACCTAATTAAGTAAGTTTTGACTTGATGTACAAATTTTCCATTGGTTGTCCTACAAGGCCGTGGGCTCTAGGGAATGAGAAATTCCATAATTTTTCATCACCTCACTAATCACTCATCATTAAGTGTCTTAATTCCCAAATTATTACACAAATTTTCATCAAGGACCCATTATTGGGCCCTTTGGCTGTGAGCCTCCAAGCAAAAGGGCAAAGAACCTTTGTCTTCCATCCATGATTCTAATCCATCAAAACTTTTCCAAACCATCAAGATATACAAATACAACCAATAAAATCATATAAGATAAAATGAATGCAAAATCATCAAAGTCATACAACAAAATGAGTAACCCTCACATGGGTTCTTCACTAACAACACATAAATATGCTCCTCACTACCAAGATAGGTTGAAGTGGATGATCTCCCTCTTATCAAATGAAATAACAAGAAAAACAATATCCTTTGTGCTCTTGAATTTCGTCCACTACCACCACAAAACCCTAGGATGATCAAACATTCACAATCAATAACCAAAGCTTGAAAAGAGTGGTCCTTGGTCCCAAAGGTGACCAAGAATCACGAAAATGAGAAGAGAAAATAGAAAAGTCAAGAGCTTTACCACAAAGTTTCAAGTTTTAGAGCTTTATGGAAGAAGATAAAGATGGAAGATTTAAGTGATGGTCACAAAAGAGAAAACCTTCAAGATGATGAGAAGATGTAAGAAATAAGGTTGATGGAACAAGAAAACTTGGATGGCCAAAAATGGTGTGTCTTGGCCATGGAAGTGGAGAGAAAATGGAGAGGAAATATGAGCTTTTTGGAGGATGGTTTTCAACAAGAAATGAAAATATTCAAAGGAAATGTAGATTCAAGCAAAGTGGTTGCTTGAAATCAAGCAAACATAGAGGGTGGTGAGGGTGGTGTTGTCGTGGAAGAGGAAAGGAAAGGAAGAAGAGAAAATGTGAAAGGAGAAATAGTGAAAGAAGAGAAAAGGTTGAGAGAGAAAATGATAGAAATTTTTGAAAGTTTGAGGAGTAAAAAGTGAGTAAGTGCTTTTAGTGGAAAGGTGACAATTTGTGTCACCTTCCCCCTTTCATTGTTGTGGAGTGTCCCAAAGGAGGAGAGAGAGAGTAAAGCTTCCTCTAGAAGCTTGGTGCAAAGCTTCCTTGAAAAGCTTTGTTAACTTCTTGCAAAAGTCAAAGTGATAATGTCACTTTGATGATGTCTTCTTAGTGATGTCATTAAAGTACTCTCTAGAAAAGATGACTAGCACTCTACTAAAGCTATTATCCAGTGGACAAAATTTATAGTTAACAAAACTAGTATTTAATGTCCAACGGATAATAAAATACACTGCGATTTTATTTTGTCAGATAAAATCTCAAAAAACAAAACTTCGTAAACTATGTCCGGCCTCGGGTTTAGTAAGATCCCCCGTTGACGTTTTCACAGTCCAAGATTTTCCAGCCTCGAAGAAAATATTTTATTTTCCCGACTCCGCTCAGTGCGCATGCAAATCGAGAAATATATTAAAATAATCAACGTCACTGAAATAATTCACAAAAATCACAAATATTATAAAATGAATATTTATCATGAAACAAACAATTCTCGGGGTGTTACAACTCTCCCTTTCTAAAAAGAAATTTCGTCCTCGAAATTTTCATACCTTAGAATAAGTGTGGATGTTGTTCCTTCATCTTGTCTTCTAATTCCTACGTTACATCTCCGGTTATGTCATTCCAAATCACTTTCACCAATGGAATTTCTATCCCCCTGAGTCACTTTACCCTCCTATCTTCGATCCTTACAGGAGATGTAACACCCTCCTTAGGGTATCACATGTCTGACTCCAGACTCATAATCTGAAAAGAAATTCGCACAAAGTTTGAGTTATAAAAAGATGGGTTTTAAAATTTCTTTCTTTATTGAAACATAAACTTACTGAAATTCATAAATATTACTGAAAATATATTTAAACTGATTAATATACAATATTGACACCAATTAATATTTCACAATTTAAAGAGAAATATAAAACTAATGACTCTTTTTTTTTTTACAGTAGCAAACCCCATGACGGGTCCTACTTAATAGACGGTACAACACTAACGTTAAAACTTAACATACTTATTCTACATTGTGTATCCATCTTGTTGCACCGGACATCCTGTTCTACATTCTCGTTCTTTGTCAACACTGCACACCTTCGAGTCCTGAATGTCCACTCCTTATTGATGTCACCAATCTCAGAGTATCCATCGCCCGTTATGTCTAAGACAACTCGATCCTTCTATTATTTTGTTTTAACAAGATCTGAGACAAAGAAAATAACATAACAAAGAGGTGAGATCACCTACGCCAATACCAACAACATGGCAACAGACAGATAACACAAACAACATATCATACGATATATCATACCGTAATTTCAATAATGCACTCAACATTAATCAACTATCATCATCATACTACTAACATTATTATCATCACACAATAATCACAATAATGCCATCAACATGATTATCATCATCATCATCCAAGTATTTCAAAACAATTGTCATAGCCAATATTCCTCAATTAATATATATCATACAGATATGGACACTCAAATTTATGCATATGTTATGCATGTGCACATAGACTCAGTTTTTCAAAAACAACTCCATGGAGGTTTTCACAATTTCGAGGAGAATGCTCTGTCAATTGTCAGCCTTAGCCCAAAGACAATCTTCCAGTTGTTGAAAAGAATCGTGTTCTTGTCGGGTATCGTCAATGCGTTGCAACGGATCTGCATCGCAAGTGGCACAGGTACTCGCCATTGTCCACTGGTCGACCGCCGCCGCGCCTCGACGCCCCAAGATCCATCATAGACCTCACTATCAATTCTCATTCCCTCTTCGACCACAAGTATATATATACAATGCACGAGTATATCCGTGCAAGTCCAACCCCAAAGGGCCAAATCTTTTCAATTTCATTTGTTCAATGTATCATATGCCTCAACGCATATTTTTTTCCCAATGCATGTATAATGCACCAAATTATACTGTATTTTCAACAGCAAAAATCATGTTATCACATTTTCATAGTTATAAAACACTTTCGTCGTGTTTTCAAAATTGCGTAATATTTTCGTTTCATTTTCACAATTCCAAAACGTTTCTGTTACGTTTTCACAATTCCAAAATGTTTATATTACGTTTTCAAAATATCGTAATACTTATGTTACGTTTTCAAAATTCTGAAACATTTCTGTTATATTTTCACAATACCGTGACACTTCTGTTACGTTTTCACAATACAGTAACATTTCTATTACGTTTTCAAAATACCGCAACTCTTCTGTTGCACTTTTAAAACACGTACTAATTTTTCAACATTTTTCTCAATCGCGTAAAAACATACGTTTCTCAAATCGCATAGTATTTTTTCCACTGTTTCAAAATCGCGTAACTTAAAAATCATTCTTTTACGTCACGTAAATCATTTTCTATCATTCTCAAAATATTTAAAACACTTTCCAAATCTCATAACAATTTTTTCCCATTTTCACAATCGCATAAAAAAAAATTCTATCTCTATTCAATCACGTAGTGATTTATCAATAGTAGTTCAAATCACGTAAAATCTTTAAATATAAATTCAAATCGCGTATAAATATTTCAACGTATTTAAAATCACATAGAAGTATTTTTTCCATATCACATAACTTAAAAATCACGTTTTTAAGATACGTAAATAATTTTTCACAACAATTTCATTACAGAAAATATTTCTTGACCTTTAAAAATTCCTTTTTAACTTTTCTCAAAATAATATAACTTTACACTTCATTTAATATATTTTCTTACTCAAGAAAATATTTTTTCACAGTTCTTTACTCAAGAAATTCTTTTTCAAAATATAATTCACAAAATCACTTTTTCATTGATGTAAATCAACGTTTCAAAACTTAACATTTTCTAACGTATTTCAAAACTTGAAAATAAGTTATACGTTAGTAAATTTTCAAAACACCATTATATTCTCCATTTTTTCCAAATAAATTCTAAAATCAATTCTTTTCAAAACAAATTAAGATTCAAACCCTTGCAACTTTTCTTTTTTATTTTCATATGAAAGTTCATTTCTCAAGTGATAAAATACTTTGATTCCCTTTCCAAAATTCTTATACTAAAACATTTTGTTCAAACATTTTGTTTCCACTTTAAAATTACTTTGTTTCATAAAACCAAAATTATTCCAACCTCCAAAAATCGTAGAGTCTTTGGCCATTGAAGCCATCAAATATTTTCCTCCTAAATTGATATGGTTTTACACAAACAAAACCATTAAAAATTCTTAATTTTCAAAACCGAAATACCGATGGTCATAAAAACCAAACCCATTTGTTCAAATTCATTTTTACTTTCCTTACAAATCCTTTTTCACTTTCTTTGCAAATCCTTAAAATTATCATTGCTATTTTCATTTAAATCTCATGTTTAGTAAAACACTTAGAAACTTTTTACACAAAATAAATCAATAGAAATCCTTCTAAAATCGTATTCATGTACTCTTTGAAAAATAAATTCTTTGTTTATTTTCCTTACTTTTCTAAACATCCATTTTTATCATTCAAGAAAATATTAATTTTGTAAACACCTATCTTGAGGTGTCTTGTTCGAAATCCACCATGTTCTAAGTACTCAAAAATCAATTCTTTTGTTCTTGAAAATTTTCAACATGAACCCTAATCAAGGGCATCAAAACCGTAGCTCTTCCTTGGCTATTGGAGCCAAAAATCAATTTCCTTTCCACCATTAAGTCATGGCATATACATATATATTTCATCATAAATAATATAAGCATACCATCAAAGCCATAAAAGCATGTATAGCATATCAAGCATATCATCAAAGCTATAAAATCATGCAAAGCATATCAAGCATAGAAAATTAATCAAAGCTCATAAACACCCACAAATTAATTACATGACCATGGATATGAATCCTCACATGGATTCCACATCCATCAAATAAAATACCATCTCTCACCACCATGTTTGGTTGGTGAGATGGATCTCCCTCTTACCTCTTGAAGATCCTCCAAAGCTTCTTGATTTGTTTCTTTTTCCAAGTCCTTCATCACTAAGAGCTTCTCAAATTCAAAACAAAATACATAAAAATTAGTATACTAAGCTTGATTAAGAAAACCATGGATCAAACATGGTTTGGATTATGAAAAAGAGAGAAGAAATGAAGTTTCCTTACACTTCACCTCAAAAACCCAATAACTTTGATCTTGAAGAAACTCCATGAAGATGAATGATTTAGAGAAAGTCTCCAACATGAAAGTTGTTTAGAATATCATGTAGATTCAAGATCTATGATTGGATGAAAAAAAAATAGATTGGATGGTGGTTTTAAGTGTCTTGACCGAATGGTTTCTCTTGAAGCACAAAGATGGAATTTTTGATTTTTGATAGAAACTTGAAGCTTGGATTTTGAAGATCAAGATGAATGATTTTGGAAAAACTCATAACTAGAGATGTTCTTAGAATGGTGATTAGGTTTAGAAAATCAAGTTGGATGAAATTAAAAAGTGATAGAAGGTGTTCTAGAAGTGCTTGGCCAAAACATGAAGAAGGAGAGAAATGGAGAGAAAACTTGGTAACTTAGCTTCTTGAAAATGTCTAATGATGACCAAGGATGACAATAATGGTCTTCAAACTTTTTCCTATGTCCTAAAGCTTCTCAATTTCGTAGCTCCCCTCCAATGCATTTTCCTTGAGTGCAAATTGATCAATAATGATCAATTATGATGAAACATTGACCAAGACCACTTAACAATGACATAAAGCAATTAATAATGGTCATAAAGCCTCTTTTTCTTTGTCTTCTAAACAATCCAAAACCATCCCCCCCATGCATGCTTCTCCTTGTGCATTTAATAAATGACCATAATAATTAGCCACCATTTGGAGCATTTCTAGCCATTGATTAATTCAATGGTTAGGATTAATGTAGATTTTTTATTTAGAAGACTTAATCTAGGCCATTGGATCTTTCTCCTTTAAATTCTAGTCATTGGATGTGTCTCCAAAAATAAATGATCAAGATTGCTCCTTCAAACTTTTAATCCAAGGGTTATAATTAGTCTTTGTCACATTTTAAGACTAAATCTTCACCATTGATTAAATTAACATCCAATGGTTATAAATGGTCCTTATTACTTTACAAGATCAAATCTCCACCCTTGATTACTTCTAAATCCAATGGTTATAAATGGTCTTTGTCACTTTTTGAGACCGAATCTCTACCATTGATTTAATCTTCATCTAACGGTTATAAATGATCTTATTCACTTTTAAGATCAAATCTCCACCGTTAATTAAATCAAGATCAAGTCTCCATCATTAATTAAATCAATGGTGGATATCCAAACCACCAATGTTGACTTAAGCAATATAATATTTATTTTTATCTGCTAAAACCCCACGAAAGAAAATATATTTATTGTATTTTTATCGCCCGATAAATAAATACAGTACAAAACACAGTACAATAAATTTTTTAAAACTGTTTTTGGATTCAAGTTTAGTAAGATCCTCTGTCTCCGTCTAAACAGTATAATTTTTTCTATGCGTAGAAAATTTTTTGCTTTGCGGGACCCACCTAGGCCCACGTAAGGTCACCTGGGCCCACATAGGACCACCTGGGCCTACATACAGTAAAAAAAAATCATAATCATCCACAAAAATCACAAATATTATAAAATGCACAAATATCAAATCAAATTACGAAAAATAATTACCTAACGGTTAAAATTAAATTACGTAAAGTTTTTCCCGGCCCGAAAATTTTTATTTTCCTGACACGGAGTAAGTCACTCAAAACGATCAAATACGCTGATGGAATAAACAAAATAATTTTACAGTGCACAGAAATTACTAAACAGTAAAATTCTGTTAACTGTCAAAATTACTGTTTAAGAGATACGAAAATTTGGGGTGTTACAGGAGATGCCTTATAGGTTAAATTCTCTTTTAATTGTACTGTTTCAGGTGCTATGACATGGTTTGGACCAGGAATATATTTTCACAATTACGACACCTGAAAGACATTGTGAAGGTTAGAAAGAAAAGGTGGTAAGGTTATTTGGTAAGCTACTGGACCTATCCGACGAAGAATTTGATAAGGTCCGATGAATTTAGGAGTGAGTTTTCTAGATTTAAGAACTCATCTGACTCCAGTCGTAGGTGTGACTTTCAAAAACACATCCTCGCCTTCCTCAAATTCAATAGGCTTTCTCCTTTTGTCTGCATAGCTTTTCTGCCTACTCTGAGTCGTCCTCATCTTTTCCTAAATCATCTTAACTTTTTCCGTCATATGTTGTACAAGATCAGGTCCGATTGTAAGATGCTCTCCATCTTAGTACCAACACAAAGGAGTTTTGCACCGTTGTCCATATAGAGCCTCATAGGGTGCCATCCCTATGTTTGAGTGAAAACTGTTGTTGTAGGGGAACTCTACCAATGGAAAAACTTCATCCCAACTTCCAGTTTGTTCCAAAGTGCAGGCTCTAAGCAAATCTTCCAATGATTGGATCGTCCTTTTCAATTGACCATCGGTTTGAGGGTGATAAGCAGAGCTCAAACATAGCTTCGTTCCAAGTGCTCCTTGAAGACTCTGCCAAAATCTTGATGTAAACCTCGGATCTCTATTGGAAATAATACTAGAAGGCACACCATGCAGTCTAACAATCTCACTAATATACAGCTGAGTTAACTTCTCCATTGAATACTTTATGTTAATCAGTAAGAAGTGTGCAGACTTCTTAAGACGATCAACAATTACCCATATCGAATCGTAACCCCTTCAGGTCTTTGAAAATCCAACCACGAAATCCATCGCAATACTATCACATTTCCATTCGGGAATAGTTAGAGGTTACAACATTCCTGATGCTCTCTGATGTTCAACCTTAGCTTGCTGACAAACCAGACAAGATGACACATATCTGGCAACATCCTTCTTTATTTTGTGCCACCAAAATAACTATTTCAGGTCTTGGTACATCTTGGCCATTCCTGAATGCATACTCAACTTGCTCGTGTGAGCGTCTTCGAGAATGAACTTCCTGAGTTCCGGATCCTTTGGTACACAAACCTTGCCTCTGAACTTTAAGATTCCATCAAGTCCTTCTTTTACTGTCGACACAATGTCACGCTTCATCAGCTCCCTCTCATTTTGCAAAAATTTGTCACTTTTCTGTTTCTCCCGAATTTCTTCCATTAGATCACTTGAAATAATAACCACGTTTAAACAAATCTTCATTGGTGCCAATTCCACAGAGGACCATATATTCTTGAATTGCTCTATTAACTTCTTCTCCTTAACCATCATAGCAGAGATACTAAGCATCTTTCTACTTAAGGCATCTGCCACGACATTTGTCTTTCCGTGGTGATACTAAAGTTGAAAGTCGTAATCTTTCAGAAACTGCAACCACCTTCGTTGCCTCATGTTTAGCTCCTTTTAGTCAAATAGGTACTTCAGGCTTTTGTGGTCATTAAAGACATTGAACGTCACTCTATACAGAAAATGTCCCATATTTTCAAAGCAAACACCACAACTGCTAACTCTAGGTCATGTGTAGGACAATTCTTTTCATGCACTCTCAACTATCTTAAAGCATACGCCACCACTTTCCTATCTTGCGTGAGCACACATCCTAGTCCTTGATGTGAAGCATCACAATACACCTCAAAGGGTTCATTGGGATCAGGTAGAACTAAAACAAGTGAAGTAGTCAATCGTCTCTTCAACTCTTGGAAACTTTCTTCACAAGCATCGATCCACTCAAAAGCTTGGTTCTTCCTCGTAAGTTAAGTAAGAGGTCCTACTATCTTGGAAAATCCTTAAATGAATCTTCGATAATATCCAGCTAATCCCACAAAGTTTCGAATCTCAGTCACGGTCTTCGGTCTTTCCCGCTATAGAACTGCTTTGACTTTCGATGGATCCACTGTAATCCTATCCTTCGAGATTACATGACCCAAAAACTTAACTTCTTCCAGCCAAAATTCATATTTTGGCAACTTGGCATACAACTTCTTCTCTTTTAGGATCTGGAGAACTATACTGAGATGTTCGGCATGTTCCTCCTGATTTCGAGAATAGATTAAATGTCATTGATAAAATCGACTACAAATCTGTCTAGGTAAAGACGAAAGACTCTATTCATGTAATCCATTAATATGGCTGGTGCATTCGTCACTCCAAATGGCATCACAAGATACTCGTAATGTCCATAACGTGTACGAAAAGTCGTCTTGGGAATATCCTCTACCTTCACTTTGATCTGATGATAGCCAAAACGCAAGCCAATCTTGGAGAAAACTGCGGCTCCCTTCAGATGATCCATTAAATCATCTATTCTAGGAAGTGGATACTTGTTCTTGATTGTGACCTTGTTCAGCTGGCGATAATCTACGCATAAGCGCGAAGTTCCATCATTCTTCTTGACTAACAACACTGGCGCTCCCCAGGGTGACACACTAGGTTTGACAAACTGTTTTTCCAGAAGCAAAACCAACTGTTTCTTAAGTTCAACCAATTCTGACAGTGACATCATGTACGGTGCTTTAGATACAGGACTAGATCCAGGTGCAAGATCAATGGTGAACTCTATCTCCCGCTCCGGCGGTAGACCAGGTACATCCTCAGAAAAGACTTCAAAAAACTCATTAACTACAAGAATAGCATTCACATCTATCTCGCTTTCGACTTCTAAGGATGACAAAAACATGTATCGCTAAGCTCTTTCTCTTAAGAAAGCTTTAACTTGGTTGGCCGTAAAAAATCTAGAAACTTTAGACTCAGGGAAAACTAGGGTTTTATTGGAACAATCCAACATAATATGGTTAGAAAAAAATGATGATTAGGGAATTGATTTATATGAAGATTTTACTGTTAAGGATAATAGATCAATGGAAGAGATTTATGGCATCTACAGTAGCCTTGATAGAGCCCACCAACAATGAAGAGTCATTGAAGTCATCAAGTTGTAGAGCTACAATGGAAGAGAAATCGAATATGATCCATAAGAATGACACATGGCAGCTGATGGATAGGCCTATCAAGAAGAAAGTAAAACTAGTCCATTGTAATTTTAAAGACCATATAGTATATTGATTAAATGTTTTTCCCTAAGCAATGTTTAAGTAAATGGAAAAAAGAAAGAGTCTTGGAGTTTCCAGCATTAGTGTCAAAGAAGAAAAATATCTAGATATAATATAACACATATGACAACACTTGTGTCGCCCTCTCAACACTACTCCTTGACATTAGAGAAGAAAAAGATGTTGGATTGGCCAAAAAGGTGTGGAATATGTAAAAGATAATGTGGCTCAGTTATATTATCTTATATTAGTTTAAAAGAATAAATAATAAAAGAGCTAATTTCTGATTGGTTAGTTTTGAGAGGTATTTTATTATGATAATTAACCACTTGATGGGAGTGTTAATTAATGGTTATCCAATAAAAATTGGTTATATTCCTACCTATAAAGTTGTATGTTACCTCTCCATCACTAATGTTGAGGTGAAAGAAAGGGAGGCCAAGGGATAGAAACTTAGTTTCTTCTCCTAATCTCCAATGCTATTAAAGAATTGTCTCAAGGATTCAATGTCCTGATCATGGATCAAGGTAAGTAACTTTATCCCACTATTATTGTCTTGAATGGAATTTGTGAAAATCGTGAGATTTCAAGATCCTATTTTGTTCTTAACTTATGTTCATGATCATCAAGAACTAGAATTGAAACTTACATGAGGTATAAGAGCGCATATTTAGGAATCCATGATTTTCCATTAAAGGATACTTTGTGTCTCCCACTCACGAGCCCTAATTTTAAAAAATGGGTATTTATGATTTATGATTTTTTTATTTGCTGCAGATAACGAATCAAGTTTGGATTTTTTTCATGCACACACCAATAAAATTTGAGATTGCAGCAAATTGTTTATATTCAATATTCATATTCTTTGTTTATGGCCTTGTAATGCCATTGGCTGCACATAATTGTTTTTGCCCTCATAATCATTTATGCACTCCATTTTTTTTCTTTAGGGTGCTTCAATTTGTATTTTAATTGTGCATATAAAGTCATACTACTTCTAATTGATTACTTGTTTTCCTTATCCTTAATTGTTTATGAAGTGTCTGTATTTTAGAATTAAATGTATGATAGATTTGTTAATCATCAAAGTGACCAAGTCTTTAAGTTGATTTATTTCCAAATTGTATGATAAATATATCTCAACTACTCATAATTTTGATGCTATAAATGATATGATAATTGTTGATTTATGGGTAAATTAAGGTTCAAAGTTATAATGCAATAATGGATCATCCAAAAGTTGATTAGTTGTTCTTATAATTGATGAAACATGATAGTTAATAGTGTAAATATGGTGTCAATTTTATTTATATATCCAAAGATGATAGATATCACTAATTAGTGCATGTATTATTACCAAAATAGTATTAAACTTTGTTAGCATCATTATGGTTATAGTTGTGTGCTGGTGTATCACCCAAAGGAGAACATCAATATACATTTCTGGATTTGCATGCTTTGTCTGTTCCACTCTTTAACGGGCTAAATTTTTCTAATTGGAGCGAGCAAGTCCAATTTCACCTTGGTGTGTTGGATCTCGATTTGGCACTCTTGGTTGAGATACCTACTACTATTACTGATGCTAGCAGCAATGAAGAGAAAGCCCATTATAAGAATTTGGAAAAGTCAACCAAACTAAGCCTAATGTTTATATACGAATGAGCGTAGCTAATAATATCAAGTTAGTTCTTCCCAAAACTGAAAGTGCTAAAGAATTTATGAAGTTTGTGCCAAACTACCGATGAAGTCTCTTGCTAGGACACTGATGGGTACCTTAACCACCATGAAGTTTGATGGTTCTCATAACATACATAAGCATGTCATTGAAATGATGAACATTGCAGCAAGACTCAAGTCTTTGGAGATGGATGTGGATGAAGATTTCCTTATCCAATTCATTCTTAGCTCATTACCATCTAAGTATGGTCTTTTCCAAATGAACTATAATAATATGAAAGATAAATGAAATGTGCATAAGTTGCACAGTATGCTAGTTCATGAGGAAACATGACTTAAGAATCTAGGAAGTCATTCCATCCATTATGTGAACCATCAAGGAGTTAGAAAGAAAGCTAAGAAGAAACATGGAAAAGGTAAAGAACTACTAAAGATCAATGAGTCCTTTTCTTAGATCCACAAGAACGAACCAAATAAGGATAAATGTCATTTTTGTGAGAAATCCGGACACTTTCAGAATCATCGCCCCAAACGCAATGCTTGGTTTGAAAAGAATGGTAAGTTTAATGCTTATGTATGTTTTGAATCAAATTTAATTGAAGTTCCTTATAATACTTGGTGGATTGATTTTAGATGTACCACTCATGTTTCTAATATGATGCAGAGATTCCTTACAATCCAAACCATCAACCTAAATGAGAAATTTGTCTTCATGGGAAATAGAGTAAAAGCTTTAGTGGAAGCTGTTAGGACTTATTATTTAATCCTAGACATTGGATATCATTTAGATTTGTTAGAAACTCTTTATGTACCTAATATTTCTAAGAATTTGGTTTCTTTATCTAAACTTGATATTGCTAGTTACTCTTTTAATTTTGGAAATGGATGTTTCAGTTTGTTTAAGCATAGCCATCTTATTGGTTTTGGTGTTCTATATGATGGATTATACAAATTGAATGTGAATAGTCTTTATGTTGAGACACTTTTAACCTTGAATCATAATATTGGCACCAAACGTGGTTTAATGGATGAAAGCTCGGCTTACTTGTGACATAAACATTTGAGTCATATTTCCAAAGAAAGAGTAGAAAGATTAGTAAAGAATGAAATTGTTCCAAATTTGGATTTTACTATCCTGAATGTTTATGTAGGTTGTATTAAAGGAAGACAAAAAAAAATATACGAAGAAAGGAGCCACAAGAAGCACTCATCTTCTTGAAATTATACACACTGACATATGTAGACCTTTTGATGTTAATTCTTTCAATAAGGAAAAATTCTTTATCACCTTTATTAAGGATTATTCACGTTATGGATATGTCTATTTGTTGCAAGAAAAATCTTAAGCAGTAAATGCTTTGGAGATATATATAAATAAAGTTGAAATGCAATTAGATAGAAAGGTGAAAATTGTTAAGTCATATAAAAGTGGTGAGTATTATAGAAG
Source organism: Ormosia emarginata (assembly GCA_029884605.1). NCBI lineage: Eukaryota > Viridiplantae > Streptophyta > Magnoliopsida > Fabales > Fabaceae > Ormosia > Ormosia emarginata. Next base: position 23,197,966 of record JAQQTP010000061.1, read on the forward strand.
ATATGATGAACTAGACAACACCCAGGTCCATTTGCTAAATTTCATTAAAAAAAATGTGGTATTTGTGCTCAATACACAATGCCAAGCACACCATAACAAAATGATGTGTTAGAAAAGTGTAATTGAACCTTAATGGATATGGTTAGAAGTATGATAAGTAATTCATCTTTACCCATTTCATTGTGGATATATGCATTGAAGACTACGATATATTTATTAAATAGGGCTCCTAGTAAGGCAGTTCCAAAGACACCTTTTGAACTGTGGACTAGTATGAAACTCAGTTTAAGGAACCTTCATGTCTGGGGATAGCAAGTAGAAGTAAGAATTTATAATCCATAAGAAAATAAATTAGATGCTAGAATAATCAGTAGGTATTTTATTAGTTATCCAAAAAAGTCTAAGGGTTATATATTTTATTGTCCAAACCATAGCACAAGAATTGTTGAAACTGGGAAGGCTAGGTTCATTGGGAATAGTGAAATTAGTGGGAGTGAAGTTCCATTAAGCCTAGAAATTAAGGAAATGAAAGTGGAAGTTACTTTGACTTGCAACTCTTCTAAAGTGATTGTTCGTCAAGTTGTTGAATAGCAAAATAATATACAAGAACAACAAATTAAAGATCCTGCAATTCAAGATGAACCCATAGTAGAAGAACCATGGGAGATAATATTAAGAAGATCTCAAAAGGAAAGAATACATGTTATCTCGAATGATTATATGGTATATCTAAAAGAGTCAAAAGTTAACTTCAAAATTAATGATGATCAAGTTTCATTTTCACATGTCATTAATAGTGATAATGTTGATAAATGGTTAAATGTTATGAAAGAAGAGCCAAAGTATATGGAACAGAATGGAGTCTGGAACCTTGTAGATTACATGAAGGTTGTAAGAGAGTTTGGTGTAAGTGGATCTTTAAGACCAAACATGACTCTCATGACAATCTTGAATGTTCCAAGGTCCAACTTGTTGCCAAAGGTTTTACTCAGAAAGATGGCATTGACTATAAAGAGACCTTTTCACCAGTCTCCAAGAAAGATTCTTCCAAATTTATCATGGCATTGGTAGCTCATTATAATTTAGAGTTACACCAAATGGATGTGAAAACTGTCTTTCTAAATGGGAATTAGAGGAATAAAATTACATGGAACAACCAATAGGGTTTTCAATTGAAGGGAAAGAACATATGGTGTGTAAACTTAAGAAATCAATATACAAACTTAAACAAGCTTCCAGTCAATGGTATCTCAAGTTCAATGATATTGTTATTTCCTTTGGATTTAGGAAAAACATTGTTGATTGGTGTATATATTTCAAGGTTAGTGGGAGTAAGTTTATGTTTCTAATTATGTTTGTTGATGACATCTTGCTTGAAGCTAATGATTTTGGTTTATTATATGAGACTAAGAATTTTCTCTCTAAAACTTTGAAATAAAGGATATGGATGAAGCAAACTATGTTGTTGGAATAGAAATATTCCAAGATAGATCACAAGGACTGATAGGTTTGTCTTAGAAAGCACACATTAATAAAGTTTTAAAGAAATTTAGAATAGACAAATGCTCAGTATCTCCTGTTCCAATTTAGAAAGGAGACAAATTTAATCTCATGAAATGTCGAAAGAATGATTTAGAATGGAAGCAAATGGAAGAAATTCCTTATGCATCTATAGTTGGGAGTTTGATATATGCTCAAACATGTACAAGGCCAAATATTAGTTTTGCAGTTGGAATGCTAGGAAAATACTAGAGTAATCCATGATTGGACCACTGGAAGGCTGCAAAGAAAGTGCCAAGATACTTGCAAGGAACAAAGGATTATATACTTACATGTAGGAGATCTAGTCACTGGTGGTAGGATATTTGAATTTATACTATCCTGATTGTATAGATATAAGAAGGTCCACATTTGGCTATTTGTATCTTTTAGTCGAAGGAGCAATATCATGGAAGAGTGTGAAGCAGTCAGTTACTGCTACATCCACTATGGAAGTTGAATTCATAGCATGCTTTGAGGCCATGGTTCAAGTTAATTAGTTACGAAACTTTATTTCAGGACTTGGAGTAGATAACGATACTGTCAACTAAGATTGCTCCTTGAGATTATTTGGTTCACACTCTTCCATGAGATTGCTTCTTTGGCTAAAAGATACAAATAGCCAAATGTTGACCTTCCTACATCCACACAATCATGAAAGTCTAAATCAGAATATCCAACCACCTCAAGGCAACCAAATCTCCTATATGTAAGCATGTAATCCTTTATTCCTTGCAAGTATCTTAGCACTTTCTTTGCAGGCTTCCAGTGATCCAATCCTAAATTACTCTAGTATCTTCCCAACATTCCAACTGCAAAACTAATATCTAGCCTTGTACATGTTTGAGCATACATCAAACTCCCAACTACATATGCATAAGGAATTTCTTCTAAAAACAACAAGTATTCCAAAGGTGCTAGGCATGTGGAATTAAAATACTTTATCATTAAAGAAGAAGTTCAGAAACGTAGAGTGTCAATTAAGCATATCAGCACCAACCATATGATAGCTGATCATTTGAAAAAATGATTATTGCCTAAGACATTTATTAAGCATGTTGAAAGGATGGACATTATTACTAATGGGAAAAGTTGAACATTAATATTAATTTGTTTATGTTTATTATGTATTTGACACTTGGTGCTCATTTATGGTTATGTTTTTTATTTTTCTATTTTCTAATTTTGTATACATGATCGAATTAGAATGATGATAACATGTTTTGTCTTTGTTAAAGACATCATGTTGGACCAATTATGTACTTCTCAATTATAAGTCATGATAAGAAGATGGATTGATATTGTAGTACATGGAAGGGATTATATCGAATAAGTGACATACAACTGATATGACTCATATTAGTTCTTATTTTTATTTTTGACAAATAATGTAGGCAATGTATAGGAAATTAGCTTCATCTATGTGCATTATGATGATTTATTTATTGCACCATGAAGTAAGACAATATCACATGAACCAAGTGGGAAAATATAAGAGACAATGTGGCCCACGTGATATTATCTTAAGTTAGTTTAAATGGATAAATAATAAAAGAGCTAATTTCTAATTGTTTAGTTTTGAGAGATAATTTCTACTGATAACTAATCACTTTATAGGAGTGGTTAATTAATGGTTATCTAATAGAAACTGGCCATATCCCTACTTATATAAAGTTTTACGTTATATGTCCATCACTAATGTTGAGGTGAAAGAAAGGGAGGTCAAGGGGATAGAAACTTAGCTTCTTCTCCTAATTTCCAACGTTGTTAAAGAATTTTGTCAAGTATTTCAAGGGCTTGATCATGGATTAAGGTAAGTAACTCTATCCCACTATTATTGTCTTGAATGGCATTTGTGAAAATCATGATATTCTAAGATCTTATCTTTATTCTTGATTTATGTTCATAATCATTAAGAACTAGAATGTGAAACTTATAGAATAATCATTGGAACGGCTAATGGTTTGTTATATGTACACAACAATGTTGTAGTGTCTATAATTCACAGAGACATCAAAACTAGCAACATCATATTAGACTTGAAATATAAACCAAAGATGGTTGAATTTAGCCTGGCAGTTAAATTCATGTGACAAAACGCTTGATAGTACTTCTATTACAGGCACATTATAAGTATCTTGTTGCCTTTATTTTCCAATTTGAAGAAATTTTACGGTCTTATCATTTTAAAAAGTGTGATAGGAGCCTTATCTATTTCTTGCCTGTGTGTTCTCCATCTTATAGGGGTTACTTGGTCCCATAATATCTTGTTGGGTGCCCATTAACAGAGAAAGTAGACATCTACAACTTTGGGGTACTAATGCTTGAAATTTCCAGTGGAGTGGGGACTAGGAAATTTGAACCTGTAGAAAAAACCTTTGAAACTGTTGTTTCTCAAGTAAATTCTCACAAATTTCCTAATCTATTAGTATATTTTCTTCATGTGCTTTTTGGGTAAGTTAGCAAACCTCTAATTAAGAGGGTGTACACTAGGAGGAATAAACAGGAAGTAAGGGATCAGAACTAGCAGGGTGGTTATTCTGTTATAATGGTAGTTATTATGTTATAATAGGTTGTTAGTTGGTTATTCTGTTAGGAGGGGGAAGTTGTGAGTAGTTATAAATATAGAGGGGTCCTATAGAGGGAAACTAACTTGTTTCAAAGTGGTAAAGAAGGTTTATGAGAGTGAGGACCTCTCGAATGACCTTGGAGTGTGGGTATTCATAGATTGGCTTGTGATTGCCATTTCTGGTCAATTCTTGTAATTCTTTATAATTCTATCTCCCTCTGGTTTTGATACAGAGAGGAGAGTTTATCAGTAAAGTTTCTATCTTTTTCCCTAATTTCTAGTCCAGTTCTATCAACTGGTATCAGAGCTCCTAAATCCTAGGAGTTTTTCATGGTTCATATACAAATGAAGGCTAGACTAAATGTTGTGGATAGGGGTTTAGAAGCTTGGAGACGCCAAGCAGAAGAGAAGCGCAAAATCCTTGAGGCTAGGAGGAAGTTGCTGGAAACAAGAACCAAGAAAACGGATGAGGCACTTGATGAAATTCAGAGGTTGGTAAGAGGTTTCCATCAAGACCCACCCTCAGGGAACCAAACGAGCAGTTCTGAACATGAAGAAGAAAGATTGGTTGGGGGTCCAAGATCTGAGGAAGGACAGAACTGGAGGAGGAAACTTGATATTGCTTTGTTTTTAGGAGAAGACGTGTATGGGTCGGTGAATATGATAGAGAGCTATTTCCAAATGAAGGGGTGGCCGAGGAGGAGCAGTTGCAAGAAGTAATGGTGGTCATGGAGGGTCGTGGGCTAAGTTGGTTTCAGTGGTGAGAATCTTGCACACAAAATGCATCTTGGGAGGCATTTTGTACTTCTATGATAAGAAGGTTTCAGCCATATATGATATAGAATCCATATGAGATTCTTCTGGGGCTGAAACATAATGGTTCTGCAAGGGGTTTTAGTCAGTTAGAACAACCTTGGTGGAGTTAGTTCCAAGACCAAACTTTAGTCTAGGTTCTTAAGGGGCAGCAACCAGTATTGGTTCTGTGTCCAACAGACCCAATTCTGCTAGGAAAGCACTTGAGATCAATACAGTTAGTAGGAGGGGAAGGAATTTCAAGAATTTATCTAAAGCTGAATTGCAAGAAAAGAATAAGAATGGTTTGTATTTTCGCTGTGATGAGAAGCATGGTCTAGAGCATCTGTGCAAGAATAAGCAGCTGCATGTCATGTTAATAGGAGAGGAAAATGAAGATGAAGGGAAGGAAGAAGAGTTAGATATTCAATAGATAATGGAGATGGAGGACAAAGCTCTTCAACTATCAATCCACAGTATGATGGGCTTGACTTTAAAAAAATCCTTAAAATTATGGGGTGAAGTGGAGGGAAGGAAGGTTATGGTTTTGGTGGATTGTTGGGCATCCCATAACTTCATCTTAGATAAGATAGTGCAGGAGCTTCAATTACTAGTAATGGAGACTCCATCGTACTATGTGTAACGTCCCTTTTTGGGAGGGAACGTCACATTGCCAAATAAAAATGTGAAAAATAAAATTTTACTAGATTTTAAGACCCGATTCATTTTAGTTAAGATTAATTTGTCCGATTCATTAGTACGTGAGTAAAAAGGCAGTATATTTTTTTTTTGTTAATTACTAAAACGGAGTGACGAAATATGAATAACAATAAAGAGTAAGACAGAAAGTAAAACTCACATCTGAACAACATATATACATATATATATATATATATATATATATATATATATATATATACATATATATATATATTTAAATATCAACTGTGTTTTAGATACAAGCCTGGAATTTCCAAAAAGCAAAACTATACCTGCCCAAAGGATCATACATATACATCCCCAAGATATCATAATATACGCCCCAACAAAAATAAAACATCGACCCCAAAATAAAACAGCGTACCATCGGTAGCTACAAAGCAATGTGATCCCTCAGATGAGGAAGGATCGTGTCAGGATCCTCCGCGGGGTCCTCCTCATCCGAGGAAACCTCCATAGGAACCACAGAGCCACGGGCAGAAGCCCGAGCAATGTAATCAAAAGAGTCCTCCTGCGGGGTGTAGTAACGGTCACCCCACATCTCTCGGATAGGCAGATAAAACTCCAACCGCAGGCTGATGTAGCAGGTAAGGATCGGCGTCTCATGACGTCTTCAGGCCAAAGAGATCGATACATCTCCAAGGTAGACACAGCGGTCGGAACTTAGGTTAATGTGCCAGCACTCCGGCCCCCCAAGGAAAGTCAGACCCACATCACCCAAAAATCCGCGCATATGTGCCTCCATGCTCCACAGTAGATGCTATGATCAGGCCAGAAGCCGGGGAAATCGAGAGCTTCAACCTCCTTGCCGTCGTCTTCGATAAACACAATACACATACAGGCAACAAATAACAGAAATACAGGAAAGAGATAAGACATCCTACCATCATTACCAATTATAGCAGCCAGAAACCAATACGGCGCAACACACCCAGATAGCATCTCAAAACACATATCATAATAACAATAGACAGTAATCACAGTAGTAATCAGGTGAACAGTTCCAGGTAGTCATTCATCGTAAGAGCAAATAAATAATTCAAATCCATGTAAAGTAGTAATTATCAGATAGTATGACACATCATGATGCATATGCACACAGTACTCAATTTCCTACTCCATGGAGCTAGACATAAACAGTCAGAGACAAAGATCAGGAGACACGTCTGTAACTCGGCTGCTGAGGCCAAAGTGCTATAACTCAACAGTTTTCACGTGCACATCCAGGCATTGTACAGACAGTCTACGCTAGATCACGATATAGGACAGTGTCTCAGTTCGGATCGTCGGTGCGTTTGCATCAGTTCGCCCCACGGACAGGAGAGCTACCAACTGCCCATTGCGAGGTACCCGCACCCTGACGTCCCCAAGGTCGTAACATGACCTACACTAGTCTACTTGCACCTGCACTAAGGTGTGTTCAATATCCTAGGCAACTTGGACTTAACAACAGTCCAAAGGACTTTCACAATGCAAAAAAACTCTATACATGAACATGTATGGTCATCATCACATGTTATTCCATAATATGTCACAATTGGCCAAAGCGAACATCAATACATCATTGGTCACTCACATGGACCCACAATATCATAATATTGAAATCAAATAAGGTAATACACTTTTAAGGTCCATTATGAATTCTCATTTAAGATTTGCTTCTCTTACAAGATCCGTCACTAAATGAGTTTCCATAATTAATTCAATTTTCTAATGCAATTGATTCTCATACCCTTAGGAGGTTATTCTAAGGTCTCAAAGTCTCATACTCTTTTGTTCTTGCTCTTGTAAAATTTTCTAAAGTTTTATGACAAGTTTCATTCTTGATTCTTTAAAATTTATGAATCTCCAATTGTATCTAATTCTTCCAAATTTGCTAATTTTCTAACCTATTACCTATGTTTTAATCATTTAATTATCTAAGTTCCAAGGTTACCTAAAATTGCCTGATTGAGCCCCAAAGAGCCCTAGAGGTCGTGGCCTCCCTAGAGGATTCAACTCCCAATTTTTCCATTCCATTGATTTTATATTACACACTTGATTAATTAAGTCATTCACTTGTTAAAATTTGTTCACAAAGAACCTATCTTCTTAGCCCCAAAACTGTGGCCACCCAAAAGAAAATCCCACATTAATTTCTTCCATTTCATGTCTTCCAATCCATTCCATTATACCAATACACATCAACAATCAATCCAATAACATAAACCAAGTACAAACAACATGCAAGTATACTAATCATGCAATCAAAGAATAACCCTCATTAGGGTTTTCTCACAATCAACCACAACCAATGTTCCTAGATGCTAATAGAGGTTGATGAGGAGTGTCTTCCTCTTACCAAAGTGAAGAAAACAAGAGGAACCTCCAAGAACTCCTTGCAATTTTCGGATTGGGCACCACCAAAAACCCTAGAAATTCAACTTCATCAAAATAGCACCAATGCTTGAAAAATAAAGCATGAATGGTCACTAAGAGGACCATGAAAACGAAAATGAGAGAAGAAAGTGAATAATGAAAAAGCTTACCCAAAAACCCTAAGCTTGAAGCTTGAAGAAGATGGTGAAAATAGTGGATTTTCAAAGAGCCACAAGCAAGAAAAGTGTTTAGGAGATGGAGAGGATTAAGAAAATGAGGTTGGTTTGAATTTTTGTGATGGATGAGGGGGGACGAGGTTGCTGGTTGTAGCTCTCTAGAGAAAAGGAGGAGAAAAATCTAAAATGAAGAAGAAGAAGAAGAAGAAGAAGAAGAAGAAGAAGAAAAGAAAGAAGAAGAAGAAGAAGAAGAAGAAGAAGAAGAAGAAGAAAGAGAGAGAAGGGGCATAGGAAAATGAAAATGCTTTTAGGTGAAATTTTGAAAGTAATGTGATATAATTAATTAAGGGAGAAAGCAAATTATTTCCCCCCAAAATAGTGCACTAGCCGTGCATGAGAAGAGAGAGGAAAGAGAGAGTCTCTTGCATTAGGAAGAGGGAAGGAAATTTCCTAGAAGCTTCCTCCAAGCTTACAAGAGAAGTTTCGCACGTTTTACAATAAGGTAAAAGCAAGGTTATCTCCTAATTAAGCACACTAACACAGATGAATATTTACACTGTCAGTATTATTTTTCCCCCAATGTAGAAGAGTTACAGATGATGAAAATAATATTTTATTATTCATCGGATGATTTTACAGTACCGCGATTTAATTTATCAGGTAAAACCTCAAAAAATGTAAACCTCGTAAATTGTGCCTAGCCTCGGGTTTAGTAAGATCCCCCATCGACATGTCCACATTTTAGAGTTTACCAGCCACAGGAAAAATATTGCATCTTCCCGGCTCCGCTCAGTGCGCACGTAAAACGAAAAATATATTAAAATATTCATCGTTTCTAAAAAATTCCAGAAAAATTCACATAATTCATAAATATTAGAAAATGACTATTTATGATAAAATAAATGATTTCCGGAGCGTTACACTGACGTCAACAGGTTTCTGCTCAGTATATACGTAAAACGAGAAATATATTAAAATATTCGTCGTTTCTGGAAAATTCCTGAAAATCAAGAATATTATAAAATGATCATTGATGATTAAACAAACACTTTTCGAGGTGTTACACTATGTAGAAGTGGGTGATGGACATAAGGTTAAATGCAAGGGAGCTTGTCATGGGGTGTTACTACTGTTACAAGGGTCAGAGGTTAAGCAGAACTTTTTCTTATTTGGCCTATGAGTTTTGTAACACCTCAAATTTTGTTAAATTATGATATTGTCTGAATTGTACAGTTTTATGTTTTCTGTGTGCTATAAAAATAATTTGACTGTTTCGTGACTGTATTTGATTGTTGTGTGTGATTTACTTCGAGTCAAGAAAATAATAATTTTCGAACCTGGAAAAATCTTTATCTGATTATTCGGAGCTGGGGGATCTTACTAAACTCAATTCCGAGTGATACGTATATCATTCTTTTAACTTTTAGAATTTATCTGTGAAATAAAAATATTTTATATTTTAATATTATTTTATTATTCGGTGGACAATACCTACTGACTTTAAGGCAGTAGCTTTTGTCCAGTGGATAATAGGAACCGAAAAAGTCTTTGTGACTTGCAATTCGATGAACCAATAGAAATTGGTCAATGATATTGGCTTGAATTTCTAAACCAATATGAAGGAGTCAACAATAATGGTTGGACTAATTAGTTAGTAACTAGAAAACCTAACTAAGTTAGATTAAACCAAACTAAATTAATCTAGAAAGCTTAAGTAGTAACTAAATGGAATAAACCTAGTTAGCTACTCATTAGAGCCTTGGTTAGAGAAGGTTCTAGCATGTTCAGGAAATGGAGGAGTTATCCTAAGTAACTAGATGGTTAGCCAAGTAACTAAGAAACCTAACTAGATTTACCTAAACCTAACTAGGAAACCAAATGAATCAAGACTTGGTTTGCTCTTCCCTTTGAGCAATTTGGCCAAGCACTTTCAAGAAGCATCAAGAACTTGATGACTTGATTCTCTAAGCCAATAGGAAACAAACTTGGAGACAAAGCTTTGAAGATCCACCCTTGATCTCATCTAAGGCCATTAGGGAGTCTTGAGTGGTCAACCAAAGTGGCCACCTCCTTAGGAGCTCCACGATAATGCATAAGGGGAGGAGACCATTTTCACTTCATCTTCATCTTTGCTATCTTACACAAAAGCAATTTTCTCCTTTCTCTTTCTTCCAAGAACCAAAAACACCATTGCTACTCTTTGTGAAGCTCACGGCCACCATCACCAAACCTTACTTCCACTTTTCTAAAATTTCAACTAACACCACTTCTCAAACCTAAACATCATTCTAAACATCTTTCAAGTTGTTACTTTCTTCAAAATCATTCATTTAAAGCTTGGAAAACAACCTTGAGTTTCCTTCCTACAAGGTAAAAATCCTTATTTCTTGTTTCTAACTTGATTCTTAAAGTTCTAAGCCATGATTGATCCATGGTTTTTCTTTTTCAACCTTAGTTTATAACTTTTTAAATTGTTTAAGTTTGCTAGGGTTTTATTTGGAGCTACACGAAATCACTAGGATCAAGCTAGAAGGAGATTTATCTTCCTTAGAGGTAAGAGGGAGATTTAATCTCATTAACTAAGTATTGGTGGTGAAAAAATGGATGTATTTGTGGTGAAGAATCCATAAGGATTCATTCACTTGGTTGTTTAAAGTTTTTCCTATTTGTGATTGATTTTGTTTGCAAGCATGTCTATAACTTTAATATATTTTGGCATGTGTTTTATGGATGCATGATAGTTATTGTAGGATGTGAATAACATGATGAGGATTTGCATGAGTGTTCCAAAGAACACATGAAGCTCACGGCTTCACCACCACAAAGAGAACCAAAATGTTCTCAACTATTTTTCTATGGCATGGATTAATTAATTTAATTGCATTAATGATTTTTACAAGGACTTAGATAGTAGAAAATAATTTAAAGATGATTTATAGGAAACATAGTGAATTTTAGCCAACATGTCATTTGAGATACCTTTGATCCAAAATCATTTTCTAAGTGTGGACTATGTAATTAAATTAAGTGAGAACTCAATTTCAATGGATTTTAGAGAATAAAATAAATGAAATTATTTTAGAAGCTTAATTAGAGAAATTAATTATGGATGAGAAATAAAATGAATACTTGAAAAGTACTAACGTAAAGCTCACCCTTTGAGTTTTGAAGTGTATTAGCAAGTTTCGAGATATAAACAATGGTTATGACTAAGAAAGGTGATTTTTAAAGGAAATAATAGAAAATACTAAGTAAAGGATTTTTAAAAGGAAACGCTGTAAATAAATTTAAAAATAAATATATAATGGAGAAAATTTCAAAATCTAATTTAGAACGTAAAGAAATATTTTACGTAGTTGAAAAATATTAGAAATACCTTACGCATATTTAAAATAATAATTTTTAAACTACGCAATTGAGAAAACTATTTAAAAACGTTATGCGATTTCAAAAACATCGAAAAATATTTACGCGATTTGAAAACATTGAAAAAAGTGATGCGATTGTGAAAACGTGATAAAATATTTACGCGATTGAGAATAACAGTAGGTTACTGTTGGGCTAAAGTGGTGGACCTGAATATGTTGAGAAATTGTACTGTCAAGTGGTGGCGTACTAATGTGGGAAATATTGATAACGTTGTTAATTGTGTATTGTGGCTCATGCACATGCATAGTGGAATGTGTCAATTCGGTTGGAATTGGCAATTGACTGATGAGATGAATTACATCGTAGTGCGGGTGCGATAGGCGTAGTGTTGTTCATTGAGTGAACTTGGAGGCGTTAGTGTGCAGAGGATTCCACATAAGGACAGTTGGTAGCTCCTTTGGGCCGTGGTAACGAGCAACGCACTAGCGATCTCGACAAGCATTATTCTTAATCACGATCTAGTGGAGACTATCCGGTACAATGCCTGTTGTACACGATGTTTTGACTGTGTAATATTTGGCTGGGGCAGTCGGAGCTACGGGTGGGTCTTCCGGATCATTCTCTCTGATGTGTATAGTTAGCTCCACGGAGTAGGAATGAATCTGTGTACATTTGCATATGTGGTCTACATCATAATGTGATTATTTATATTTGATTCTAAGATATTATGTATGATATGATAATATGAATTGTTGTATCAATTGTTATATTTGAATGTATTGTCGTTTTCTGTATTGTCATGCTGGTAGTGATGTAGATTATCTCACCCTTTGTATACATTTTCTGTATTATTATTTATGTTTCATAAAGACTTTGAGGAAGAAGAAGAGGAGCAGCCTCTGGATTGTTAGTACGAGGAGGAGCAGCATCTGAACGATCAGTGCGAGGAGGGCGAACCTTTAGATCATCCATATCATTTAGATTTATTTGGTTGTTATCGTTGTGCCGGATTTTTTGGGGTTCGTGAAAATGGAGTTTCATGGAGGATCTGAAGCTTGGCGTCTGCAAGTGGATAGAGAGTTTGTTGCTTATGTGGGATGAGTGACCTTGTCCCTTAGTAGAGAATATGAGGGTGTTCTGATGTTCTCTACTACTGTATATGTGCACTTAGAGTTGCCCTTATCTATTAGGCGTTACTGGGGTGGACGTTTTCATGCCCCGAGTGAGCTTAGTAGTATGTCGACAGCTTGGACTCCTGTCCATAGAGCTGCAAGATATCTGGGATTTCTGTCATCCGATGATCCATCAGACGAGGATCCTTAGGAGGATCAGAATTCCTAGATGTGCACTTGTGTTGTTTTATGCTTTGTATAGCTCAAATAGTTTACTGCTTTATTTAATAGTTTATTGTATGTAAATATTTGTATCTTTTAAAGACAAAATCATATGTATAATTATGGTGTGTATTTAATAGTTTATTTTATTTCATGTTCTGTTTATTTTATTTAATGATATACTGTACAAAAAAAAAATTCCCAACTTATATTATTATACGTTAAGAAATGATTTATAACTTGGGTAAAGGTTTATTATATTTGTCGTAAATGTGACATCCTAAGGAAGGTGTTACAAGTTTCGGATGTGGTGCTGGGTATGGAATGGTCAGAAGGATTATGAGAAATAAGGGCAAATTTCAAGGATCTTACCTTGAAAATTGAAGAAAATAGGAGAACTTGGACTATTATGGGAGAACCAGCCCTGTCTAAAGCATCTACTTCTCTTAAATAAATGTTGAAGGCACTAAAGAATGATGTGCAGGGATTCTATATTGAATATAAAGCGATGACAAGTTTGTCTTTGTAGGAAGTTTCGGTTCTGGAGGGCATAACAGGATTTGTTCCAAGAGCCACAGGGTTTACCTCCATCTCGTAGGCATGATCATGCCATTACCTTACAAGAAGGGGCCAATATTCCTAATATATGCCAATACAGGTATGTTCATTATCAAAAAGCTGAAATTGAAAAGTTGGTAGATGAGATGTTTGTAACGCCCCTTTTTGGGAGGGAACGTCACATTGTCAAATGAAATAAAATGCGGAAATTTAAATAAACAAACGATTAAGACCCGGTTCATTATATTTAGTTGATGTTTAACCATGTGAGCAAAATTGGCAATAGATTTTTTTTTTCTTTTTGTTTATAGTAACAATAATGCGGAATGTGAATAAAAGTAACGAATGAAACAATACACAGAATTTGCACCTGAATAGCATACATATATACATAGAATTTTAATACAATTGTTTGTAGATACAAGCCTGGCCATCACCAAAAAGCAAAACTATACCCGCCCCAAGGAAATCATGCATATATAACCATCATGCATATACAAAATATACAGCCCACCAATAAGTAATACATCAGGCCCCCAAAAAATAAAAACACTGGCAGCCATCAGTAGCCACCAGTGACATCAATCCCTCAAATGAGGAGGAACCGTGTCAGGATCCTCAGCGGGATCCTCCTCATCCGAGGATACCTCCATTGGAACCACAGAAGCACGGGACGGGGCTCGAGCGATGGAATCAAAGGAGTCCTCCCGTGGAGTGTAGTAGCGGTCGCCCCACATCTCACGGATGGGCAAGTAAAACTCTAAACGTAGGTTGACGTGGCAGGTAATCACGGGTGCCTCATGTCGTCTCCAGGCAAGAGCAATGGACACGTCCCCCAAGTAGACGCAACGGTCAGAGTTCAGGTTGATGTGCCAGCACTCTGGCCCTCCGAGGAAGGTCAGACGCACGTCACCCAGAAATCCTCGCATACGCGTCCCCATCGTCAACAGCAAGTACTAATCACGTTCGGGCCAGAAGCCAGGGAAGTCAGGGGCTTCTAACTCGTTGCCGTCGTCTTCGGTAGATGCAATATAAATACAGACAACAGATAGCAGAACACAGAAAGAGGTAAGACATCCTACATCATTACCAATTATAGCATGCTAGAAACAGAACGGCGCCACGCGCCCATATAGCAATTTAGAAACAGCATACTCAAATAATAAGCAGTAATTCCAACGGTAAGCAAATAAACAGTTCCAGGCAGATAATCATCATAATGGCAATTAAATATAGTTGCAGAAAGTAAGAATTAATGATGACAGTGTATATCATGATTCACATGCATGCTCTCTCAATTCCTACTCCATGGAGCTAGACTCAACTAATCGGAGAGAAAGATCAGGAGACATGTCTGTAACTCGGCTGCCGAGGCCAGTGCTATCAATAATATTCTCATGCGCAATCATGGCATTGTACAGACATTCTACACTAGATCACGATATAGGACAGTGTCTCGGTCCGGATCGTCGGTGCGTTTGCATCGGTCTACCCCATGGGCAGGAGAGCTACCAACCTCCCATTGCGAGGAACCCGCACCCCGACGCCCCCAAGGTCAACCAATGACCTACACTAGTCTATTCGCACCCGCACTAAGGTGTGTTCAATCTCCTAGGCAACTTGGCCTTACAACAATCCACAAGGACAATCATAATGCATAAGATACTATGCATGCACATGTATGATCCACAATCTCATACAAGTTCATAATATGCCACATTAGGCCAATATAAGCATCAATATATAAATGGTCACTCACATGGACCCATAATCACATAATATCAATATCAAATTAATTAATACGTCATTAGGTTCATTATGAATCCTAACTTAGAACTTATTCCTTATTTCAAGGTTCATATACAAAGTCAATTTAACATACTATGGCAATTCAATTTTTTATAATTTACATCTTATGTAAGCCCTTAAGCCTCACACTCTCATGTTCTTTACTCACTTAGATTTACCTTAAGTCTTATGATGGATTCACCTTTAAGTTTAAATTTTACCAAATCATTTCAATTCCTTAATTATCCGCTCCATCACTTAGGTTATTACTTACCTAATTGGTTATGCCTTCAAGCTACCAAATTACATAGTTTCACCCAAAAAGGGCTAGGAGGCCGTGACCTCCCTAGGAATTCATTTCCTAATTCTTTCCAACTCACCACACCATTGGTTACACTCTAAATTCACTTGATCCTCACTTGTTACACTAGCTCACCAATAACCCCAAATTGGGCTCAAAACCGTGGCCACCACTTGGGTTTCAATCTCAATTTTTTTCTTCCATTACATCCCATTTTTATCTATTGATTAATTCCAATTCAATGCTTGTTACAATTTACCACAATTTCCCTTATTTGCTAGCCTCAAAACCGTGGCCACCAAGGAGGGCATTCAACCATTTTCCATCCATATCAAGTCATTAAATCCAATCTAACATTCCATTATATTCAACAATTCAATCCAATAGCATAAATAAATAAAAATCAACACATAGCATAATTAATCATTAAATTCAAGAACAACCCTCATTAGGGTTCTTCCACAAATCAAACAATCAAGGTTCCTAGATGCTAAAAATAGTTGAAGAGGAGTGTCTTCCTCTTACTTGAGTGTAGAAATCAAGAGAGCTCCAAGAATGCTCCTTGTATTTTCGGATTTAGCCTCCAAAATCCCTAAAAATGGTGACTTGTTAGAATAAATACCAAGGCTTGGAAAAATGAAGCATGAGTGGTCATAGGAGAGACCATGAGCACGAAAATGAGAGGGAAAGAAGAGTGGTCTTGAACTTACCCAAAAATGATCAAAGTTGGAGCTTGAAGATGATGATGAAAATGGTGGAATCTTAAGAAGCTCCAAGAGGGAAAGGTGTTTAGAATGGTGAGGAGAGTAAGAAAATGTAATTTGTTTAATTTTTTTGTGAAGATGGAGGGGCTGGATGGTGGCTGGCCGTGGAGCACAAGAGAAATGGAGGAGAAATATTGAAGAAGGAAGAAGAAGAGGAATGACGTAAAATGAGAGAAAATGGTGTTTTTGGTGATAATGACTTAAATGTAATATTTGGATAATTAAAATCAATGCATTCCCTTTTTGGTGGCTGCTGCAGACGTGAGAGAGAGGAGAGTGGGTGAGGAAATTGGCTTCCTTTGGAAGCCAAAGCACATGGGTCAATGCTTGGGTCAAAGCTTCTTAAGGAAGCTTGATTATTTAATCATTAAATTTGAATTAAAGTGGATAGATTAGATATAAAGTAGATTGCATTAGGATAATGTGATAGTATTTTTATTACACACTATTATCCAATAGATAATAGTTACAGTTGACAGAAGTCAGTATTTAATTAATCTGACAGATGAATTTTCCGCTGTATTGATTTATTTTATCAGTTAGAATTTCTCGAAAATGGTGAAACCTCGTAAACTATGTCAAGTCTCGGGTTTAGTAAGATCCCCCGTCGACTTATCCATAGTCCAAAGCTCGCAGAGAAAACATCGCGTTTTCCCAGTTCCGGTCAGTGCGCATGCAAAACGAGGAATATACTGTAATATTCGACGTTTCTAGAAAATTCCCAGAAAATTCCCAAAAATTGAAAATATTATAAAACGACTATTCGTCATATAATTTTCTAATTTTTGAAGCATTACAGTCGTTTTCCCGACTCTATTCGAGTCTCACGCAAGACGAAGAATATATTAAAATATTCGTCGTTTCCGAAAAATTCCAGAAAAATTCACATAAATCACAAATATTAGAAAACGACTATTGGCGGCGAAATAATTAATTTTCGGAGCGTTACACTGACCTCAGCAATTCTCAGCTCAGTGTGCACGCAAAACAAGAAATATATTAAAATATTCGATGTTTCCGTAAAATTCTAGAAAAATTCCTAAAAATCAAGAATAATATAAAATGAACATTCATGATCAAATAGCCATTTTTCGGGATGTTACAATGTTAATTGTTGGAATTATAAGGCCTAGTGTAAGCGCCTATTCTAGTCCTATTATCCTAGTGAAAAAAAAGGATGAAGGATGGTGTTTTTGTGTAGATTATAGGGCTCTCGACAAAATAACATTACCAGATAAGTTTCCAATTCCAGTAATAGATGAGTTATTGGATGAATTAGGTGGAGCTTGCATTTTTTCCAAGATGGATCTTAAATCAGGGTACCATCAAATTAGGATGCGAGAGGAAGACATTCATAAGACAACTTTTCATACCCATGAAGGGCATTATGTGTTTTTAGTCATGCCTTTTGGACTGATCATGCACCTTCAACTTTTCAAGCATTGATGAATGAGATGTTGAGACCATTCTTAAGAAGGTTTGTTTTGGTTTTTTTTATGACATCCTTGTTTACAATAAGGATGAGGAAGCCCATGTTACAAATTTAAGGATAATTTTACAATTGTTGAGGGAGTATCAGTTGTTTGTCAACAAGAAGAAGTGTAGTTTTGGGCAGCTGCAAATTGAATATTTAGGGCATGTTATTTCTGGCTAGGGGGTTTCAACAGACCCTAAAGATTAAGGCAATGTTGTAGTGGAAGGTTCCTACAGATGTTAAGGGGTTGAGAGGGCTTTTGGGTCTGACTAGTTACTATAGGAAGTTTGTCAAAGGATATGGTCAAATTACAAAACCTTTGACTGAGCTGCTTAAAAAATACCATTTTCAATGGAGTCAAGAAGCCCAAGTAGCATTTGACACTTTAAGGGTGGCTATGACTACCATCCTATTTTAGCAGTATTGGATTTTTCCAAAACTTTTGTTCTAGAAATTGATGCCTCAAGTAAAGGATTGGGAGTTGTTTTACTTTAGGAAGGTAGACCTATAACTTATCTCAGTCAAAGTTTATCATAAAGGGTTCAACTGAAGTCAGTGTATGAAAGGGAACTCATGACTATTGTCTTGGAAGTCCAAAAATGGTTGCACTACTTATTGGGAAGACCTTTTGTCATACACACTAATCAGCACAGTTTGAAATTCCTTTCAGAATAGATTTAAATGGGTGAAGAACAATATAAATAGACTTCCAAGTTGTTGAGATTTGACTTTGAGATCAGATATAAACTTAGTTGTCCTAATAAGGTGGCTAATGGTCTCAGCAGGAAGATGATTTTTGTTACTTTGTCTATGGTGCATTTTAGTAACTTAGACACTTTGGATGAGGAGTTGCAGACTGACGAGAATCTGAAATCTATCAGAACTAGCAGGGTGGTTATTCTGTTACAATGACAATTATTCTATTACAATAGGTTGTTAGTTGGTTATTCTATTAGGAGGGGGAAGCTGTGAGTAGTTATAAACAGAGAGGGGTCCTATGAAGGGAAACTAACCTGTTTCAGAGTGGTAAGGAAGGTTTAGGACAATGAAGACCTCTTGGATGTCCTTGGAGTGTGGGTATCCACAGATTGGCTTTTGACTGCCATTTCTGGTCAGTTCTTGTAATTCTTTCTAATTCTATCTCCATCTGGTTCTAATACAGAGAGGAGAGTTTATCAGTAAAGTTTCTATCTTTTTCCCTAATTTTTGGTCCAACTTTTGTTGTTGATTCACCAATAAGATGTTTTGTTTTGGCTGCTCTTGTTAGGCATGGAATCATTTCCATTCAAATACAACTTCAGAAATTATTGATGAAAGCGTGGAGGCTAAATATGTTGAAGAAATTACAAGCGTTATCCAAGTGGGACATTTACGTGCACAAGAGTTACCTTATCTACATCCTAGCATGACAGAGGAGACAAAAATGCTTAGACAAAAGGATGCTGTAATGCCATTACCTTCCAAACCTCCATTTACTGATGATTCTTTGGAATTGTCACCTCAGGTGGGCTCTAATTTGGAACCACAACATTCAAATATATCTGATTCTTCAGTGCCTTTAAATTTTGGACATGAGAGTGTATAATTCTCAGTTTCCCTTAGGTTTCCTTTTTTGTTATCTTATTGTTGGTATTTATGTTTGTCATACATAGTTTGACAAATCTACAGAGAGAACAAGAACAACGTAGGTAGGTGTGCTTGAAAATGTCCTGCAAAAATAGAATAGGACATCATTTGTCCTGGATCATGAATTCAAATTGTGAAAATTGGAATGTGTAGCTTTCTAGAATATGTTCTTTGCCTAAAGTATACAACATCCAATCATCATTTCAGAACAAGAATTTCTGCCATAGTCATCCCCATGTGAAAAGGTTTCTGACTTTGAGTGCGAGAATAATTTCTGGTTCCTACTGCATAAGTTGCCGTCTTGCATTTTTATGATGGTCAATAGTCCAGAGCATGAGTAGCACAACAGAAATGATTATGCTGACTTTAGAAAGCATGAATTAATTCTTAAGAATAATTCTAAATCATCTTATTCAATTTTCTTATTAATTTTTTTAATTATTAAATAAAAAAATATTAAATATTTTTTATATTTTTAAGATATTAAATATATTTATTTTTTTTTTTATTTTTTTATTTAATATTAAAAAGATTGTTGAGTAATTTGTAAGAGATATAGCAAAACTCAATCCATAAAGTTGCCAATCATAACTTCCTCGTAGAGAAACAGTATTAATGAACTGGAAAATACATCCTCAGTGCTATCAGTGATATTATTTTGTGAAGTGTTTCTTCTGTACTAAGTTGCATCTTACGGGTTGCTTTTAAAGAAAATAATGCGAGAGAAAAGAGTAAAAGAAAAATCAATCATACAGACTCTTCCTAGAGTGAGAGAAGTTCTTACTCCAGGAGGAAGTAAGAATTTTTCTTGTTATTTTGTGTGGCCAAATAAGCTATTTCTATACAAAAACAAATTATAATAATATTTTTTTTGTTATAATTTGTGAATTGAGAAGTTACATATAATGCGAATGAGCGTGTAAACTCTAATGGGAAATGGCTCCCTCCCGTTTGTTAAATGTCTGCGGTGCACACAATTGGACACATGGTTGGTTATCTAAATAGGGTATCATCCAAACAAAGTGGCACACGTGGCACACAGACACCTTGAATATACTTGTATACTTGACAAAGTCAAATTGGGTCCCACTTATATCGTCCGTTTGTCAAACGCTCCAACTTCTACCAATTTTAAGGGCAGAAAACAAAAACTTAAAGCCAACCAAGTTTAAAATTTATTCTTAATTGATTTAAATTAATAATTTAGTTCAAGGTAATAATGATTAAAACTCAGGGAATATTAGTACAGAAAAAGATGAAGTATAGAAATACTTACTACAATTTAGTTGAGAATATCTTTATTACTTACGCCACTTGAGTTACATGACTTGAGCTAATAACGAGACTTATCTTGGTATGTTACAAACTGATTTTCCTAAATTATTTGAAGATCTCAATTTCTTATATGGTTTATAATTTATGTTTTATTTACAATATCATCTCAATCCATGTGCTTTAATTTATTTATGTCAATAATTTTTTTTTTAAATTATCTTTTTACTTAATAAATAAAATATTAATTTTTTAAAATACGATCAATTACATAAGTAGTAAACTCTTCATAATAATAATATTTTCATACAATTCAAGATTACATATTTAAAAAATTTGAATCTTTTTAATCGAACTAATACACGTTGATATATGTCAATAATTCTAACTCCTAATTATTTTATAAGAAAAAATAATGATAAGAACTATTAAATAACCATATTTAAGTTAAAGGGATAAACACATTAAAATTATAAAAAAACTATTCCAATTTTAATTAAAGATAGACTCATTAATCTTATCAAATAGACAATAATATTTTTAATAATCTTTTTTTTAATTCTCCATCTTTGCTGTGAGAAAAATCACGTTCTTTCTTTCCTCTTTGTTTTTCTTTTTGTTACACTTTCTCTCCCTCATTCTTTCCTTTTCTCTCGTCTCTGTTTTTATTGTAACAAACTATCAAGATTGTGATGGAGGCTCCAAGCTATTAGGAACATCAACAAACTATCACGTATATTTTATTTCTATTTTTATTTATCCATTTTTTCTTAAATTTGTCTGAAAACAATGCTACAAAAGAAACTCAGCCACTATATTAGAATTAAGCAGAAGAAATGTGTTTAGGCATGTTGGTGAGAAGAAATGTGTTTGAGTCAATTAAACAGAAATAGAATATTTAAAAACTGACTATATAATGGTAATTTTTCAGATCAAGAATCGTTGAACCTTTCCCTTAGTGTTGTTGTGGAAGACAGGGAAATAAAAGCCACCGCCTCAACTTGATTTGATAGAACGATAATTCTTGCACCCAAAATATCATTGATTTATTTAGAAGTGTCCACAGAAGGAATATCTAATGAAGAGGGAAACTGCGCAGCTTGTGCTACTACATTTGCTACCATCACCAAGTGCGAGTCCCAAATAGCAGGCAGTTGCCGCTGTGACTCATGCTTCATCTCCATATATAGAACAAGCTGATCACCGAAATTAATCCCCGTTTCGAATTCAATAAACTGCATAACCACATCAACAAGCGTGTTCACACCACAAACCAACTCAAATGAGTGCACATTCTCAGCAATATGAATCCCCAGCACGGTGTTTTAAGGAATGCAAAATAGCAAAATAGTTAGGACATGAGAAAGAAGATTGAGGATTTCATTACCAATATTATTGTCTATTTAACAAGATTAATTCGTTTTTTAAAATTAAAATTAAAATAATTCTTCTTAGTAATTTTAATTTTTTTATCTCTTTAACTTCAATATGATTCTTAATGTTCTTTAACTTTAATTTTCCCTATTTTTATTATTACACTTAAAAAACGAAGATATCTAGTATAAAATTTTTCTGCAGAATATACAAGATGAAATAGAAAATTTAGGAAACTTCAGAAATTTTTATGTAACCTTTTTTGGTACATAAGTTTTTTTTATGTAACTTTTGCTAATGAAAAAAAAATCCAATCATTTTAAGATATCTATATTGTAACACCCTAATATAATTTTCGTAAAATAAGTAGAATATTTTAAGATAAATTGCATTAGACGTGTTACTTCTAAAAATGCGTATAAATAAAATCCATAATAACGTTTTATAGTTAATATAGAAAGCCTCGAATGATAAAAAGATCATATATACATACATCACTAGCTAACAAGTCATATTGTATACATAAACTTTTACATACAATCAAAAAGGTACTAATAGTATACAAACTAGTTCAAAACGAAATAAAACTGTTAAACTAAGCATTCTACTTCTTTTTTCCTTCTTGCCCTTTTTCTTTGAAGGGTCTTCACCTGAATTTACATGGAACACACAGAGGTGAGAAATCGCAATTTCTCAATATTCGCATATCAAGACCAACAGTTAATCATTTACAACAAATAATGAACTGAACACACTAAAATTTGAAACAATGTAAATATCCAAAAATCAATAACCTCAAAAGATCGCTCATATAATCCTAAAATATTATCAAATAAATAACCATGCAATGCTTTATGTGATGGGATATGATTATGCTTAAACAAGGTACTAATATAATGATTATGCAATGCTGATGTAGGTTTTAAGATTTGAAAACACAAGCTACTTACTTAACTTCCCAGAAACCTTTGTCTCTTGTGTATACAAAGTAAGATAAACTTAAAAGCCTAAATCCCAATTAGTAATAGATAAACATCTTCCCCTCACCAATGTAAGAGTACTATTGTCACCTCCATACCAGTAACTCTGACAACAATAGCATATCTGCTACGAGAATCTAGATCAACACCTTGTTCTCTGGTCATATGGTTGTGCACACCATGATAAGTTACAATACATAGGAAACTAACAAGTACCAAGTTTGAAAACTAAGTATCAAGAACTATCTCAATTCACAATTAAGACATATCACAAGATTCCCATAGCCAAGTGACTATCCAATACTAATACATATAGGTCCTAGCATCACCTATCCCACAAGGTAGCAAGAACTATGTAATTAGTATTTCTTTACCTAAAACTTCTCACCATCACTTCACAAGTGATTTCCAAGTCAACCTCATGTTGATCAAAGTTTTAGATTGTCTCTAAGGCATTCTAACTCATAGATTTGCCTAAGGTTTCACCACTCTTATACATATGTCATATGGTTATTCTCTCCAAGAATTACCTCCATTTGTGTCTCAACACATTTAGGAATGCATATAAGAATGATCCCAACACTTTAAGGAATGTCAAAACCTCAAGAAATATAATCGTGAAAAATCTGGGTACTCACGCTTAGGCGTGACATTCTCATGCCTAGGCGTAACCCTCTCTGTCTTGCCTGACTGAGAAAACAAAACACCCATGCCTAGGCATGGATTTATCACACCTAGGCATGACCCCTAGACAACAGCTTTTGCAGAATTCTATAGAAGTGCGGCACTGTTCCATTAGTGCGCCACATGAAATTTAATCATTACAAATCTGTGTCTTGGTGGTTTTAAGTTCCAAACAAGTTCACAAACATGAGGAAAACATAAAACACTAATTGATTTCATCAAAATTTGATCAAAACACAAGATCATCCATCAAAACCCCAAATCCTACACTTTAAGCATTTTAGGTCCAAAATGGATAGTTTTGGTTTCTAATCCAAACTCTTTACATAAGCAAGTCATAAACAACATTTATAATTCATCCAAGCAAGAAAATCACATATCACACCACAAAAACTCAATTTGACATATTAAACCTCAAATAAGCCTAACATGGAAAAAATGAAGTTCAGTTCAAGAGCCCCTACCTTGAGTTCCTTGAGCTTCTATGGTGATGGAGATGGTGATGAAAATGATCACAAGTCTTCAAGCTTTCCTTTCCCTTTAGCTTTCCTCTTCTTCCCTTCCTTCTTTTCTCTTTTCTCTTCCTTCTCTCTTTGTTATGTTTTCAGTCGTAGAGAGTGAATGAGAAATAAGAGAAATTGTGATAGAAATATCACATACAAGGGTAAAAAAGATGGCTAGTAACCGTGGATGGCTTATGGCCTTTAGTTACCACACTTGTAATTTCCAATCTGCTAAAAACATTCAACTTTAGCTAAATCAAGTTTTTCAAGTTCCAACAACTTTAAAATAAATCATAGGATTCATTAAAAGTATTGTTGTATCAAAACAATCATTTTTCATATCTGCGACTAGTCATTCCGGCTTTAAATAGATAATCAGTATGTCTAAAAATACCAAACTGACTCTAAAAATTCTCAAACTTTAACCACATCACAGAATACACATTTGTGACTTAGAAACAAATTATCCCCATCTATTTCCATTAGCTAAGCCATTTATGCTAGTATTTGGGTCATTTTAAGTTATTTTTCACCTTTCGACTTGCAACAATGGATCACCAATGTGACCATGGATCACAAAAATGAGAAGAGAAAAGATGAAAGTCAAGAACTTTACCTTAAAAACTTCAAATCTAGAGCTTGAAGAAAAGTGAAGAATGTGGCATCCCGGGGCCGACGAGGGAGGGGATTGGTCGCCGGTGCTAAGAGAAAGCATCAATGAGCGGCTCCTGGCAGGCTTCTAGGCGAAGGGTCCCATGAATGAACTGAATACGCACTGGAATGAGAGGGATTCAGAGACTATGCAGGTATGGGACTGCATAGTTGAGGATGGCTTAAAGGAATTGATTTGGTATAGCTATATCAACAAGTTGTAACTTCTTTTCGGGAGCCTACAACATAAGAATTCCATGGTTAAGCATGCTTGACCAAGAGCAATTGTGGGATGGGCGACCTCCTGGAAAGTTTCCTAGGATGCACATGAGCGAGAACAAAGCACGTTGAAAAGACCCGTGTTGGTTTGTGGAGACACTCATCAATCCTGTAGGCAATCCCGAGATGTTACAAATGGTATCAGAGATGGGACCTCTCCCAGTACGGTATAGTTCGAGGACAAACCAAGCAGAAGTTGGTGGGCATGCGGCGTCCCGGGGCAGACGAGGGCGAGGAGTGGTCGTCGGTGCTAAGAGAAAGCATCAATGAGCGGTTCTTGGCAAGCTTCTAGGCAAAAAGTCCCATGAATGAACTAAATACGCACCGAAATGAGAGGGATTCAGAGACTGTGCAGGCATGAGACTGCATAGTTGAGGATGGCTTAAAGGAATTGATTTGGTGTAGCTATATCAATAAGTTGCAACTTCTTTTCGGGAGCTTACAACATAAGAACTCCATGGTTAAGCGTGCTTGACTTGGAGCAATTGTGGGATGGATGACCTCTTGGGAAGTTTTCTATGATGCATGTGAGTGAGGACAAAGCATGTTAAAAAGACCTGTGTTGGTTTGTGGAGACACTCATCAATCCTGCAGGTAATCCCGGGATGTTACAAAGAAGATGGAAGCTTTAGGAGATAACTCCAACTAGAAAGTGGTTTAGAATGTAGTGGATTTTAAGAAAATATGATTGGATGAATTTTTTTGCAAACATGGGGGTGTGGATGGTGGTGTGGCCATGAGGTAGGAGGAGAAGAAGAAAGAAAAGTGAAGAGAAAATGGAAGAAGAGAAAGGTAGAGAGAGAAAGTG
Source organism: Ormosia emarginata (assembly GCA_029884605.1). NCBI lineage: Eukaryota > Viridiplantae > Streptophyta > Magnoliopsida > Fabales > Fabaceae > Ormosia > Ormosia emarginata. Next base: position 23,223,885 of record JAQQTP010000061.1, read on the forward strand.
ATAGTAAAGTTTGAATGAAAAAGTGAAGTGTGACTTAAATGAAATGAAAACTTTTGACTCCCTCTTTTCCCTCATTGCCATGGAGTCACTCAAGGAGAGAGGGAAACATTGGCTTCTCAAGCAAGCCAATAGGAAATTGCTTGGAAGCTTCCTCCAAAGCTTCTCCAAGAAGCCAAAAACTCATTTTTTGAAAAGTCAAAGGTGACATCATCAAATGAGGTCATCTTGTGATGTCATTAAAGTGTTCTTTAAAAGATGACTAACACTCTACTAAAGCTATTATCCAATGAACAAAAGTTACAGCTAACAAAACCTGTATTTATTGTCTAACAGATAATAAAGCGTACCGCGATTTTATTTATCAGATAAAATCTCGTAAAAACGAAAACTTCGTAAACTGTGCTCGGCCTCGGGTTTACTAAGATCTCCCGTTGACGTTTTCAAAGTCCAAAGTTTTTCGGCCTCAGGAAAATATTTCATTTTCCCAGCTCAGCTCAGCGTGCACCCAATCCGAGAAAAATATTAAAATAATCAATTAATTCAAATAATTCTAGAAAAATTCTTAAAAATCACAAATATTATAAAATAAATATTTATCATAAAATAAATAATTTTCGGGATGTTACAAAATTCACAAGAAAGTCCTTGTTCTTAATGGTTACACAACACTTTAGACAAATTTATAAAGTTATTACGGGTTTTCCTGTAGGGGTGGAAACTGACAAATCAAAGATTAACTCTGAAACATGCAAATCCAAATTCCTTACACAATCATATGAAATGAAAGAACGAGATGCTCCAGAGTCAAACAATATAGTTAAAAGTGTATCGTTAATCTTGCACTTACCCTGTATCAGATCTGAGGAGTGAGCAGCTTCTTGGCCACTCAGAGTGAATACTCTTCTTGTAGTTTGGGGTCTGAGATTTCTTGCTTTCTGCTGCCGCCGTTGAGGACAACTTTTGGACAAGTGTCCCTTCTTTCCACAAGTAAAGCAAGTCATTTGATTAAGCTAGCATGGATTGTCACCATGAAATTTCCCACATTTTTGACACGTCGACCTCTTGTCGTCAATTCTCAATTGCTTTCCTTTCTCTTGTTGACCCTTAGGCCACAATGCCATTTTCTTAAAAGTCTCTTCAACCCTCTTTCTTTTAAGAAAGCCTTGTGGCTTTTGCTCTTGCTCTGAATCCATCTCCAAAGATTCAACAATGCAGCATTTATTCACCAAAGCATGGAAATTGCGAATTTCTAAGGGCTTAATTGCTCGCTTGAGACTTTCCTTTAATCCGGCTTCAAATTTGATGTACTTCCATTTCTCATCCTAGTTATTCTTGAAGTGAGAAGAGAACTTGGCCAATTCTTCAAACTTGGTCAAGTATTGACTCACGGTCAAATTCCTTTGCTTGAGCTCCAATAACTCAACTTCCTTCTCTTCTTGCACACTTAGGGGAAAATACTTGTCAAGGAAAGTGGTTTTGAATACTTCCCATGTAATTTCAGTTCCCGCAGCTTCAAGGAGTCTTCTTGCTTCATTCCACCAAAGCTCCGCCTCTCCCTTCATCATGAAAGAGGCATAAGAGATCCTCTATGCATAAGAACAAACCAATGCAGTAAAGATCTTCTCTAGCTCTCTAAGCCACTCATCCGCCTTGGCTGGATCATACTCTCTGTAGAAAGAAGGCGAGTTGCACTTTTGGAACTCCGAAAGATTATTCCTCATTGGAGCTACCTCATTTCCCTGAGGTGGATGTGGATTATTTACCACTCTTTCCTGTCTTAGATCTCATATTACAGTAGTCATCTCACAAATCATTTCCATCACATCTGCCATATTGTTGTTGTTGGCGAATGATCCTCCTCCCCGTGTTTGCCTAGTTGATGCCATAGTATCCTGCATACACCAAACATTACATATTGAGTTGATCAAGCCCAATACTTATGTACAGTGCTACATGCAACCACAACATTTACACAAAGATGTCATGCTAAAAGCATAGCTAGTCCATACCCCGGCTCAACAAGATGAACTACTCTAATACCATAAGGTAACGTCCCAAATACTATTACGAATACCGTACCCGATTTACGTATCAGTAATTAGCAGTTGGTGCATTACTTATGAATATCACAATTTTAAAAATAATCAGTTTATATAATTATCAAAATATGAGCCATTCGCAAAGCGTAATATACATATATGGAGAATTAAAGGTTATACAAGGTGTACATCATACATAACAAAATACATATATTGCCTCAAGATACCAAAAATCAAAATGCAGCTACAAAAGATCTAGACTATAATCGTCCAGCAAAAGCTCCATCCTGCTCCGTTGCTTGAATCTTGTCTGAAATTATTAGAAGTGGCAAAACGGGTTCAACCCATTGGGTTGACCCGCTAACCCGCTATTTTTTTGTGAGTTGCGTTCAAGATTTCAACCCACTTTTAATTTCCAACCTGCATAACCCATCCAGCTTAACTCGCGGGTTAAGCGGGGCGAGTGCGGGTTGGCCCGTCGGGTTGAGTTTTTTTAAAAAAGTGTTATAAATTAGTCTTATTATTTGTGTTTGTGATATTTTTACGAGTATGATACTAAATTTATTTTATTTTTTTATTTTTTTAATCTCTATAAATTATAATTTTTCTATTTTTTATTTTTATGATTTTTTTTATTTTTTATACATTTTATTTTCTTTTTTAGGATCAATTTACTCACTTTTTTTTTTTTTATTTTTTTCTTTATGCGGGTCAACCCGCCAACCCGCCAACCCATACTAAAGCGGGGTAAGTTGGCTCTTCCAACCCATTTTTCAAAACGGACTAACCCGCCCTGCCCTGTATTTTGGCGGGTTGAATGCGGGTCAGGTCAGGCGGGGCGGGTTAACCCATTTTGCCACCTCTAGAAATTATCATGGAAAGGCATAGAGACTAGGGGGTGAGAATTAAGAAATTCTCAGTAGTTTAACTAAAAATAAAACTGTGTCATCATCATAATTCTAGATATTTCAGGAAAAAACTTATTATATAAACCATTTCTATATTTAGAATGGTGGGAAAATGCCAAAGCAAGTCCTTTCTCTTCCCAAAATAGACATCTCATTTTCCATCATTATTACTAAAAACATTCAATCATTCAAGGCATAAATCATTTTAAGATTAAAGTTTCATGACAATACACAAGTCATAATTCAATTCATAAAACCTCATTATAGAAATATATGGTATTATCCAATATCAATACATGTCCAAAATTCTCATTTTACAAGACCGCACGTCTCAAACAATGCTAGCATTTAAAACCATTTACTTGGTAGTAGTCCGCTTTTAGGTTAGTGCACATCAACCTCTTTGTGCTCACTTTCATCACACAGAACTACTCCAGGTCATAGGACCCATGTCTTATTCAATCTAGGAGAGAGGATGCTTACTAACCCTCAATCAATCCATACGAATAGACCACGACCTCGTGTCGCTTGGGATGCTAGGATACGCCGCCCTAGTTGTCCCTGGTTTAGGATCACCCTAAGTAGGAGGGAAACATCCATCCTCAACCACTAATGACTAGGGAAGCTCATGTAAAGGGGAAGAAAACATCTTAACCCCAATTACTTTGGTATAAGGAGATTATTTATTCTCTTTTACCATTAACCAAGCATTACCCAAGTGCAAGGTAATCCAAAACCACACTCAGCCCAGTTCCACAAAAGGATACCCATGAGAGAAAACCAATTTTTCATTTCTACAATACCCTTTGATCAACATCTCAATGATTATGCAACACATGCATTTACAAGGTTCCTCTTCATAGGCATTTCATCTCATCAATGTAAGTCATCATTTTCATGCATTTCATATGCTTTTCTTTGCTTTAAACACTCGAATATAGCATTGGAAATTAATTCATCAATTTAAAAACATCACAAAACATTTTTGTTTCTGACAGTAGAGCACGAAGTTTGACCTTTGTACAGTAAAATAGGCATAACTTGAGCTATAGAGGTCGAAACGAGGTGATTCCGGTGGCATTAGAAAGCTAAGAGAAAGAGCTACAACTTTCATGAAGACACAAAAGCTGATTATCATTATAGAGTGAGACACAGCCCATGTCATAAGACACAGGGTGGACCCTGTTCTTCTCTGTTCATGCAATGCCAAGGAAACAGACTCTCACACCAAGACACAGGGTGGGCCGTGTTCGAGGACACAACCTGTGTCTGCGTCTCAGTTGTAGAAATCCGAGGCACAATTCACTTAGCCCTAAAATGCCTCCAAGAATCACCAATAAACCCACAAACAATAGCCCAAAAACATCAAAATAACATCATTTGAGTACTCATAAATCATCCAATGCATGGTTTCATACCCATTTTCAAAAACTCAAGAGTTTCAAGAATACCATTAAAGCTTGAACCTTTAGCATGTATTCAAAGCATAAAAACGTATACTTTACTCAAGAATCAATAAATCTCAACAAAGTTCATCAAAACTCCACTTTTCAAAAATGTAAAGGATGAATAAAGTGGGTAAAGCTTTAGAAATCCCCCTACCTCAAGATGAAATCACCTTCCTCTTGCCCTTTCTTGCCTTCCCTTCTTGATTTTTGCTTGAATCCTTGATTTCCCCCTTGATAGCACCTTCTTGAAGCCACCAAAACGAGAGAGAGAAAAAGAGAAACGAGAGAGAGAAAGCATGAGAGAGGAGAGAACGTGAATGAAGAGAGAGAAAAGATAGAAAGGATGATAAGGTGTTTATGGTTAGAAAAAATAGGATGAATAGTAAAAGTTACATTCAACGGATAACATTTCATCTACTATGAACACTTTAAAACTCCCTTAATGAATTCTCTCACCTTCACATGTGTTATTGAGAATTCTAAAATTCCACTTACTATTCAACTATATTTTTCCATAAATGTTTTTATACACCTATCTCAGTGTCACTAAAAAAAATACCAGATTGATCCAATTCACCTTCTAAAATTTTCTATAGCTTATTCCACTCCAATAGAACTAGGAAATAAAATCATGTTTATTTCCATCCTTTTGCTATTTTAGTTAATTTTTGAACTTTTATCAATAATTTCTCAATTTCAGTGTTATATATTTACGCCCAAATAGATCCAAATAATTACCAAAAATCACCAGGTGAATTATAATAATCTTATTGAGCTGCTATAACCTTAATTATGACTTATATTTGGCAGAATGTTACATATCTCATATGATTCAAAATCAAATGAGTCCAAGAATCCATCTTTATGGAGTTTAAAGATGTGTTTCTCATTTATGTGGCCCATACGATAATGCCACAGATAAGTTAAGTTTATATTATTTGATTTGAACCTCTTAGTATTTATGTTATAAATGGACATTTCGAGATCGAGGACATAAAGTTCATTACTCAGTTGTGCACTACTATAAAAAATATCATTAAAAAATAGAACAACTTTTGTCCTTTATTATAAATGAAAAACCTTTCTTGTCCAAACAAGAAACAGAAATGATATTCCTACTAATAGCAAGCACAAAATAACAGCTCTCTAACTCAATAACAAGCCCAGTGGGCAAAGATAAAAAATAAGTCCCTACGGCTAAAGCAGCAACTTTTGTTCCATTTCTAACTCGTAGGTCAACTTCAAGCTTAGCCAACGGTCTACTCCTTTTTAGATCTTGCACGTTTACACAAATATGAGACCCACATCCAGTATCTAATACTCAAGATGCAGAAGTAGATAAATTGACTTCTATAACAAAAATATCTGAAGTGGAAGTCTCACTTCTCTTTTTTTTCTTAAGCTCCTCCAAGTACCTGCCACATTTCCTCTTCCAATGTTCGGTCTGACCACAGTGGAAGCACATACCTTCCTTAGCCCCACCCATCCACAGGTTTCAAGCTAGAAGTGTTGGGCTTGAATTTATCCTTGCCCTTACCCTTCCACTTGACCTTGAGCTTCTTTAGCTGTTTTTTGCCCTTACTCCGTTGGACCATCATAATGGCCTTTCCTTTTCCTTTATTAATATTTGGCTCTGTAGTTTTTAACATGCTTAATAACTATGGCAGAGGTTTTTCAATTTTGTTTATATTATAATTCATGACAAATTGACTGTAACTCTCTAGCAACGATTGCAAGGTTAAATCAGTGGTCAACTCTTGACCCAATAGGAAACCAAACCTCTCTAGGTTTTCAATGTATCCAATCATTTTGAGCACATGAGTACCAATAGGGCTTCCCTCTACTAGTTAGCACTAAAATAGTACCTTTGGACTTCGTACCTCTCATGCCTAGCTTGCTCTTGATAGAGCCTTTTCAGATGTATGATCATATCGTAAGATTCCATGTTTTCATATTGCTTTTGAAGCTCATAGTTCATGGTGGCTAGCATCAGACAACCGACGTCCAAGGCATCATCTTGATGCTTCTTATAAGCATCATTATAAACTATAGGGGCATTTGCAGCAGGTGGCTTAAGAATGGTCTGCTCTAGAATATACAACTTTTTCTCATGTTTGAGGACAATCCTCAGTCACACCTATACACGACCCTGCGACAGAGAATTCTGCATAATGGAGTTACTGTTCCATTGGAACATTTCATAGATTTTGGCCACTCCAATTCAGTTTCTAGGTGATTTAAGGTCCCTAACAAATTCACTAACACATATGAATCATTAATCACCAACAAAAACCTCCAATTTGGATCCAAAAACCAAAACCCTCATCCATGACCTAACTTTATCACTTTTAGCATCAAATGTTCAAATGACAAGTTCTAAGCTTCTAACTCAAACTCATTCCATGAACAAGTTATAAACAACCAAAGAGACTCATCCAAGCAAGAAAAACTCTTCAAACAACTCTAAAACCCAAAATGACCTATTAAGCACCAAGTGTGCTTCAATGGTGAAAATGGAAGAAAAAAGTTAAGAAGAACACAATAACCCCTACCTATTGGATCAAAGATGGTGAGGATGATGAAGCCTTAGTTTTTTTCTTCCTTTTTCTTTCCTCTTCTTTCTTCTTTCTTGCTTGGCTTTCCATTGCCTCTCCTTTGGCAGTTGCAATCGTGAGTGAAGATGAGAAAAAGAGTAAAAAATGAGATACAAATATTTCATCTTATGCCTTAATATAAAGGCAACCGTGAGTGACTTTGGTCACTTAAGTGACCATGTGTTGAATTCTCGATCTATTAAGAACACTTAGATTTCACCAAATCCAGTTTTCTTAAAGCCAACAAGTTTAAAATAATTCACAGAATTCATCAAAAATCTTGTTGCACCAAAACCACCATTTTCCATATTAGCTGTTAGTCAAACTGATATTAAAGCATGCAACCAGTATGCTTAAAAATGCCAAACAAGCTCTGATTAACCTAAAAAATTAACCACACCAATATCAACACACTTGTGACCTAGAAACAAATCCTCCTCATTTAATTCCATAAACTAAGCAGTTTAGGTCAATTTTGGGGTGAAAAACAGTTATATTTCACACATAACATTGCAGGCAAGAGACTAAACGTGCCCAAAAGGTCATAAAATTTAACAGAAATGTTAAGCAAGTATTAGGTTATCTCTATATCCATATACAAACCTAACATGTTTTTCTAGGGTGTTACATTTCTCCCCTCATTTTTAGAATTTTGTTCCCAAAATTAGTCCCTCAAACTAACTATTCTGAGGTGTCAAACAAACATAAATTCATATTCAAAAGTTACCCGACAAAGGGTCGAAAGGTTGCGAATCTTCGTTCCTTCTCAAAATATACACCCTGCCTTGAGCTTGTGGTCTAGAACTAGACGTATCTCCTTGTTTGCGTGGACATTTCCTCGCAAAGTGTCCCGGTTGACCACACACAAAGCAAACCGCATAAGGTTTGTCATCATGAGGTCTTCCACACTTAGGACATTCAAGTTCCATAGTTTTAATTTGAATTCGATCACCTTTAAATTGTGGATAACAGGATTTAGAAACACCTTTCCCATATCCATCATCCATTTTTTTCCCTTTCTGAAGATTTTGTAATCTTCGCTTTGCTTGAAATTGGAGATTATCTGACTCCACGATTCTACACTTATTCACCAAGGATGAGAAATCTTTAATCTCCATAGGCCTCATTGCTCTTTTAAAATTTATCCTCAATCCGAACTCAAACTTGACACACTTCCAGTTCTCATTCGGATTGAGCCTCAACTGAGAAGAGAACTTGGACAACTCATGAAATTTCGCCTCATATTGCCCAGTTGTCATGTCCCCTTGTTGAAGACCAAGGAACTACATCTCTTTATCTTCCTGTAAACTTCTTCGAAAATATTTCTCCAAAAAGGTGTCCTGAAAAATTTCCCATGTAATCAGCATCCCTGTCGCCTCTTGCAGTCTTCTGGCACCTCACCACCACTACTTTGCTTCTCCCCCTAACATAAAGGAAGTGAAGGATACTTTCTGCTCGTCTGAGCAAACCATGACCTCAAAAATATTTTCTATCTCGTCCAACCACTCTTCATCTTTCACTGGATCATAGTCGCCTTTGAAAGACAAAGGGTTCATCTTTTTAAACTCTAAAATATCTTGAAAATTCTAATTTCTCTCTGCTTGCGTCAGTGGTACAAGTGGTGGTTGTTGATTGGCCCCCAACATCTCAATAAGCCTAGCAGTCGTAGCTGCCTGATCCCTCATCACAGTAGCATTTGCAACTGTCTGCTCATGCATTACTTCGACCATTTCCATCACGGCCTTAGCTATATCAGGATTTTCCCTAGTTAAGTTCCTTGTCTTACGAGTTTGCCTCTTTGGTGCCATAGTTTTCTATACACACAATACAATACATATTAAGTTGATCAGTCTTCAATATCATATAACCATGTAACAATAGCTACTTACAATCCAATAATAGGCAAGTTATGCAATTCTATTTAAACATCTCAAACAAAAGACACAAAAATGCACAACACACACAAAGGAACTCCTACAATGCCTAAGCATAGTCAGTCCAAACCCCAACTTAACATAATGAACTACTCTGATACCATAATGTAACATCCTAATATTGTTATTCCGATATATCCGACATATATAAGAATAGCCAAAACTAGCAATGCTACTTCAAACTCAGACATAAAACCTAAACCATAACATTTATGCAAATAAATCATTATGGTGAGTCACGTTGTCCAACTGTTATATATATATATACACACACACACATCAATGCCTCAAAAGGGCATATTGTTATACATATCTTTAAACAACTAAACAAAAATAAAAGTTATACAGGATTAGCCTAAAAGAGCATTTATACTATGCGTCTTCAAACGACTTCCTCTTTACTTTTGATATACTTCTACCTGGATTTACACGGAAACACAATCGGGGTGAGAAATCACAATTTCTCAGCATAAGCATTCCAATATCAAAGTTCAAACATTCATAAAGAATAAAACATAAATAGAGTTAGGAATAAGTTTACAACAGGTATAAGAATCACTACTTACTACCAAAAGAATAACTTGCATAGCCATCCTATGCAGTATTCTCAAGCAAATCCTATTCTTAAACACGCATTAAAACTATCAACAATGTTATACAACTGCCCATACAATCATAAATATCGTTGATTAAGGTAATTGCCCATACACTTACCATGCATGTGCAGTGCTTGTTATGTTGTATGTCCATGCCTAATATGTCCTAAGACCATGAAAATGCAATAAGTAGTGGGGCTCCAACCTTAAAACACTATCTGGCAACGAATGGACTATTCCATCTCACAATAATAAGTGTAGTGTTACCATCACATATATCATTCACAGATATGTGGAAATAGCAAGTGTGTGAGAAAACATGCAAAGTGATATTTAACACACATTCAACACCACATCGGATACTCTCCTACACGAGTTCATAATTAATGCCCTTAAACGTGTTGATCCTCCTCCACGAGGTGTTTAAACCATCGACTTAGGAATACTCACATATTCACTCTATGTGTTATTCCCATCATATATCATCATTACAAGTGATAATAAAATCAATCTCATGTTAACCAAAGTTCTAAATACTAACCTAGGAATTCCATATATCAAATGATACTTAGGTTTCACACAAAACTCATATATGCTAAATGGTTATTCTCTCTAAGAAATACCTCCATTAGTGCCTCGACACACTTAGAAAAACATATATGAATGGTCCCAACACTTAAGGAACTCCAAAACATCAAGATTCAACACTTGACTAAAATTGGAAGTCACGCCTAGGCGCCACCCACCCACGCCTAGGCGTGAAGGTGGCAGGGCAATAACCCTGTAACTCCCAGGAAATCACGCTTAGGCGCAGCTCCATCATGCCTAGGCGTGACATTTTCTGTCTCACCAAGACTGATAACTTATCATCTTCAGTCACGCCTAAGCGTGACCCTGCGACAGAGAATTCTGCAAAATTCTACATAGTGTAGTTACTATTCCATTAGAACATTTCATGGATTTTGGCCACTCTAATTCAGTTTCTAGGTGATTTAAGGTCCCTAACAAGTTCACTAACACATAGGAATCATTAATCACTAACAAAAACCTCTAATTTGGATCCAAAAACCAAAACCTTCATCCATGACCTAACTTTCTCACTTTTAGCATCAAAGGTTCAAATGACAAGTTCTAAGCTTCTAACTCAAACTCATTCCATGAACAAGTCATAAACAACCAAAGAGACTCATCCAAGTAAGAAAAACTCTTCAAATAACTCTAAAACCCAAAATGACCTATTAAGCACCAAGTGTGCTTCAATGGTGAAAATGGAAGAAAAAAGTTAAGAAGAACACAATAACCCCTACCTCTTGGATCAAAGATGGTGAGGATGATGAAGCCTTAGCTTTTCCCTTCCTTTTCCTTTCCTCTTCTTTCTTCTTCCTTGCTTGGCTTTCCTTTGCCTCTCCTTTGGCAGCTGCAACCATGAGAGAAGATGAGAAAAAGAGTGAAAAATGAGATACAAATATCTCATCTTATGCCTTAATATAAAGGCAGTCGTGAGTGACTTTAGTCACTTAAGTGACCATTTGTTGAATTCCCGATCTGCTAAGAACACTTAGATTTCACCAAATCCAATTATCTTAAAGCCAACAAGTTTAAAATAATTCACAGAATTCGTCAAAAATCTTGTTGCACCAAAACCACCATTTTCCATATCAGCTGCTAGTCAAACCGACATTAAAACATATAACCAGTATGCTTAAAAATGCCAAACAAGCTCTGATTAACCTAAAAAATTAACCACACCAATATCAACATACTTGTGACCTAGAAACAAGTCATCCTCATTTAATTCTATAAACTAAGCAATTTAGGCTAATTTTAGGACATAAAATAGTTATATTTCGTACATAACATTGCAACCAAGAGACTAAACGTGCTCAAAAGGTCATAAAATTCAACAGGCATGTTAAGCAAGTATTAGGTTATCTCTATATCCATATACAAATCTAACATGTTTTTTCAGAGTATTACATGGCAAAATCTTTCAAAGGCTAGGATGTTACCACAACTGTTAGGGTGAATCTAGGTTAGAGCGGTGCAGAGAATTCGAAGAACCGCTATCTGAAAATCGGTGGACAGAAGTCAGAGGTCGAAGTTAAGAAAGAGACCTTCATATTGAAACATGAAATCCTGACCTCCTTCTCGTTGCATGCATACCCTATCATCTTGCTCCGGGCACAAAACTTAAAACTCTCGGTCCCCTAAACCCTTTTCTATCAACTCTACGTAGTTCAAGAGTTCTCTAAGCCTTGCCTCAGAGGAATATACAGATTTATATCTCCAAACGTCGTCAGTAACCCAAGCATATGTGGGTCTCATAGGGGTGAGTACCAGAGGCTCCTCTATGGCCGCTCTCCTTTGCCTCGCCACTCTTTTCCTTGTCATTGGACACCTAGAAAACACCCATTGAGGCCGTTAAGCTAATGTTAGAATCAAGGGTTCCTATTGATTCAGAGAAAAAGTGGGCGGACCCTGGGAGATTCACAACCGTCCTCAAACCCTAGGGTTTTGGCCTCGAAGCCCACAAAGGTTTAAACCTCAAAAAGACTCATTCGCTGCTCATGGCACAGCGGAGTAGGTGCTCCACATAGAAAATGATCCAGAAATAGGGGTAGAAAGAAAACAAAAAACAAAAGGTAGTAAAAAATATACCTTTAAAATATGGAGGGAAAAGGGAACTCGATGTTGAGGGATTAAGCAAGAACTGCTAATAATTTGTTGTATACCGTTCGAAGTCACACTTCCTTGGTCGTAAAAGCTTGTCAAAATTTTTCTCAGATGACCACAAATGTTTAGAGACAGTAAAGTATCATTAAGACGACCTTGGCCCTTATTTATGAAGATGAGACGATTAAAGGACATTTCTGTCAAAACCCCTTCAGTTTCGAAAAAGAAACTGCCATCATGGAACACAAAACACTAGGCACATCCATTCGGTCGAAGTATGCCATGTGGCCTTCATAGTTGTCATAGCATTTGAAAGGACGGTTAGGCGTAGAACCAAGCATCACACGAGCCAATCATTTTTTCCATGGACCACGGATTTGTAATCCGGACCATGACTATCCTAGAAATGTTAAATAGCGATCAGTGACCAAGTTAAAATTCTTAACCCCACTCGGTATATGGACCCCAGCAGCAAGAACTTAAGTTTGCCACTTTGTTATACCAACCAAGTACCAAGTTGGGGGTAACATAACAAAGTTGAGAACATCTTTACAAGTTAAGTGTTGGACTCAACACGGGTAATGTAACACCCACCGTAAGGTATCACATTTAAGACTAATATATAACTTACCCAAGTTGTAAAAGAATTAATCTTGTAAAACACTGATTTTAAAATTTTGTTTGTGGAATAACTGAAAATAAAAACCATAAACATAAAACTTAATTGAAAATAAACTCGCCATAATTTATATATATCCTGAAACATTGTTTACAAATAATTTACATAAGTACACACTTACTCCCAAAAGATAATATATACAATACACACGACAAAACATAAAATATTAAACTCTAACCTCTAAAACCCATGCTAAGGATTCGGGCCCTCGGAAGGATCCTCGTCCTCAGTATCATCACTAAAGAACCTTGGTAGATACAACACACGCCAGGCTGGCATCCTAGCAAACGATACCATAGAATCCTCTTGTGGAGTATAGAAACTACCACCCCATAGCTCACGTATTGGCATAGTGAACTCAAGACATACAGAAGCATGTTGCGTCAGAACAGGAGTCCCATCCCTAGTATCGCTAAGGTTTAGAGATAAGTCCCCGGTGTAAACAAAACATTCATTATCAAAATTAAATCTGCAGGCATCAGTTCCCCCATGGAACTAAACAGTAACAAAACCCAAAACTTGACGTCTCGTATCTATACAAACAAACACAACAAAATATATCACTGGTGATAAACAGAATTACCAGCTTCCTCGTCTCCTCGGTCTTCATCAAACATATACAATAAAACAAATATAATACAACAAAGAGGTGAGATCCCTTACATCAATACCAATGAGGCAGTATAGAAAATGACAGTAAATAGTACAAATACAATATTTTCACATACAGTCATATTATCACATCACAGATAATATTTTAGATAAGCATAATTATCATATCAATATGTTGACCCACTATGCATGTGCACAAAGACCAAATCCTACTCCATGGACCTATTCACAATTTCAGAGAGAAAGATAGGGAGTACATGTTTGTATATCGTTAGCCTCAAATCACGTGCTAATATATCATATCATGGTGTGTAACATGGCTAATACAAGACACTTTCAGCAAATCACGAAAAGAGTAGCAACTCCATCAAGACCGTCGGTGTGTTTACATAGAATACCATGACGCAGAGGTGCTACCAACTGGCCACATATGACTTTCTACACCCCAACGTCTCCAAGATCACTGAAGATCGTAACTACGCAATTCTCACTGGCACTAAGGTGTAATTTCAATCTCCTAGGAACACTTGCCTTAACCAAATAAGTTGATACGTTTTTCTATGCATGATGTATGATTCAAAAATACATATAAATATCATTCTCACAATATTCCACATACACATGTTGTTATTTCCCAATGTTTTTACAATCGCAGAAATATTTTCAAACATTTTCTAAATCGCATAGAGATTTTTTAATGTTTTCTCAATTGTGTAGTGATTTTAAATCATTTTCTCAATCGTATAGTTTAAAAATCATTATTTTTAAATCGCGTAAGATTTTTCTAACATTTTTCACTTGCGTAAAATATTTATTAGCTTTCTAAACTTATTTATAAAATTTTCTACATAATGTAGGCATTTTGGCCTTATATAAAATATTTTCCAACTAAAAGTTCTTAACGTAATATTTTCTACTATTCTTTACAGAAATTTGACTTCTTTGAATTAATTAGATATTACATCTCAAAATTTTCTAACGCGCTTCAAAACCTAAAAGGTGAGCTATACGTTAGCAAATTTCAAGTTTTAATTCTATTTCTCATCATAACTTAATTATGCTAATTTAATTCTAAACACTTGGTCCACTTTCTTTTTTATTTCTAAAAATCCATTAAATTAAGTTCTTGTAAATTAATTACCTAAGTCTACACTTAGAAAAATAATTTTGAATCTAAAACACCAAACCTTGGCATATTGGCCAAAAATCCATTTATGCTTCATAAATCATATTTAATCATTTTCTATCACATAATTCTTTGTAAAACCCTTCATCCAATTTCTCATCATTAAATCAATTAATCCATGATTAGGAAAATAATTTAAAATACTTTGCTCTTTTTGTGGTGTTGAGGTCGTGAGCCTCCATGGGTTCTTTGGAACCTTCATACCATTCCTTATCATGTGAATCATATCCTACTTTATACAATAATCAACATGCTTCCATAATCACATAAACAAGCATATAATCAAAGCTATAAAGCATACCAACCAAAAATCATCACAAACAAAGCAAACTTTAAATCACACAAGTGAATAAATCCTTATGGATTCCTCACCACAAACAAGTCATTTCCTCACTATCAGCATATGGTTGATGAGGTTAATCTCCCTCTTACCTCAAGGAAGACAAAATCCTTCAAGTTGCTTTCTCCTAAGAATTTCGTGTAGCTTCCAAAGAAAACCCTAACAAGCTTAAACCAATTCAAAGTCACAAACTAAACTTGAAAAAGAGAAACCATGGATCAAACATGACTTAGAAACTCAAGAACCAAACTTTGAATCAAGAAACAAAGCTTTTACCTTTAAAAGTAGAAAACTCAAGCTTGATTTTCAAGCACTAGATGGATGAACTATCTTAAGTTCACAACATGAAAAGTTCTTAGAATGATGTTTATGTTTAGGAAATGAAGTTAGATGAAATTTTGGAAGCTTGGATGTTGGTGTTTGGTGTGGAGGCCAAGAGCTTCAAGGATGGAGAGAAATGGAGTTTTTGTGTGAGTTTAGAAGAAAGAAAATGGAAAGAATGGCTTTTGGTCTCAAAATGAGATAGAAATGAAATGGATGCCCTCTCCCCCTAATGATTGTCATGGAAGTGTAAAGGAAAAAGAGAGTGAAATATTTTGCGAACAATTATGATTAGCACATGGCTAATGTCACCAAGTGATCATGCTTTGATCATGTTGTTTTCTATTGGTTTAGAAGAGTCATGCAAGTGAATCACGTAATTCTAGATGGTATATGAGGCTTCTTGGTCGTGGAACTCAATGGAGAAAGCTAACCAAGTTTTGATTCAACTGGTTCCTAACTAAATAAGCTAACTTAGTTAGATCACTTAGTTCCATTTCTAACTATTTAGTTACTTAGGTGTGAGTCATATATTTCTAGAAGATACTAGAATACTCTTGTAACTATGAGTTCTAATGAGTAGCAAACTTAGTTTGCTCCATTTAGTTACTACATAGGCTTTAACCTAACTTAGCTTAAGTCATCTAGTTTCATCTAGTTACATGGCTACTAAGTCTAGTTGTAACACCCCGAAAATTTCTTGTTTCATGACTTGTCTTCATTTTATAATATTTGTGAATATTGTGAATTTTTGTAAATTATTTCGGTGACTTTGATTATTTTCTTATATTTCTCGATTTACGTACACATTAAGCTGGGCTAGAAAAATAATATTTTTCTGAGGCTAGAAAATTTTAGACAGTGAAACGGGGCCGAGGGATCTTACTAAATCCGAAGCCGGACACAGTTTACGAAATTTTTATTTTTCGAGATTTTATCTGATAAATAAAATTGCAGTAAATTTTATTATCCGTTGGATAATAAATAATAGTTTTGTTAACTATAACTTTTGTCCATTGGATAATAGCTTTTAGTAAAATTCTAGTTATCTTTTCTAGAAGGTTCACTTTATGTTACATCACTTTGATGACATCACTTGGATGACATCATCGTTGACTTTTCAAAAAGGTAAAAATTGGCTTCTAGAAGAAGCTTTGTATGAAGCTTCCTAAGCAAGCTTATTTTTAGCTTGTTAGAGAAGTCTATTCCTCTCACCTCCCTTTTGTGTGGCTACGATTTTGAGTGGCCAAAAAGCTTATTTCACTTCTTCTCTCAAAAAGCTACATACTTTTCTTTCATTTTCCTCCTTCACATTTTCTCTTCTTCCTCTCCTCTCCATGTCCACAACAACACCACTTCTTCCACCCTCCATGTTTGATTAATTTCAAGCAGCCACTTTGCTTGAACCTACATCTCATTTGAAGACCTTTTCTTGTTGGAACCATCTTCAAAAGCTCATATCTTCATCATCTTTCTTCAAGTCCTAGCTTGGGGCTTTTGAGGTAAAAATCTTGATATTCATTTCCTATTCTTCTTTTTGTGTTCATGGTCATCACCATGATCATTAGTCTTCTCTTTTTCAAGCTCTAGATGACCAACAATATGTTTTATCTTTTCTAAATTCATTTCTCTCACTTTCAAGAAAACTACACACAAAACCATCCTTTTTCTCCTCTTTATGAGCTACGGTCAAGGCACCCAAGAACACCATTCACTTTTGTTCATCCTAAATCAACCTCACACATTGGTGAGTCTTAAGCCTAGTTCTTCATTGTTCATCCTCATTCCACTTCCATAAAGGTGAAAGCACAAAATGTTCTCACCTTTTCTCTTGGAGGAGCTCACGGCCAACACCCCTACTTCCACTTCCAATCTTCTATAATTCCATCCAACCATATATATTGAATCTAGACACAAATCCAAGACACTTTCATGTTAAGATCTTAGTAAAAATCATTCATCTTCAACCTTGTTCTTCAAGCTCAAGATCAAGGGTTTTTAAGAGAAGTTTTGAATCTTCACTTCTAATTTTATTTCCGAAGTGTTAAACCATAATCTTGATCCATGGTTGTCTTCTATCAAGCTTTAGATCTAATGCTTGTATGCTTGTTATCTTAAGGTTGTGTTGGAGGTCATGGACGAAATTCAAGGAGACATCAAGGAGCCTTCTTTTTTATCTTCTCTTGGGGTAAGAGGGAGATTAACCTCATCGACCAAACATGGTGGTGAGAAAATGGAAATGTTGTGTTTGTGAGTGAAGAATCCATGTGAGGATTCCTTCACTTGATTATGTGGTGATGGTTTATGCTTATTTGCTTTATATGAATTTACATTATACGATGTGCTTAGTTATGCTCTATTATGATTTATGCATGGATGTGCTATAGTGTGATTTGATAATTGAAGTATGGTATGTGCTTGGAATCTTGTTGTTGGAGGATGAAAATGTTGAGGTCTAAGGACCGTGAGGCTCACGGCCATTAAGCCCATTTTGGGGCAGTCCATGTCAAAAATATTTTACAAATTGTGAATTTAGTTGATTAGGTAATAGGGATATGAATCAAAGATTTTTAAGTTTGGAAAGAAAATGAATATGATTTTATTAATTGGAAAGAATGGATTTTTAGCCTAGGTCATAAAGAATGAATTTGGAAGATGATGCTAAGTTTAAAGTATTTTTAAAAAAAATGATTTTTTAGAGGAATATGGAAACGTATAGCTTTTATTGAATAAATAATGATTTTGCAATAGAAATGGAAAAAGAGTTTTAAAAGTGATTTAGAACTCAAGACATTCTGTTTAAAAGGATTTTAGTAAAGGTAATGGAAGTAGTTTTCAATAAAGTAATATAATGTGGATTTTGGGAAAACATTGGAAAACGTTTATACGATTACTGTAACATCCCAAAAATTAATAATTTTATTATAAATAGTCGTTTTATAATATTTGTAATTTTTGTGAATTTTTTTGGATTTTTCTTAGAACGCAGAATGTTTTAATATTATTCTTCATTTTGCGTGTGCACTGAGCGGAGCTGGGCAAATGACATATTTTTCCCGAGAACCTTGAACTATGGAAACATCGACGGAGGATCTTACTAAACCCGAGGTCAGACACGATTTACGAGATTTTATATTTTTTGATATTTTTATTTGATAAATAAAAATTACAGAATAATTTTATTATCCGTTGGATAATAAATACCGATTTTTATTAACTATAATTTTCATCCACTAATAATAAATCTGATACAGTATTAGTCATATTTTAGAGAACACTTTAATGATATCACAATGGTGACATCATCACCATAATATCACTTTGACTTTTCAAAAAGTGAAAACTTAGCTTGTTGAAGAAGCTTGGAGGAAGCTTCCTTGCACCTTCTTATTGGCTTGTAGGATAAGCCATATTTTCCTCTCTCCTCCTCTGCACCACATAATTTTGGGGGCTCTTTGTGGCCACTCATTTTATTCCATGCATTTACACAAAATACATCTAATTACACATTTCATTTCATTTCACTTTACTATCACTTTTTCTCTCTTTACTTTCCATCTTCATCTTTTCTCTCAACAATTTTCTCCTCCTTCTCTCTAACTCCACAGTTTTAGCCACCATAGGAGGTCATCTTCATTAGCTTGCTACACTCATCTTGATCCTTGAATCTACATAACACTTGAAGGTTTTCTTCTCTATCACTTTTCCCTCATTTTTTCTCTTCTTCCTTCCCTCTCCATGCTCCACGGTCACTGTAACACCCTTGTGGGGATGTCACATTTTCAATGCAATAAAATAAAATCTTACCCAAGTTATAAAACATTTGGTACATAAATAATATGAGTTGTAAAATTTTTCCTTTTATACATAATAACGTTAAATAAAACAACACGAAACATAAAATAAAACAAACTATTATCACACACCATAATGTACAATGATTTTGTCTTAAGTTATACAAATAATTTACAACTACAAATATTTAAATAAAGCAGTAAAAAGTTAACATAATACTAAAACATATACATGCCCAAGTGCTGCACATCAAAGATTTCTAACCCATCATCGGATGACAGAAATCCAGGATGTCTCGCAACTCTACGGACAGGAGTCTGTGCTGTCGACACACTACTGATCTCACTAGGCGCATGGAAAAGTCCTCCCCAATAACGCCTAAGAGTCAGTAGCATCTCAAGATGTAAATACATAGTAGTAGAAAAAATAGGCTCCCTGTCAAACTCTCTACGCAGGGACACGGTCAGACGCCCCACATAGACTACAGATCCTCTATCCTCACGCAATCGCTAGGCCTCAGAGCCTACATGAAACTCAAGTCTCACAAAACCAAAGAATCCAGGCAACGTCATGACCACAAGGTCAATCCAGATGGTATGGGTGATCTAACGGCTTGCCTTCCTTGAACTGATCACTTGGCTGGTATTCCTCAAGATACTGAATATCAAGAAGCTGCTCCTCTTCCTCTTCCTCAAACTCTTTACAGAATATAATAATAATATAGAGAAATACATATAAAGAGGTGAGACAATCTACATCATTACCCGCTGTAACACCCCTTTGGAGGATGTCACATATATAAAGAAAATAAATAAAATCTACCCAAGTTATAAAACATTTATTACATAATAATATGGGTCGTAAAATAATTCCTGTTAAACAGATTATTAAAAATAAAATAATGCGGAAACATAAAATAAACAGAACAACATCACTCATAATATACATATGTTCCAAGTTATAAGTTATACAAATAATTTACAACTACAACTACAAATATTTAAACAGAAACTTGATAAATAAAAACAAGTAAAGCAATTTCTACAACCATACGCAGACGCGCCCAAATCACATCATGAACATTCAATCCTCTGATGGATCACTCTCAGGAAACTCATCAGAAGACAAATATCCAAGATGCCTCGACTCTCGGAAGAAATGTGACCGCGCAGTCGACACAAGTGTCATCTCACTAGGCTCAGTGGATATCCCACCCCAATGACGCCTAATGGACAACGGTAACTCCAAAAGTAGGAACACTGTAGTCCTCATCACTGGCTCCTCATCAAACCTATGACGTAGGGACACTGTCAGCCGTCCCACATACGTCACGGAGTCTCTGTCTCCCCGCATATGCCAAGCTAATGACCCACCGTGAAACTCAAGAGTCACGAACCCCAAAAATCCAGGCACCGCCATCTCCAAACTAATCAGTCCAACGGATATGGATGATCAGATGGTTCTTGATCGTCAAACTGGTCGTCGGCTAGCTGATCTTCCTCCTCCTCGGGGTACAGAACCTCAAGAGGTTGTTCCTCTTCCTCTTCCTCAAACTCTTTACCGCGTAAAATAAATATACAGGAAACATACACAATACAGAAAAGAGGTAAGACAATCTAAAATCATCACAAACATGGTAAATAAGAAAACGTCAAACAACAGTTATACAATTCATGCAATATGAAAAGCTATAATGAGAAATCGATAAGAAGAATAAAGAAAAAGATTTAATTATCATAACGACACATAATATCACAGATAAAATAAAACATCACGAGATAAAATAATAGAACGATAAATAATCCCCATAATACTAACCGAGATAAAAATAGACAGATAAAATAAAATAAGGTTCCGGATATACTCATATGAAATATGACACGTTCCTACTCTATGGAGCTAAACAACACGGATATACGATATCGGAGGAATGACTCGCAAAAATCTATTAGTACCACGGCTGCCCAGCCAACTATTCCGTGGTCACACGTTGCGTCTATAGCCCCACATCACTGGGAATTCACCATCCAGGCCTGGTGTAGTTCACTGTCTCACGTCGTGACACTACAGGCAAATGTACTACTAAACTTTACAAATCTCGATTAAATATAGTGCGTGTCGAGTCCATTAGTGTGCTATCGGTTACCACGGCCCAGCGGAGCTACCAACTGTCCATATATGGAATCCCGTACACTAACGTCTCCAAGTTCATTAGAACAATGAACCACACTACGTTTATCGCATCGACAACACGATGTGATTCACCTCGTCAACCAAAATTCACCAAAAATTGGTAAATTACCAGAATACCCTCAAGGTATAAAAATATATGCCCTCAATGGCAAAAATATACAGTAAGTCCCATTTGGACAAATCTTTGTCTCAAAGCTTACGGGTTCACCTCATAGCCCGACAACAGAAAAATACAGAAATCCAGAAAAATACTGTTTCGGTCAATCGCGTAGAAATTTTATCGCGTTTTCACAATCTCGTCGTTTTTATAAATGTTTTGAAATCGCGTAAATATGTTTTTCTGTTTTCAAAATCGCGTAGGATTTTTAATACGTTTTCTCAATCGCGTAAGATTTTTAAATCGTTTTCTTATTCAAATACTTTAAAAATTACTGTTTAAATAAACAGAAATAATAAATAGAACGTTTAAACTACGTAAAATATTTTTTATACCGTATACTGTCTTTTGGACCTCTGTTCTATCTTATTTGTCCATTTTTAATAAAAATTGACAGTATTTTGTTTAGAAAATTTATATAAATGGTTTCCTAAATTTTCCATAAAAATTCTGTTTACCTAATTTTTAACCATATAATTTAATTCTTTTTGAAAATCTCTAACATGCTTCAAAACATAAAGTGAGCTATATGTTAGAAATTCTCGAAAGTACTGTATTTCCTTTCTATCGGTAAAATCATTAGTTTTAATCCTTTAACTTGAGTCAAATCAATTTGTTTCTTCAAAATTCTTTATAGAAAAAAATTCCCTTTTAACTTATATTACTTAAAGAGGTTTGGTATTGATTTTAGAAATTATGAATACCTAGTTTGGCATGTTGGCCAAATTTCATAAACCCTTTGTATTTGATTTCAAAACTATTTTTCATCTTCTAAATACCTTTCAAACTTACTGTATTGTTTAAATTCATTAACCCATTGTTTTAGAAAATAGTTTTATAAATCAACACATTAATTTTAGGCATGTTGGCCGAAAATACTAAGTCTTACCATTTGATTTCTCAATTCATTTTTCATGATCTAAACAACTTGATATCTTGCTAATTCTCCTAGATTAATTAAATTACCTTTTAGAAACATTAAGAGAACATTTTGGTTCCCCTCTTGGTTAGAAACCGTGGGCATTGTGGAGTGTTCTTTGGAACACACATGCATTCCTTGACATGTTATTCACATCTTATACATTATCATGCAATTCTAACACATGCAATATTATCAAAGCTTGTAGACATGCAAATTATTACAAATAACAAATAGGAAAGCTACTAACAAATACACAACCATATTAACAAACTACTAACAACCACACAAATGAATCCTTATGGATTCTACAACCACAAAACCACACTCCATCTTCTTACCACCATCCATAGATGATAAGATTTGTCTTCCTCTTACCTTAAATGAAGACAAAAGGATTCTTTCACTCCTCTTAGAATTTCGATTTTCCTCCTTCAAGAACCTAACAAGCTTAAACAAAAATTACAAGTTACTAACCATAGAAAGAGAGCTTAAACCATGGAGAAAACATGGTTTAGAACTTTGAAAAAGAGTTTAGAAAAGAAAAACTAGGAATTCCACCTTCTTGGTACAATCTTCCAAGGGTTTTCAAGCTTCAAATGAAAGATTTAGCAAGAACTCCCAACTAGAGATGTTCTTAGGATTGTGTTTAGGTTTAGAAAACTTGGTTAGATGAAATTTTGGATGATTGGATGGTCTAGGTATTGGCTTGGCCGAATGCTTCACAAGAAAAGCATCAATGGTGTTTAGGGTTCTTGGATGAGAGAGAAGAGAGAAATTTGCATGAAAGAAAAGTGAAGAATGGTCTTCCACACTCCCTTGGCCGTAGCATTCAATGGGCATGCAAGGTGTGCATGGATTTGGCTTCATCCAAGCCCTTGGATGCATCAAAGGTCAAGATTAAGCCTTGATTAACAAGCTTTGCTCTCATTGGTTGGTTTAAGCTTAGTCATTAGCTTAGTCATCTAGCTTAGTCACTAATGACCTAGTCATCTAGCTTAGTCACCATGTTCAAGAATGTTCCACTCTTAATGATGTTTAATTAAGCTACTAAGTTAATCAGTATTAGCTAACGTGGGTCCCGCAAAACATTTAGGGTCCATTGTCATCTAATTATCTTGACTAATAAAATAATACACAAAATTATTTTATTAGACAGTTAAATCCTAAAAATTAAAAGATTACTAATCGTCTTATTCGAATTGGGTTTAGTAAGATCCCCAAACTGAATAATTAAAACAAGATTTCCTCGGCCCGAAAAAATATTATTTTCCTGTCCCAGAGCAAATCGCACAAAAAGTCCAAATAAAATCACAGACAAGTAATATTGAACACTAAATCAAGTAGAAAATAATTAAAAACAAAAAACAAGACAAACAAAGACAAACAAAGACATTCGGGACGTAATGGTCATTTTCTTATTTTTTCCCACAACGTAGCTAATCAACCAAAACGTTCAAATAAAATTACAGACAGTATTAATTGTCTGTATATCAATCAGAAAAATTAAAACAGTAGCTCGAAAAAACTTTTATTTTACCGTCTCGAAACAAATTACGTAAAAAGATCAAATAAAATTTGAGCCTGTATAAACGTATTTGTATTTCATACAGAAATCGAGAAACAGTAAAATAGGGACACAACGGTCATTCACACAAAAGCTTGAAAAACACCAAACAGTACATTCAGAACATTTTTCCAAAAATTGGGGTGTTACACCCGCACGGCAATAAAGAAAACGACAATACAAACAGATATCACAGTTTAACACAATAATGCATACCATTACATCATATACAGTACCTCAAATTAACGCATCATGCAGGCTATCACAAAATACAGTAAACGTTAAAATGCAAAGCATAAATGCAATGTATACTAACTCATTCCTACTCCATGGAGCTAAACACAGACATCAGAAAGAATGATCCGAAAAGAACTACCAGTACCTCAGGCTGCCCAAACAAACTATTGCACTGTCCAACGTCGTGTCTATAGTCCACAATCCAATACATCGTGTAATAGTACACAGTCCAAATACATTGTGCATTATATGCATTGTACCAGATAGTCTCCACATGATCTTGATTAAGAATAGCGCTTGTCGAGATCATTAGTGTGTTGCCTGTTACCACGGCTCAGAGGAACTACCAACTGTCCATATGTGGAATCCTCCGCACACTAACGCCTTCAAGTTCAATTAACGAACCACACTACGCCTATCACACCCACAACACGGTGTAATTCATCTCGTCAATCAATCGCCAATTTCAACCAAATTGACATGACTCTCAATGCATGAGTAAGAACCATAATTACATAAATACCCCTGATCTCAATATGTTACTATATTTACAAAAATACCTTTGGTCTCAATATTTCCAAAGAGAGTATGTCTCAACTTGACAGTACTATATCTCAACATGTCCGAGTTCACCACTTTGGCTTGACAGTAAAACTCACTGTTCCATTTAGTCGTGTAGAAATTTTATCTCGTTTTCACAATCGCATCACTTTTACAAACTTTTTTAAATTGCGCAAATATTTTTTAACATTTTTAAAATCGCGTGGTGTTTTTAAATCATTTTCTCAATCGTGTAAGATTTTTAAATCGTTTTCTTAACCGTATAGCTTAAAAATCTTTATTTTAAAAATGCGTAAGCTATTTCTAGTACTTTGAAACTACGTAGAATATTTTCCTTACGTTATAAATATATTATAAAACTTCCTCTTTTATTTGTCCGTTTTTAGTAAATTTTGATGATATTTTGTCTAGAAAATTCATTAAATGAGATTATCTATGTTTTTCTTTAATTACTACATATTTTAACCTTAACCATTATTTTACACCTTGAAACTTGCTAACGTGCTTCAAAACTCAAAGAATGAGCTCTACGTTAGTATTTTTCAAGTGTTCACTATATGTCTTATTTATATAAAAAAAAAACTTCCTTTTGCTTTAGGTTTCTAAAACCAAACTTATTTATTATGTTCTCTAAAAATTCATTGAATTGAAATTCTCTTTAAGTTAATTACCTAATCTACATTTGAAAATAATTTTGGAAATCAAATATATAAAATGTGGCATTTTGGCCGAATTCTATATAAATCTTCACAATGGTCTTTGAATTGTTTTCCATCTTCTAAATCATGTTCAAATTCATTGTTTTTACCTAAATTCATTTAATCCTTTTTTTAGAAAATGGTTGAGAATATTTTGGTTTTCTTTTTCTTGGAGAAGCCGTGAGCTCCTTTTGTGTTCTTTGGAACACTTATGCAATCCTTACATGTTATTCACAACCTACAATAATATTCATATATCTATAAACACATGCAATATATGGATTCTTCACCACACATACAATCTATTTTCTCATCACCACAAGGTTGATGAGATTAAATCTCCCTCTTACCTTAAAGGAAGACAACTCCTTCTACTCTCCTCCTATGGTTTTCGTGTGACCTCCAAGAGAAAACCTAACATGCTCAAACAAATTTTAAAGAGTCATAACTATAGGAGAAAAAACATAAACCATGGATTAATCATGACTTAGAACCTAAGAAATAAAGTTAGAAGTAAGAAACAAGAATGTTCAGCTTGTAGGAAAAATCTTCAAAGTGATTTTCCAAGCTCAAGATGAATTTTTTTGGAAGAACTCTCAACTAGAGATGTTCTTAGAATGTTGTTTGGATTTAAGAAGTTAGGTTAGATGAAAATTTAGAAGGGTGGTGGCCGTGAGCTCTCAAAGAGTGTCAATAGTGTTTTTAGAGTTTTTGGGAAGAAAGAGAAGTAAGCTTTTCAAGTGATAGAAGATGAAGAATGAAATGAACTTGGTCTCCTAACCTAGCTTATGGCCATGAGCTTCATCAAGGGAGGTGGCCACTTTGTTTGACTTCTCCTAACTCCTAACAACCTTAGATGTAATCAATGGATGATATCCAACCTTGGTCACCACTCTTGAACCTTCTAGGACATGCCATAACCGAATGGCCTATGGAGAAACAAACTAGGTTTGTGTTCATTTATGCAATCTAGTTAGACTTAAGTGCATTTAATTAGTTTGCTTAGTTACTTGTCTAACTATCTAGTTACTTAGGATAACTAAGCTTTGTCTTGATATTTTTAGAACCTTCTCTAACTAAAACTTAAATAGATAGTTAACTAGGTTTACTTCATTTAGTTACTACATAAGCTTCCTATATTAACTTAGTTAGGTTTAAGCTAACTTAGTTAAGCTTTCTAGTCATAGACTAACAAGTCTAACCATTTTTGTGGACTTGCTTCTTATTGGTCTAGAAATTTCAAGCCACTAATGTTGATTAGCTCTCATTGTTTTAGGATTTAATATAGCCAGAAACGTTGACTGGCTCTTTAAACGTGGGTCCCACTGACTTTTCCGGGTCTATGGTCATTTTGGAACAGATTTCTACTATTTTTAAGACACTAGGTACTGTCAAATAAAATAATATTATAATAATATAAAATTATTTTATTGCATAGTTAAATTCTAAAAATTCAAAGATTAATACACGTATCATTTAGAATTGGGTTTAGTAAGATCCCCCAGCTCCGAATAATTAAAATAAGAATTTTCCAGCCAGAAAATTATTATTTTCTTGGCTCGGAGCAAATCACACACAATGAACAAATACAATCACGAAACAATCAAATTCAATTTATAACTCACAGAAAATATAAAACAGTACATTTAGGACAATATCGTACTTAACTCAAAAGTTGGGTGTTACAATCACCACACCATTTGCCACCTCCACCATTGCAAAATCTTCATACAATCCCATTTTCTTAACCTCCATTACATTCTAAACACTTTTCTAGTTGGAGTTATCTCCAAAAGCTCACATCTTCATCATCCTTCTTCAAGCCATAAAGCTTGAAACTTTAAGGTAAAACTCTCAACTTTCCTTTCTTTTTCTTCTCATTTTCATTTTTCTTGGTCACCTATGTGACCAAGGACTCATATTTCCATGATTTGAGTGAATATTTTGAAAATTGCTCACCTTGGGGTTTTCTTGAAGGTGGAAAACGAAAATCAAGAACCAAGAAAACCAAAGCATCAAAACTATCTCATTTTCCTCCCCTAAACTAGTTTCGGCCAAGCACCCAAAATACACTATCCAACCTTATTTAATTCCAACCAACCCTTGAACTTAAATCTAGATACCATTCTAAGAAACTTTCATGTTGGGACCATCTTCAAATTCATCCATCATCAAGTACTTCTCTAGGTTCAAGATTTGAAGACCTAGAGGTGAAGTTTTGGATCTTCATTTCTAATCTTATTTTCAAAGTGTTAAACCATGATTTTGATCCATGGTAGTCTTTTATCAAGCTTAGATTTTATGTTTGTTTGCTTGATGACTTAGGGTTTTATGTTGGTATTGAAAGAAGTCTTCAAGAAAAACATCAAGGAGCTCTCTTTTGATCTTCTCTTGAGGTAAGAGAGAGATTTGTTCACTTCAACCATTATTGGTAGTGAGAAGACCTTTGTGTGGTTGTTGATGGAGAAATCCATATTTGAATGCTTACTTTATTTGATGGTTTTTCATGGCTATGTGTTCTTGATTGAGATTAATGATTAATTTGTGATTTTGAATGCATTAGGGATGTTGGAATGCTTGATAATGTTAGATTAAATAAATGAAAAATTTGAGGGTTTACTACCCTATTAGGAGGCCACGATTTTGGCCATGAATTTCTAGGGTTGGAATTGATTTGTGTAAAATAAAACTTATGTGATTAGGTATAAAATGATTAATGCATGAAATGAAATTTTGAGGGTTTTCTACCCTATTGGGAGGCCACAGTTTTGGCCCTAATTATTAAGGGTTTGAATTGAAATTATATGCAACAAAACCTATGTAATTAGGCATTAAAGGATTAATGCATGTAATAGAAGAAATTGATTGAGTAATGGTCCTTGAGGAGGCCACGGTTTTGAAGGGTTTCCTTGACCCAAAATTTGTGAAACAAATCAAGACGTAAGAGATTAGGAACGTTAAATTCATAATATAGAATTATGGTATGTGTTGAACCATATATGTGAAATATTGATATTGAGAATGGATTATATGATATTGTGAGTTCATATGTGGGACTAAGTGTTTGTTGATGATTAATTGATGAAATTGTGGCATGATGTTGTTGAGAATTGACTATATGCCATTGTGGTGTGTTCCATGATAAATACGTTGTTGATGAATATGCATGTGATGCATTGTTTATGAGGAACATATCATTGATACACATACATGATGTAAATTGAGTCGTCATACATATATGATGTCCGTTGGACTTTATTGAGAAAGGCGATGAATGCCTAGGACATTGAATAACACTTTTGTGCGGGTGCGAGTAGACTAAGCGTATGGCCATAGTGGTTGGCCCTGGGGCGTCAGGGGGCGAGTGTCTCACAATAGACAGTGGTAGCTCCACTGGGGCCGTGGGATAGACCGATGCAAACACATCGATAATTCGGACCGAGACGCTGTCCTATATTGCGATCAATTGTTGAGGTGCCATGTATAAGCCATACTGCGCAAATATTTTTATGAGATGAAGCACACTTTTAAGGCTAACGAGATACTAACATGACTCCTTGATCATTCTCTTTGAAATGTTGATGTCTAGTTCCATGGAGTAAGAATTTGGTACCATATGCATTGTGCATTGTCAGTCTCATATTTCATTGAGCATGAGTACTTATGACTGTTAAATAATTTGCTTTTGATACTGCAATACTTGTCTGATGATTGAACTGTTGATTGCTTAAGATACTATTGTTGTTTATCTTTTATTGTTGATTCTTATTATTGTTTATTGTTGTTCTTCTCTTACTGTTAATCTATTTATTACTATTGATGAATATATGTGTTGTAATGTTATGTGGGCATCCTGTGCTATTCTATTTTCTTACTACCGTGTTGGTATTGAATGTTGGGTGTCTCACATCTTTCCTGTATCCCTGTATTTCTATTTTACATTTATATTTGATAAAAGATCGTGAGGAAGAAGAAGAGGGACCACACCCTCACTAATTGGATTGGGCTTATTCATTACTTACGGTATGGCATCTGGACAAGATTTCTTCAGTTACGTACGGGTGCGACTTCATGGAGGCATAGATGCCTGACTTGTAAACTAAGACTCCGAGCATCACATATATGGGGTTGCGGCTTTGTCTACTAGTAGTACCTATCCCAGGGTTACTACTTTCCCCCTTTGGTGCTTTTGTTCCTGCCGTATTTTATTCGAATATGTAAGTATTATGTTTTGTGTTATCAGTGCTTTGTGTTAAGGATGAATATATTATATATGAAATATGTTTTTCCTTCAGAAGTTGTATTTTAATGGTTGGGTACTAAATATGCTTCATTCGGGGTTCATATTTTCTATTTATGTATAATGGAAATAAATTTTTGAAAATACTATTTTAGAGACTGTGACACGCCTAGATTTAGTGACTGTGGTATAATGACGATTGTGCCGTAGTTATTAGATCTAGGGGTGTTACAATTACGAAAATAGCAGTTTGCTATCGGGCCGACATATTAGACCCAGTTTTGTTAAAATATGATTTATGGCCCATGGTGGCTTAGATTATGCATTAGATTATCGTGCATTGAACATTATACACTATTTTGTTGTTGTTCAAATTTGCTGGACCCGGGTGGATCAGTGTTATTATATAATTATATGGGCGGTTATATAATATCATTGATACTAATAATATTAGACAATTGTATGAGCGGTTGTTTTAATATCATTGGGAACAATACAATGGTGGCTTGAGTAATGCATTGAGTTATCATGCATTGAACATCATACAGTCAGTGTCTGTATGGCTTTTGTTGCCTATGAGTGAATGAGAACTGAGTAGTGTGATCCAAGGGAAGGATCTCAGGGTGCGTCAGGGCGAGGTGATTCATCTTATGACCTAGGTTTCACACTATATACCTCTGGCCATGAAGAACTGTTGCAACGCACTGACGAGGAACTGATAAGCACTAATTCTTTTCATGGTCCGGCATAGACTGTCATTGAGGGTGGCAGATCTTCTGGAATGTTCATCTCTGAGTTTGAGTATTAGCTCTATGGAGTATGAACTGTTTTATTTTGCATACATGTGGTCAGTACACATATTGTCATGGCATGGTCGACATACATATTGTGGTGGCATAATCATTATACATATCTATGGTGGATGTCTATTGTTATCTGTTGTTATAGTGCTGCTAATATTTATATTATTGTGGGATATGCTCTTTGATGATATTTATAAAATTGATAACTTGAATATCTCTGCAATATCTGTATGAATAGAATGACTTTGTCATTCGTATCGTTTTCTTCTTGTCATATTGGATTTGATGTAGGGGATCTCACCTCCTTCTTGTCTCGTTCTATTTTATATTCATGACATGTGAAGACTGAGATAACGGGCAAGATAGAATCTTTGTGGGTTCGTGGAGATACAGTTTTCTTGGAGGTGCCGACGTATAGTTTGCTTCCTTAGAGTTGGAGCACGTTGGGTACGTTGGGATCATTACCCTACCTTTGAGTAGGACCTATTATGGGTTTCTACTTCCTCGTTTGGGTCAGTACGGACTTGGTTGTGGTAGATGCATATATATCTTTGAACAAGTATGTTTTACATTCTGTATGTGGTACTGTATTATACTATACATATGTATATATATCTAGAATGTAATTCTCTTTGGAGGATGTTATGATTGTGTAATAAATATACTTCATTCATGGCTCATATTTTCTATATATACACAATGATTAAATTTGGAAACTTGTTATTGAGTTGTAGCATGCCTAAATTTAGTGACTGTGACATAATGACGATTGTGCCATGGTTATTAAATGTATGGGTGTTACATTAGGTGGTATCAGAGCAGTTCATCTTGTTAAGCCGGGGTATGGACTGACTATGCTTAGACATGTTAGGAGTTTTTGTATGTTGTGCACTTCCTTGTCTCTTGGTTGAGATGTTGGGAAAGGAATGCATGACTTGCCATAGGTTGAAGGTTAGTAGCTACTATTACATAGTTACATGATATTGAGGACTGGCCTACTCAATATATAATGTTCTGTGTGGACAGAAAACTATGACTTCACCTAGGCGTACTAGGAGAAGAAGAGTTCTTTTAGTAAGGAGTCCAACTAGTATGATTGAACTCTTTTAGAATTTGTTGCATCTACACCTTTTGTTGTGATATCTCTAGAGCCCAAGCTTGAGTCTTTCAGGCTTGTGGTTAAGTTTGTTTGGTTTGTGTTGTGTGGTTCTTTGTGTTTGGTTTCCGAAAGGAGCTAATATTGTTTGAAAGGGGTTGTGATTGGTTTTCGTTGAGTTTTGATTTGTTTGTCTTGAAAGGAAAACGATGGTTCGCGGTAGGTCTACGCATGTGAATGCGGGGTGCGACAACGATAGGATGACTGTGATTGTAGAAGCAATGCAAAGAAAGACTAACGTAACAGTACAACAGAATCATAGGGTTGCACAGTAGCAGGAATTGATAGCCGAGGATCAGATTTTGTTACAGTTGAATCGGTCTCAGGATATAGGACCCTATAATGTTGACCATATTGGTTCCGAAAGAGGAGAAATCGTAAGGTCAAGCGATTCCAGCGGAAACTGTATTCACGACCATTGGGAAAGCAATAGCAACAACAACCATATGAAGGTAGTGCTATTGGCAATAGATCCAACCAGACCATGGAATTTTTACCAAGATGTATGAAATATGGAAAGAACCACCCAACGAGGGAGTGTAAGATCAAGGGGATAGTCTGTTTCAAGTGCGGGAAGCTTAGACACATTTCTAGAGATTGTGCTCTGCCAAAGAGGAAGTCTTCTGTTAGTGATGCA
The DNA here is from genome assembly GCA_029884605.1 of Ormosia emarginata. Taxonomy (NCBI): domain Eukaryota; kingdom Viridiplantae; phylum Streptophyta; class Magnoliopsida; order Fabales; family Fabaceae; genus Ormosia; species Ormosia emarginata. The sequence continues at coordinate 23,256,178 of JAQQTP010000061.1, forward strand.
CATGTTGCAAGTCCTCAAACTGAAGGGAAAGTTTATACCCTGGGTGGAATGAAAGTTTCCCAGATTGAAGATCTAAATAATAGAGATTGTGCCACAGGAGGTGATCCTTTGACTATGTTGTATAACTCGGGGGCAACCCATTTCTTTAGGGCTTATGACTGTGTGGATTGATTAGGGTTATCAGTGTCTTCATTACCTTTTGACTTGTTCATTTCTACTTCTATTACTAAACCTATTGTTACTATCCAGTTGCTCGAACTATTTTATTTCTGTTTAAGACCAAATCTTTATGTTGATTTGAATTGTTTACCTCATTCTCGAATAGATGTGATTTTAGGAATGGATTGGTTGTTTTCTAATAATATCATGCTAGATCGTTCTAATGAAAACCTTAGTGTTTCCTGAAACTGAGATCTCTGAACTTTTAACGGCCAACTAAGTTGAAGCTTTATTGAGGGAAGGAGCCTAAAGATACATGCTATTATCTTCTTTGGAAGTCAAAAGTAAGGAGAATGTGAATGTTAATCTTGTAATCAATGAGTTTCTCATAATGAGCTCCAGTGCTATCAGTTAAAGAGAGGGATGGAACTTCTCGGTGATATATGAACTATCACCAGTTGGACAATAATTATGATGAAGAATGAGTATCCTCAGAAGAAGATAAACGATTCAATGGATCAGCTAAAAGGAAGTTATTGTTTTCTCCATGATGGATTTACGCTCTAACTATCCTCAGATTTGTGTGGAAGTAAAGGATGTTCCCAGAACAACTTTTCAAATGTGCTATTGGCATTATGAGTATCTCATGATGCCGTTTGGAGTGATGAATGCTCCTACCATATTCATGGATTACATGAGTCGGATCTTTCATCCTTATCTAGATAGATTTGTCGTTGTCTTTATTAATGACATTCTGATCTATTCTCAAAAATCGAGACGAACATGCTAAACGTCTTAGTATATTTCTCCAGATTTGGAAGGAGAAGAACTTGGATGCCAAGTTGTGAAAGTGCAAATTTTGGTTGGAGGAGGTTAAACTTTTGGGTCATGAGGTTTCAAAGGAATGAATTGATGTGGATTCATCGAAGGTTGAAGCAGTTCTTCAATGAGAAAGACTGGAGATCGTAATGGAGATTCGTAGCTTGTGGGATTAGTTGGTTATTATTGAAGAGTCATCGAGGGATTCTCCAAGATAGCAAGACCTCTCACTCAGCTTATAAGAAAAGAATCAAGCTTTTCTATGGACCGACGCATGTGAGGGAAGTTTTCAAGGGTCGAGGAGATGTTCGACTACTTCACCAGTTTTGGTTCTACTCAATCCCAATGAACCCTTTGTGGTGTTTTGTGATGTTTCACATCAAGGTTTAGAAGGTGTGCTTGTGCAAAATAGGAAGGTTGTGGCATATGCTTCAAGGCAATTGGGAGTACATGAGAAGAACTACCCTACACGAATTTGGAGTTGGCTACTGTTGTGTTTGCGTTAAAAATCTGGAGGCATTTTTCTACATGGAGCAACATTCAATATCTACAATGATTATTAGAGTCAGAAAAATCTAGTTGATTAGAAGGAGTTAAATATGAGGCATTACATGGACGGCGATGTAAGACACCTTTGTGTTGACACCAAGAGAATGAAAGAGTTACGATTGGACCCGAGCTTGTACGATGAGCAACGGATGAAGTTAAGGTGACTTAGGAAAAGATGTAAACAACTTAGGGGAGAAGAAATTGCATTAGTAAAGGCAATCTGGAATGATGTAATTGGAGACACAACGTGGGAGCTAGAGGACAAGATGAAGGAACAATATCCACATCTGTTCTAAGATATGACAAATTTCGAGGATGAAATTTCTTTTTAGAAGGGGAGAGTTATAACACCCCAAAAATTTCCTGTTTCATGACTTGTATTCATTTTATAATATTTTTTATTTTTGTGAATTTTTGTGAATTATTTCGGTGACTTTAATTATTTTATTATATTCCTCGATTTACATGCAGTTAAGCGGGGCCAGAAAAATAATATTTTTATGAGGCCATAAAATTTTGGACTGTAAAACGGGGCCGGGGGATCTTACTAAACCCGAAGCTGGACACAGTTTACGAAATTTTTATTTTTTGAGATTTTATTTGATAAATAAAATCACAATACGTTTTATTATCCGTTAGACAATAAATACTAGTTTTGTTAACTGTAACCTTTGTCCATTGGATAATAGGTTTTAGTAAAATGCTAGTCATCTTTTCTAGAAAGTTCATTTTATGTGACATCACTTTGATGACATCATTTGGATGACATCATTGTTGACTTTTCAAAAAGGTGAAAATTGGCTTCTTGAAAAAGCTTTGTATGAAGCTTCCTAAGCAAGCTTATTTTTGGCTTGTTGGAGAAGCCAATTCCTCTCTCCTCCCTTTTGTGTGGCTATGGTTTTGAGTGGCCAAAAAGATGACCACTTTCATCTTTTCACTCAAGTTTCATTTCTCAAAAAGCTACACACTTTTCTTTCATTTTCCTCATTCACATTCTCTCTTCTTCCTCTCCTCTCTATATCCACGGCAACACCACTTCTTCCACCCTCTATGTTTGATTAATTTCAAGCAACCACTTTGCTTGAAACTACATTTCATTTTAAGACCTTTTCTTGTTGGAACCATCTTCAAAAGCTTACATCTTCATCATCTTTCTTCAAGCCCTAACTTGGGGCTTTTGAGGTAAAAATCTTGATATTCATTTCCTCTTCTTCTTTTCATGTTCATGGTCATCACCATGACCATTAGTCTTCTCTTTTTCAAGCTCTAGATGACCAAAAATATGTTTTATCTTTTCTAAATTCATTTCCTTCACTTTCAAGAAAACTACACATAAAACCCTCTTTTTTCTCCTCTTTGTGAGCTACGGTCAAGGCACCCAAGAACACCATTCACTTTTGTTCATCCTAAATCAACCACACACATTGGTGAGTCCTAAGCCTAGTTCTTCATTGTTCATCCTCATTTCACTTCCATAAAGGTGAAAGCACAAAATGTTCTCACCTTTTCTCTTGGAGGAGCTCACGACCATCACCCCTATTTCCACTTCCAATCTTCTATAATTTCATCCAACCATAGATCTTGAATCTAGACACAAATCTAAGACACTTTAATGTTAAGATCTTAGTAAAAAACATCCATCTTCAACCTTGTTCTTCAAGCTCAAGATCAAGGGTTTTTAAGTGAAGTTTTGAATCTTCACTTCTAATCTTATTTCCAAAGTGTTAAACCATAATCTTGATCCATGGTTGTCTTCTATCCAGCTTTAGATCTAATGCTTGTATGCTTGTTGTCTTAAGGCTGTGTTGGATGAAATTTAAGGAGACATCAAGGAGCCTTCTTTTTTATCTTCTCTTGAGGTAAGAGGAAGATTAACCTCATTGACCAAATATAGTGGTGAGAAAATGGAAATGTTGTGTTTGTGAGTGAAGAATCCATGTGAGGATTCCTTCACTTGATTATGTGGTGATGATTTATGCCTATTTGCTTTATATGAATTTGACAATATACGATGTGCTTAGTTATGCTCTATTATGATTTATGCATGGATGTGCTATAGGGTGATTTGATAATTGAAGTATGGTATGTGCTTGGAATCTTGTTGTTGGAGGATGAAAATGTTGAGGTCTAAGGACCATGAGGCTCACGGCCATTAAGCCCATTTTGGGACAGTTGATAATCACATATTTTATTCATTAAGAAACCCTTATGTTTAGTCATTTACACTCTCCATATTCTTAATTGATTGAGTTTGGTATGATTTTGTGAGTTTGAGCTCAAATTGGTCCTAATTGAATATTTTCAGCATTATTGAGATTTGATACTGTTTCTATATTTTGGCCATAACTTGAGTTCTTGATATCTGATAATCATGAATTTTACCTTGTAGGAAAGCTAGGAGGAAGCTCTACAACTTTGATGAAGAGCTCGAAGTCCAATTCAGATGTCTAAGGGACCTAAGTTTACATGGAAGTCAGAATACGGGTTCTGTCACTAGAATCCGAACGGTGTGCACTCATAAAATCATATCCCAAGCTGTAATAATGGAGATGGGCTGAAATTTGGATAGTTGATAGTTAAGACCCAAATAAACAACTTTCATGAAGAACACGTTTTGAAAAAATGAAGTCTAATTGGTCAGTTTGAGCCTGCAAGTCGGAACAGAGGTGCTGAAGTTGGGTTTGAGTGACCTACGGTATTTGGGCCATATCTTGGGCTGTAGGAAGCCAAATTGGACGATCCAGATATGCATGTTATATCCAAGACAAAGATCTACAACTTTTATGAAGAGTACTTTTCGTGGATCTGAAGTCTAGTTGGTCGTTTTTGGCTTCCAAGTCTGACGTCAAAATTTTTGTCCTCAACCACTCCTCTCACCAACCCACTCAACCACTCCTCTCACCAACCCATTCAACCACTCCATTCAACCACTCCACTCACCAACCCACTCACCAACCCATTCACCAACCCACTCAACCACCCAACTCAGCCACCTACTCCCCTTTGTCATTTTGTTACCCTAAACTTCTATAAAAGGGCACCATTGGTTATCATTAACAACAAGTTGTATTCGCCTTCAATTCTCTTATAGTTTCTTCTTGTTTCTTTATAGTTTCTCATAGCTCTTGTATATTTTGATGATTTCCTTCATTGTAATGGAGAGCTAAGTTACTTTCAGTCAATTCGGGACTCTTGAAGAGATTGTGGTTTAGATTCTTGAGACCTTGGTTATGTAATGTATTTGATTTATATTTGAATTCCTCTTCTCTTCTTCTTCTTCTGTTTTCTTGATCTTCAATACATAAATGGTGATTCTGTTTATGTTTGATCTGATTTGATCTTGGTTTAAGATTAAGTATTGTGATGAAACTTAGAACTGATTGATCTGAATTAATCACATAACTGAAGATTGAAATTTGTGATGAAACTTAGAACTGATTGATCTAAACTAATCACATAATTGAAAAGGTTAGGTTACTGATTGGTGCCTAGGTTAATTGAATTTGGTGCTTAAATTGACATATATCTACATGAATGGTGTGATTGCAGATTTGTGTTTATCACTTGTCAATTGAATTCTGGACGATTGTCTAGTGTGAATTCTGGACCTAATGCTGAGATTTCGATTAGATCCAAGTTAACCATTTAAATGTGCTTCAAATGTTTGTTGAAAGGTTTATGATTGAATCCACCCAATCTCGGATAGATTTCTGAATTGACTGTTCTTCTAATTGTTATTTCTCTTTAAATCTTGTCACTGCGATCCTTGAACCATCAAAACCCCCCTTTTTCTAACTTTCACTTAATTTGATCAAATTGCATCTACGATCCTTGAGGAGACGATCCGGTGTTGTTCACTGTAACACCCCTTGATGTAGCAACCAGAGCATAATCGTCATTACATCATAGTTACTAAATCCAAGTGTGTCACATGTCATGATAACAGTAATTTAAATTCTCAAGAGTCTATATATATATATATATATTGACAATTTGCATAGGTAGAAATTATGAGCCTCGAATGAAATATAAATATATTCAAGCCATGATACAACCACTGTAATAAAATTATATCTCTTATATATATATATAGTCAATTTACACAAATCACTGATGACATAGAATATAATAATTACAGAGTCCAATAAAATACAGCGGGAATAAAACACAAAAAAGGGGAAATAGTAGTGATCCAGGGATAGGTACTACTAGCAGACAAAGCCGCAACCCCATGTACACATACGACGCTCGGAGTCCCAGTCAACAAGTCAGGCATCAATGCCTCCATGCAACTGCACTCGTACGTAGCCGAAGAAACCTCGTCCAAACGCCTAATCCAATCAACCAAAGTGTGGTCCCTCCTTATCTTCCTCACGATCTTTTATCAATATAAGTATAAAACAGACATACAAGGATATAGGAAAGAGGTGAGACACCCATCCTTCATTACCATTATGGCAGTAAGAAAACGACACGGCGCAGAGCGCCCATAAAGCAATACAGTTCATATATTTATTAACGGCAACAACGGAATTTATAACAAAAGCAATGCAATTGTAAGCAATAATAAGAATTAATAATAACAACGATATTTATAGTAAAGTAGAACAACAACAGGCAATAGCAGACAGATCACAATGGTATTTCCAAGAATCAACACAACAATCAGACAATCATCACAGTAATAATAATCAAATCAGTCACAGTTACAGGAAATAAACATTAATGATGACAGAATATATATCATAGTTCATATACATGCTTTCCCAAAGTCCTACTCCATGGAGCTAAACCCAAACAGTCAGAGAGAAAGATCAGGAGACATGTCTGTGACTCGGCTGCCGAGGCCAGTGCTATCAATAAATTTTCTCGTGCACAATCATGGCATTGCACAGACATTCTACACTAGATCACGATATAGGACAGTGTCAAGTCCGGATTGTCGGTGTGTTTGCATCGGTTTGCCCCACGGCACAGAGGAGCTCTAAACTGTCCATGTGAGGGACCCGCACCCCGACGCCCCCGAGGTCATAACACGACCCACACTTGTCTATTCGCACCCGCACTAAGGTGTGTTCAATCTCCTAAGCAACTTGGCCTTACAACAGTCCACAAGGACAATCACAATGCATAAGACCCTATGCATGAACATGTATGATCCACAATCTCATGCGATTCCATAATATGCCACATTAGGCCAATATAAGCATCAATATACAAATGGCCACTCACATGGACCCATAACATCATAATACAAGGATCAAGTCAATTGATGCGTCATTAGGTTCATTATAGACCCTAACTTAGAATTTGTTCCCTATTTCAAGGTTCATGTTCAAAATCAATTTATAAAATTAATTTAACATTCCAAGGCAATTCAATTTCCCATAACTTGTAATTTATTTAAGTTCTAGGGCCTCACACTCTCATGTTCTTCACTCGATTAGAATTACCTTAAATCTCATGATGCTTTCAATCTTAGTCCTTGAAGATTTATGAAGTCTTGATTTTATCAAATTCTTCTAACTTATCAATTTCCCATTCCATTACATAGGTTCTTAATTACCTAATTCATTATGCTTCCAATTTACCAAAATCACATACTTACACTCAAAAATACCTTAGAGGCCGTGGCCTCACAATGGTTCCAATTTCAAATCCTTTTAAGCCAACATCTTGCATGTTATTCCTTTAATTCATTTAAGGTGTTTACTTATTAAATTAGCTCGCCTAAAGTCCTAATTTCTTGGCCCCAAAACCGTAGCCCTCATGGTGGTTTCCATTCCAAAATTTTCTTCCATTTAATTCCATCCATCCATTAATCAACTTAAGTCTTACCCTAGTCATAATTAAATCACAATTTACCTACACTTCCTAGCCTAAACCGTGAGCCTCCCAATAGTGAATCCCAAATCACGTTCTTCCATTTAAAGTCTTCAAATCCATTCTTTCCTTCTCTTTTAGGTATTAACTTCTTGTCATAAGTTCACTTAGGTTTTTAGTTCATTAAAATCAATCCAAGTGCCCAAGATTCCATGCCAAAACCGTGGCACCATGTTGAGGTAGGAAACTCCAAATTTTCCATTTAGCAACCCCAACATGATCAAGCACAATTAATACATCAAACATATTCAATAGCATAATCAAGTATCAATCAAATTCAAGAATACTAAATCATACAAAATTTATAATTCAAGCAAGCATACAAAGAGCATACAAGGATGGATTTCTCCATCAACACACACACAAAGTCTTCTCACCACCATAAGTGGTTGAAGTGAGTAGTCTCCCTCTTACCAATGTGTAGGAAACAAGAAGAACACCAAGGAAGCTTCTTGAATTTTCGGATTGCACCTCTCCAAAAACCCTAAAAATTCAACTTTGTTAAAACAACATCAAGGCTTGAAAAATGAACCATGGATGGTCATTAAAGAGACCATAATCACGAAAATAGAAGGAGAGGGAGAGTGGTCTTGAAACTTACCCAAAATGCTCAAAGTTGGAGCTTGAAGAAGATGATGAAAATGGAGGATTTTCAAGAAACTCCAAGAAGAAAAAGTGTTTAGAATGTTGAGAGGATTGAGAAAATGTATTTAGTTTAAATTTTTGTGATGGATGAGTGGTTGAGGAGAGGGCTGGCCGTGGAGCTTGGTAGAGAGAAGGAGGAGAAAATGTTGAAGAAGGAAGAAGAAGAAATGATGAGAGAGAAAGGGTTTTGGAAATTAATGAATTTTGTGTGATAAAATGAAATAAGGAAAAGCAAATTTTCCTTGCTTTGGGGCTTCAATCATCCATGCAAAGAGAGAGAGAAGAGAGAGGGAAATTGGCTTCAAGAGAAGCCAAAGCACATGGGTCAATGTTTGGGTCAAAGCTTCTTAAGGAAGCTTTGATTATTTAACCATTAAATTTAAATTAAAGTAGATAAATTTGACATAAAGTAGATTACATTAGGATAATGTGATAGGATTTTTATTACACACTATTATCCAATTGATAATAGTTATAGTTGACAGAAGTCAGTATTTAATTAATCTGACAGATGAATTTTTCATTTGTATTGATTTATTTTTATCTATTAGAATTTCTCGAAAATTATGAAACCTCGTAAACTGTGTCAAGTCTCGGGTTTAGTAAGATCCCCGTCGACATGTCCATAGTCCAAGGTTCTCAGAGAAAACATCGCGTTTCTCTGGTTCGCTCGTCATGCGCACGCATGCAAAACGAAGAATATATTAAAATAGTCGACGGTTCCGGAAAATTCCTAGAAAATTCCCAAAAATTGAAAATATAATAAAACGACTATTCGTCATATAATTTTCCAATTTTTGAAACACTACAGTCGTTTTCACGACTCTGCTCAATATTCACGCAAAACGAAGAATATATTAAAATATTCATCATTCCCGGATAATTCTAAAAGAATTCACATAATTCACAAATATTAGAAAATAACTATTTGTAATAAAATTTTCTAACTTTGGGAGCGTTACAATCGTTTTGCCAACTCTGCCCAGTGTGCACGTAAAACGAGGAATATATTAAAATATTCTGCGTTCTCAGAAAAATCCAGAAAAATTCCAGAAAATCCCAAATATTGTAAAATGATCATTTATCCTGAAATTATAAATTTTCGGGACGTTACAACACTCCCCTTCAAATAGAAATTTCGTCCTCGAAATTTTCATCCCTTAGATCAAACATTAACGTGTTTCTTCATCTTATTTTCTTACCCTCAGATTGTGTCTCTAGTCACGTCAATTTAGATCACCCTTACCAACGCTATCTCTATATCTTTGCGTTGCTTTATTCTTCTATTCTCAATCTTCACGAGAAGTTTCTCATAAATCAGACTCTCTCCGAATTGCACATAGGGTTTAGTTTGATGACGTGGTAAAATTTGGATCGGTGACATACTTTCGCGATCGTGACATATGGAAGACATCATGGAGATTTAGAAAGAAAGGATGACAGAATCTGTTGACAAGCTATTAGACCAAACCCGAAACGAGATTTGATATAGTCCAAATAATTTTGGAATGGGTTTATTAGTGACCCAGACAGGACGACACTGAAACTAGACATCATACTCCTTCAAAACTCTAATCACCTTTCCTGTCTCATGTTCAACCCCTTTTTATCGAATGGATACTTCAAGTCCTTGTGATTGCTAAAGGCGTTGATCGTAGCAAGTGTCTCCATATTCTAAGAGCAATTTTAACTACGGCTAGCACCAAACCGTGAGTTGGGCAATTCTCAATGCGTCCTCAACTACCTTGAGGTGTGAGTCACAACTTTCCTAACCTTGCATGAACACATATCCTAGATGTTAATGTGAAGCATAAAATTCTCCAAACAGTTCCCTGGGATTAGGTAGAACCAAATCTGACAAGTATTCGAATGTCTCCTCGACCTTTAAAATCTTTCTTCACACGCGTTAGTCCATAGAAGTTTTGATTTTCTTCTCGTAAACTGAGCAAAATATTCGGCTATCTTGGAGGATCCATTGATACTCCTTCAATCTATGTGTCTTCTTCGATAAAACTAACTAATTCCACCAGCTATGTGTCTCTTTTTCGGTCTCCGATCTTTCCTTTTGAAGAACTACTTCAATCTCTTGGGAATCCACAACAATTGGAAATTTCATGATCCAAAACTGAACCTTCTCAATTAAGAATCCGTACTCTGATACTTTGGCGTTTACTCTCTCTCCTTTAAAGTCAGGAAAACTATGCCGAGATGTCCAACGTGTATCTCCATATTTTCGAGAATAGATCAGAATGTCATCATTAATGACAATGACAATTCTATTCTAGGTAACGACAAAAGATACAATTCATGTCACTCATGAATATGACAAGAGGATTTGTTATTCCGAATAGCATCACGAGACAACCATAATGCCCATAGCGCATTCGAAATCATTTCGGGGACATTCTCAATCTTTCACGAACTTAATGATGACCAGGACGTACATCTTTCTCCGAGGATACTCACCCTTGATCATAATCTCATTCGTTTGACGATGGTGTTCATCTCACTGAGATGTCCCATTCTTCTCCTTAACTGACAGCATTGTAGTTCATCACAAGAAACTTACTGACTACAATGGTGACAGTCATATTCCCTTTCTCTTTTGTCCTCTACAAAAGGTAACACGTATCCTTGGATTTCTTTTCCCTCACAAAGCTTCAACTTTGTTGGCTGTTACGAACTCAAAAGCCTTAGTTTCGAAAATCACTAAGGTGTTGATCGAAACGCTCTAGCAGGTAATAATCGGGAAACGACCAATCAATTTCTAGAACCATGGGCTCAATTAGATATGATTTTAGGTAAGCAAGATAGATCAACGAAAGATTCAGTCTTTAGTAGAAATAGAATAGATTACATAAACTTAGGTGTCAACGACAAGTCTTAGTAACAGAAATGGAAATAATTTAAGTTGAAGATAGGAAAGATACAGATGAATCCCAATGATCCATAAAGTTACAAATTGTAAAAGGAAGGGTTACCCCCAGAATTATACAGCACGATTACAGGATCGTCATTTGAGGCATAACTTCCACGGTTTAGATCTCCGAATTTTGAAGTCTCAGCACCTCCCAGGGTATAAGTTCGGCTTCCGCTTGTGGTTCTACGGCCTTTACGGACATTGGTGAAGAATTTGCCTTTGCTTGGTCGCGATTGCGAGAGACGTGTCCAGGCTTTCCACATTTAAAAGCAGTTATCCCTTTGATCTTACACTCCCTCGTGAAGTGTTCCTTTCCGCATTTCATACATCTTGGCGAAGATGTCGGGATCTGACTAGATACACCGCCACTAGTACTTTGTCCAGGAATTGGTTGTTGTTGTTGTTGTTTCCCTGATACCCGTGCGCATGGTTTTCGCTTAAACTGGTTAACTTTTCTATTATTCCTCCTTTGGAATCTAGGTAGTCCACGTTTGCCCCGAAGTCGACTTTCCTCCAATAGATTCTGAACCTCAACTTCCAACTCTCGTTGTTGCGTGATCCTCTGATCCTGGTAAGTTGTCATCTTAGCTACCATTTGCCTTTCTTCTGCAGTCGCGGCCATACTCCTATTGTCTTGTCCCGCGCTCACATGTATACGTCTGTCACGAGCCACCGCCCTTGCATGTCTACTGCGAGCCATTGAATCTCTCTGAAGACGGACATAATTACAACAAACAAAAAAAATTACTTCAAACAATGTTATCTCTCTATGAAAGCCAAATACAAAGAGTCACACAATTCATACAATTCAAGCAAGACAAGTTCAATTACATACAACCTAACAATCTCCAGCTCGAACTTCTTCATTCTGCTTCCACAGCGTAATCCCTCGTAAGCCGTCAACTCCCAAACTGCTTCTCGAATCTAGTTTACACCAACTATTTCTTTCTCCAGAAGATCGATTTTTCCAAAACCTTTTGATCTCCTCACAAAAGAATTCCTACTTTCCTAACACAGTACGCCTAGGTGAAGTCGTAGTTTCCTGTACACACAGAACATTACATATTGAGTAGGTCAGTCCTCAATATCATGCAACTGTATAACAGTAGCTATCAACATTCAACCTACAGCAAGCCATGCATTCCTTTCCCATCATCTCAAACAAGAGACAAGGAAGTGCACAACAGACCAAATTCTACTATGCCTAAACATAGCAAGTCCATACCCCAGCTCAACAGGATGAACTGCTCTGATACCACCTAATGTAACACCCCTTGATGTAGCAACCAGAGCATAATCGTCATTACACCATAGTTACTAAATCCAAGTGTGTCATATGTCATGATAACAGTAATTTAAATTCTCAAGAGTCTATATATATATATATATATATATATTTTTTTTTTTTTGACAATTTGCATAGGTAGAAATTATGAGCCTCAAATGAAATATAAATATATTCAAGCCATGATACAACCACTTTGTAATAAAATCATATCTCTATATATATATATATATATAGTAATTTACATAAATCACACAAATGACATGACAGAATATAATAATTACAGAGTCCAATAAAATACGGCGGGAATAAAACACAAAAAAGGGAAATAGTAGTGATCCAGGGATAGGTACTACTAGCGAGACAAAGCCGCAACCCCATGTACACATACGACGCTCGGAGTCCCGGTCAACAAGTCGGGCATCAATGCCTCCACGCAATCGCACTCGACGTGGCCGAAGAAACCTCGTCAAACGCCCAATCCAATCAACCAAAGTGTGGTCCCTCCTTATCTTCCTCACGATCTTTTATCAATATAAGTATAAAACAGACATACAAGGATATAGGAAAGAGGTGAGACACTCATCCTTCATTACCATTATGGCAGTAAGAAAAAACGACACGGCAAGCAGAGCGCCCATAAAGCAATACGAGTTCATATATTTATTAACGGCAACAACGAAATTTATAACAAAAGCAATGCAATTGTAAGCAATAATAAGAATTAATAATAACAACGATATTTATAGTAAAGTAGAACAACAACAGCAATAGCAGACAGATCACAATGGTATTTCCAAGAATCAACACAACAATCAGACAATCATCACAGTAATAATAATCAAATCAGTCACAATTACAGGAAATAAACATTAATGATGACAGAATATATATCATAGTTCATATGCATGCTTTCCCAAAGTCCTACTCCATGGAGCTAAACCCAAAACGGTTCGAGAGAAAGATCGGAGACATGTACGTGACTACATTTCCGAGGCCGATCTGCTATCAATAAATTTTCTCGTGCACAATCATGGCATTGCACGGACATTCTACACTAGATCACGATATAGGACAGTGTCAAGTCCGGATCGTCGGTGTGTTTGCATCGGTTTGCCCCCCACGGCACGAGAGGAGCTCTAAAGCGTCCATGTGAGGGACCCGCACCCCGACGCCCCGAGGTCATAACACGACCCACACTTGTCTATTCGCACCCGCACTAAGGTGTGTTCAATCTCTAAGCAACTTGGCCTTACAATAGTCCACAAGGACAATCACAATGCATAAGATACTATGCATGAACATGTATGATCCACAATCTCATGCGATTCCATAATATGCCACATTAGGCCAATATAAGCATCAATATACAAATGGCCACTCACATGGACCCATAACATCATAATACAAGGATCAAGTCAATTGATGCGTCATTAGGTTCATTATGGACCCTAACTTAGAATTTGTTCCCTATTTCAAGGTTCATGTTCAAAATCAATTTATAAAATTAATTTAACATTCCAAGGCAATTCAATTTCCCATAACTTGCAATTTATTTAAGTTCTAGGGCCTCACACTCTCATGTTCTTCACTCGATTAGAATTACCTTAAATCTCATGATGCTTTCAATCTTAGTCCTTGAAGATTTATGAAGTCTTGATTTTATCAAATTCTTCTAACTTATCAATTTCCCATTCCATTACATAGGTTCTTAATTACCTAATTCATTATGCTTCCAATTTACCAAAATCACATACTTACACTCAAAAATACCTTAGAGGCCGTGGCCTCACAATGGTTCCAATTTCAAATCCTTTTAAGCCAACATCTTGCATGTTATTCCTTTAATTCATTTAAGGTGTTTACTTATTAAATTAGCTCGCCTAAAGTCCTAATTTCTTGGCCCCAAAACCGTAGCCCTCATGGTGGTTTCCATTCCAAAATTTTCTTCCATTTAATTCCATCCATCCATTGATCAACTTAAGTCTTACCCTAGTCATAATTAAATCACAATTTACCTACACTTCCTAGCCTAAACCGTGAGCCTCCCAATAGTGAATCCCAAATCACCTTCTTCCATTTAAAGTCTTCAAATCCATTCTTTTCTTCTCTTTTAGGTATTAACTTCTTGTCATAAGTTCACTTAGGTTTTTAGTTCATTAAAATCAATCCAATTGCCCAAGATTCCATGCCAAAACTGTGGCACCATGTTGAGGTAAGAAACTCCAAATTTTTCATTTAGCAACCCCAACATGATCAAGCACAATTAATACATCAAACATATTCAATAGCATAATCAAGTATCAATCAAATTCAAGAATACTAAATCATACAAAATTTATAATTCAAGCAAGCATACAAAGAGCATACAAGGATGGATTTCTCCATCAACACACACACAAAGTCTTCTCACCACCATAAGTGGTTGAAGTGAGTAGTCTCCCTCTTACCAATGTGTAGGAAACAAGAAGAACACCAAGGAAGCTTCTTGAATTTTCGGATTGCACCTCTCCAAAAATCCTAAAAATTCAACTTTGTTAAAACAATATCAAGGCTTGAAAAATGAACCATGGATGGTCATTAAAGAGACCATAATCACGAAAATAGAAGGAGAGGGAGAGTGGTCTTGAAACTTACCCAAAATGCTCAAAGTTGGAGCTTGAAGAAGATGATGAAAATGGAGGATTTTCAAGAAACTCCAAGAAGAAAAAGTGTTTAGAATGTTGAGAGGATTGAGAAAATGTATTTAGTTTAAATTTTTGTGATGGATGAGTGGTTGAGGAGAGGGCTGGCCGTGGAGCTTGGTAGAGAGAAGGAGGAGAAAATGTTGAAGAAGGAAGAAGAAGAAATGATGAGAGAGAAAGGGTTTTGGAAATTAATGAATTTTGTGTGATAAAATGAAATAAGGAAAAGCAAATTTTCCTTGCTTTGGGGCTTCAATCATCCATGCAAAGAGAGAGAGAAGAGAGAGGGAAATTGGCTTCCAAGAGAAGCCAAAGCACATGGGTCAATGTTTGGGTCAAAGCTTCTTAAGGAAGCTTTGATTATTTAACCATTAAATTTAAATTAAAGTAGATAGATTTGACATAAAGTAGATTACATTAGGATAATGTGATAGAATTTTTATTACACACTATTATCCAATGGATAATAGTTACAGTTGACAGAAGTCAGTATTTAATTAATCTGACAGATGAATTTTTCGCTGTATTGATTTATTTTTATCTGTTAGAATTTCTCGAAAATTATGAAACCTCGTAAACTGTGTCAAGTCTCGGGTTTAGTAAGATCTCCCGTCGACATGTCCATAGTCCAAGGTTCTCAGAGAAAACATCGCGTTTCTCTGGTTCTGCTCAGCGCGCACGCAAAACGAGAAATATATTAAAATATTCGACGGTTCCGGAAAATTCCCAGAAAATTCCCAAAAATTGAAAATATTATAAAACGACTATTCGTCATATAATTTTCCAATCTTTGAAACACTACAGTCGTTTTCACGACTCTGCTCAATATTTACGCAAAACGAAGAATATATTAAAATATTCATCATTCCCGGATAATTCTAAAAGAATTCACATAATTCACAAATATTAGAAAATAACTATTTGTAATAAAATTTTCTAACTTTGGGAGCGTTACAATCGTTTTTCCAACTCTGCCCAGTGTGCACGTAAAACGAGGAATATATTAAAATATTCTGCATTCTCAGAAAATTCCAGAGAAATTCCAGAAAATCCCAAATATTGTAAAATGATCATTTATCCTGAAATTATAAATTTTCGGGACGTTACATTCACTATACTACAAGTTTAGTTAATAACTTCGGTTATAATTTTGACTGAGTTCGGCGCTCGTCAGCAGTCTATGTCAAAAATATTTTACAAATTGTGAATTTAGTTGATTAGGTAATAGGGATATGAATCAAAGATTTTTAAGTTTGGAAAGGAAATGAATATGATTTTATTAATTGGAAAGAATGGATTTTTAGCCTAGGTCATAAAGAATGAATTTGGAAGATGATGTTAAGTTTAAAGTATTTTTTTTAAAAATGATTTTTTTAGAGGAATATGGAAACTTATAGCTTTTATTGAATAAATAATGATTTTGCAATAGAAATAGAAAAGGAGTTTTAAAAGTGATTTAGAACTCAAGACATTCTGTTTAAAAGGATTTTAGTAAAGGTAATGGAAGTAGTTTTCAATAAAGTAATATAATGTGGATTTTGGGAAAACATTGGAAAACGTTTACACGATTACGAAAATAGCAGTTTGCTATCGGGCCGACGTACTGGACCCAATTTTGTTAAAATATGATTTATGGCCTGTGGTGGCTTAGATTATGCATTGGATTATCATGCATTGAACATTATACACTGTTTTGTTGTTGTGCTGATGTGCTGGACCTTGGTGGATCAGTGTTATTATATAATTGTATGGGCGGTTATATAATATCATTGATACTAATGGTATTAGACAATTGTATGGGCGGTTGTTTTAATATCATTGGGAACAGTACAATGGTGGCTTGAGTAATGCCTTGAGTTATCATGCATTGAACATCATACAGTCAGTGTCTGTATGGCTTTTGTTGCCTATAAGTGAATGAGAATTAAGTAGTGTGATCCAAGGAAAGGATCTCAGGGTGCGTTAGGGCGAGGTGATTCATCTTATGACTTAGTTGTCACACTATATACCTCTGGCCATGAAGAACCGTTGCAACACACTGATAAGGAACCAACAAGCACTACTTCTTTTTGTGGTCCGGCATAGACTGTCATTGAGAGTGGCAGATCTTCTGGAACGTTCATCTCTGAGTTTGAGTTTTAGCTCCATGGAGTACGAACTGTTTCATTTTGCATACACGTGGTCAGTACACATATTGTCATGGCATGGTCGATATACACATTATGGTGGCATAATCATTATACATATCTATGGTGGATATTTGTTGTTATCTGTTGTTATAGTGTTGCTAATATTTATATTATTGTGGGATATGCTCTCTGATGATATTTATAAAATTGATAACTTGAATATATCTGCAATATCTGTATGTATGAAATGACTTTATCATTCGTATCGTTTTCCTGCTGCCATATTGGATTTGATGTAAGGGATCTCACCTCTTTCCTTTCTCGTTCTATTTTATATTCATGATGTAACGCCCCTTTTTGGGAGGGAACGTCACATTGTCAAATAAAATGCAAAAAATAAAATTTTGTGAAATTAAGACTCGGTTCATTTTAGTTAAGATTAATTTATCCGATTCATTAGTACGTGAGTAAAAAAGCGGTATATTATTTTTATTATTATTATTTTGGTTAATTAATAAAACGGAGTGACGAAATATGAATAACAATAAAGAGAAAGACAGAAAGTAAAACTCACATCTGAACAACATGCATATATATATATTTAAATATCAAATGTGTTTTAGATACAAGCCTGGAATTTTCCAAAAAAGCAAAACTATTCCTGCCCAAAGGATCATACACATATATATCCCCAAGATATCAAAATATACAGCCCACCAAAAATAAAACTTTAAGCCCCCAAAATAAAACACTGACAGCCATCAATAGCTACCAGTAATGTCAGTCCCTCAGATGAGGAGGGATCGTGTCAGGATCCTCCGCGGGGTCCTCCTCATCCGAAGAAACCTCCATAGGAACCACAGAGCCACGGCCAGGAGCCCGAGCAGTGGAATTAAAAGAGTCCTCCTGCGGGGTGTAGTAACGGTCACCCCCCATCTCTTGGATAGGCAGATAAAACTCCAAATGCAGGCTGATGTAGCAGGTAAGGATCGGTGTCTCATGACGTCTCCAGGCCAAAGAGATCGATACGTCTCCAAGGTAGACATAGTGGTCGGAACTCAGGTTAATGTGCCAGTACTCCGGCCCCCCAAGGAAGGTCAGACGCACATCACCCAAAAATCCGCCCATGCGTTCCTCCATGCTCCACAGTAGATGCTAATCTTGATCAGGCCAGAAGCTGGGAAAATCAGGAGCTTCAACCTCCTTGTCGTCGTCTTCGATAGACACAATACATGTACAGGCAGCAAATAATAGAAATACAGGAAAGAGGTAAGACATCCTACCATCATTACTAATTATAGCAACTAGGAAACTAATACAGCGCAACGCGCCCAGATAGCATCTTAAAGACAATAATAATAATGATAGACAGTAAGTACAGTAGTAAGTAGGTAACAGTTCCAGGTAGTCATTCATCATCTTAAGAAATAAACAGTTCAAATCCACATAAAGCAGTAATTATCAGATAGTATGACATCTCATGATGCATATACACACAGTACCCAATTTCCTATTCCATGGAGCTAGCTAGACACACACTCGGAGAAAAAGATCATGAGACATGTCTGCAACTCGGCTGCCGAGGCCAAAGTGCTATAACTCAATAGTTTTCACGTGCACATTCAAGCATTGTACAGACAGTCTACGCTAGATCACGATATAGGACAGTGTCTCGGTCCGGATCGTCGGTGCGTTTGCATCGGTTCGCCCCACGGACAGGAGAGCTACCAACTGCCCATTGCGAGGTACTCGCACCCGACGCCCCTAAGGTCGTAACATGACCTACACTAGTCTACTCGCACCCGCACTAAGGTGTGTTCAATCTCCTAGGTAACTTGGCCTTAATAGCAGTCCATAGGACATTCACAATGTATAAAGACTCTATGCATGAACATGTATGATCATAATTACATACTATTCCACAATATGCCACAATCAGCCAAAAAGAGCATCAATACATCATTGGTCACTCACATGGACCCACACTATCATAGTATTGAAATTAAACAGAGTAATACATTTTTAAGGTCTATTATGAATTCTTACTTAAAATTAATCTTTCTTACAAAGTTTGTCTCTACTTGAATTCTCATAATTAGTTAAATTTTCTAATGTAATTTATTCTCATGCACTTAGAAGGTTATTCTAAGATCTCAAAGTCTCACACTCTCTTGTTCTTGCCCTTGTAAAATTACCTAAAGTTTTATGACAAGTTTCATTCTTGGTTCTTTAAAATTTATGAATCTAAAGGTGTATCTAATTCTTCCAATTTTTGCTAATTTTCTAACCTATTACCTATGATTTAATCATTTAATTATCTAAGTTCCAAGGTTACCAAAATTGCATAATTAGGTTCCAAAAAGGCCCTAGAGGCCGTGGCCTCCCTAGGGCATT
Organism: Ormosia emarginata; assembly: GCA_029884605.1. Classification (NCBI taxonomy): domain Eukaryota; kingdom Viridiplantae; phylum Streptophyta; class Magnoliopsida; order Fabales; family Fabaceae; genus Ormosia; species Ormosia emarginata. Next base: position 23,275,645 of record JAQQTP010000061.1, read on the forward strand.
TAATTCCCAATTTTTCCATTCCATTGATTTTATATTACACACTTGATTAATTTAAGTCCTTCACTTGTTACAATGGTTCACAAGGAACCCAAATTTTGGACTCCAAAACCATGGCCTTCCAAGAGGAAATCTCAAATCATTTTTATTCTATTTCATGTCTTCCAATCGATTACAATATACCCATATACTCAAATAATTAATCCAATGGCATAAACCAAGTACAAACAACATACAAACATACCAATCACACAATCAAAGAATAACCCTCATTAGGGTTTTCTCACAATCAACTACAAACAAGGTTTCTATATGCTATTAGAGGTTGAGGAGGAGTGTCTTCCTCTTACCAAAGTGAAGAAAACAAGAGGGACCTCCAAGAACTTCTTGCAATTTTCGGATTGGGCACCACTAAAAACCCTAGAAATTCAACTTCATCAAAATAGTACCAATGCTTGAACAATAAAGCATGGATGGTCACCAAGAGGACCATAAAAATGAAAATGAGAAAAGAAAGTGGAGAATGAAGAAGCTTACCCAAAAACCCTAAGATTGAAGCTTGAAGAAGATGGTGAAAATGGTGGATTTTCAAAGAGCCACAAGCAAGAAAAGTGTTTAGGAGATGGAAAGGATTAAGAAAATGGGGTTGGATGGAAATTTTGTGATGGATGAGGGGGGAAGAGGGCTGCTGGCTAAATGACTTCTAGAGAGAAGGAGGAGAGAAAGTTTCAATGAAGAAGAAGAAGAAGAAAGAGAGAGAAGGTGCATAGGAAAAATGAAAAATGCTTTTAGGTGAAATTTTGAAATAAGGTGTTATAATTAATTAAGTGAAAGCAAATTAATTTCCCCCCCAAAATAATGGCTCCAGCCATGCATGAGAAGAGAGAGGGGAGAGAGAGTCTCTTGTATTGGGAAAGAGGGAAGGAAATTTCCTAAAAGCTTCCTCCAAGCTTACAAGAGAAGTTTCGCACGTTTGACGATAAAGTAAAAGTAAGGCTGTCTCCTAATTAAGCACACTAACACAGATAAATATTTACACTGTCAGTATTATTTTTCCTCCAATGTAGAAGAGTTATAGATGATGAAAATAATATTTTATTGTTCATCGGATGATTTTTCGGTACTGCGATTTAATTTATCGGGTAAAACCTTAAAAAATATAAACCTCGTAAATTGTGTCTGGCCTCGGATTTAGTAAGATCCCGCGTCGACATGTCCACAATTTAGAGTTTACCAACCACAGGAAGATATCGTATCTTCCCGGCTCCGCTCAGCACGCATGCAAAACGAAGAATATATTAAAATATTCGTCATTTCTGAAAAATTCTGAAAGAATTCACATAAATCACAAATATTAGAAAATGACTATTTATGATAAAATAAATGATTTCCGGAGCGTTACACTGACATCTGCAGGTTTCTGCTGGGTGTGTACGCAAAATAAGAAATATATTAAAATATTTAACATATCCGAAAAATTCCAGAAAAATTTTTAAAAATCAAGAATATTATAAAATGATCATTTATGATTAAACAAACACTTTTCGGGGTGTTACACATGACCTGTGAAAATTGAGATAGTGGCAAGACAGAATCTTTGCGGGTTCGTGGAGATGCAGTTTTCTTAGAGGTACCGACGCATAGTCTGCTCCCTTCAAGTTGGAGCACGTTGGGTACACTGGGAACGTTACCCTACCTTTGAGTAAGACCTATTATGGGTTTCTACTTCCTTGTTTGGGTCAGTACGGGCTTGGTTGTGGTAGCTGCATATATGTCTTTGAACAAGTATGTTTTACATTCTGTATGTGGTATTGTATTATGCTATACATATGTATATATATATTTGGAATGTAATTTCCTTTGAATGATATTATGGTTGTGTAATAAATATACTTTATTCGTGGCTCATATTTTCTATATATGCACAATGATTAAATTTGGAAACTTGTTGTTGAGTTGTAGCACGCCTAAATTTAGTGACTGTGGCATAATGACGATTGTGCCATGGTTATTAAATGTAGGGGTGTTACACTAGCCATTTTTATTGACCACTTTCTATTGGTTTACATCAACCTTCAAGTATTCTAACTGGTTCACAAAACAAGTCATCAAAACTTTCTTTAAAGGCTATTGTCCAATGGACAATAGTTATAAAAATTATTACCTAATGGATAGAACATACTGCTCACAAGTCAGTAAGTATTATCCACTGGATAATAAAATATGAAATATTTTTATTTCACAGATAAATTTTAAAAATTAAAAGATCATGAAACATATATCTCGAATTTAGGTTTAGTAAGCTCCCCCGACTCCAAATAAATCAGTAAAGATTTTTTCCGGCCTGAAAATTATTATTTTCCTGACTCGGAGTAAATCGCACACAACAATCAAAAACAGTCACAGAACAATCAAAATAAATTTACAGCATACAGAAATCACAAAATAGTACAATTCAGTCATTATTGTAAAATAACAAATTTTGGGATGTTACAACTCTCCCCCACTAAAAAGAATTTCGTCCCCGAAATTTGTCATATCTTAGAACAATTGAGGATATTGTTCCCTCATCTTGTCTTCCAACTCCCACATAGCATCCCTTGTTGTTTCATTCCATATCACTTTCACTAATGGAATATCCTTCCCTCTGAGTTGCTTCATCCTCCTGTCTTCAATCTTAACAGGAAGTGTCTCATACGTCAAATTTTCTTTTAATTGTACTTCATCAGGCTGTATGACATGAGTTGGATCGGGAATGTATTTTCTCAACTGGGACATATGAAAAACATTATGAAGGTTGGAAAGAAAAGGCGGTAAAGCTATTTGGTATATGACTAGACCTATCCGACATATAATTTGATAAAGTCCAATGAATCTAGGAGTGAGTTTTCTGGATTTTATAACCCTTCTGACACCAGTCGTGGGTATGACTCGCAAAAACACATGCTCAGCTTCCTCAAATTCAAGAGGTATTCTTCTTTTATCAGCATAACTTTTCTGTCTACTCTGAGTTGCCCTCATTTTCTCTTGAATCATTTTCACCTTCTCAGTCATTTGTTGTACCATTTCAGGTCCAATGGTCATACTCTCACCATCTTGATACCAACACAAAGGTGTTCGGCATCATCGCCCATATAGTGCTTCATAGGGTGCCATCCCTATACTTGAGTGAAAACTGTTGTTGTAGGTGAATTCTACCAAAGACAAGAATTCATCCCAACTCCCTTTTTGTTCTAACACACAAGCTCTTAATAGATCCTCCAATGACTGTATAGTCCTCTCCGTTTGACCATTAGTCTGCGGATGGTAGGCAGAACTCAAAAGAAATTTAGTCCCCATTGCTTCATGTAGGCTTTGCCAAAACCTTGAAGTAAACATTGGATCTCTATCAGAAATGATACTAGTGGGCACACCGTGAAGTCTAACGATTTCACTAATGTATACCTGGGTCAACTTCTCCATTGAATACCTAACGTTGATTGGCAAGAAGTGAGCAGATTTCGTAAGCCTATCAACAATGACCCATATAGAATCATATCCTTTCCTAGTCTTTGGCAATCTCGTGATAAAATTCATTGCAATACTATCCCATTTCCATTCTGGAATAGTTAGGGGTTGTAGCATACCTGCTAGTCTTTGATGTTCAACCTTCACCTTTTGACACACAAGACATGATGACACATGTTCAACAACATCTCTCTTCATCCCAGACCACCAAAATAATCGCTTTAGATCTTGATACTTCTTGGTTATTCTGGGATGTATACTCAACCTGTTATTGTGAGCTTCATCGAGAATCACCTTCCTAAGATCGGGATCATTGGATATACAAATCCTACCTTTGAACCTTAAGACCCTGTCAGATCTTTCCTCAACTGTTGCCACACTACCTTGCTTCAAGAATTCTCTCTCTTATTGCAAAAACTCGTCATCTTCTTTTTTTCTCGGATTTCTTCCAGCTAATCATTCAGAATAGTGACCTTGTTCAAACGAATCCTCCCTAGCACTAACTCTACCGATAGCCACATATCTCTGAATTGTTCTATCAGTTGTTCCTCTTTAATCATCATAGCAGAAACACTAAGCATCTTCCTACTCAAAGCATCTGCCACGACATTCGCCTTTCTAAGATGGTATTGAAGATGAAAGTTATAATCCTTTAGGAATTCTAACTATCTTCTCTGCCTCATGTTCAACTCCTTCTAATTAAACAAATACTTTAAACTTTTATGATCACTGAAGACGTTGAACTTAGCTCCATATAGAAAGTGTCTCCAAATTTTCAATGCAAAAACAACTGCGGCTAATTCCAAATCATGCGTTGGGTAATTCCTTTCATGTACCTTTAGTTGTCTTGAAGCATATGCTACCACATTTCTATTTTGCATCAAAACACATCCTAACCCTTGATAAGAAGCATCATAGTATACTTCAAAAGATTCATTCGGATCTGGTAGAATCAACACTGGTGCACTAGTTAACCTTTTCTTTAGCTCTTGAAAACTCTCTTTGCACTCATCTGTCCAAACAAAAGCTTAATTATTCCTTGTGAGTTGTGTAAGAGGTCTGGCTATCTTGGAAAAACCTTCAATAAATCTTCAATAATATCTGACTAATCTAACAAAACTTTGGATCTCAGTCACTATCGTTGGCCTTTCCCACTGAAGAACTGTCTCCCCCTTTGCTTGATCCACTACAATTCTATCCTTAGAAATCACATAACCTAAAAACTAAACTTCGTTTAACCAAAATTCACATTTTGACAGCTTTGCATATAACTTCTTCTCCTTTGAAATCTGGAGAACTATACTGAGGTGTTCAGCATGCTCTTCTTGACTTTGAGAATAGATCAGAATGTCATCGATAAAACAATGACAAATCTATCTAGATATGGATGAAAGATCCTATTCATGTAATCCATGAATATCGTAGGAGCATTCGTCACCCCAAATGACATTACAAGATACTCATAATGACCGTAGCATGTTCGAAAAGCTATCTTAGGTATATCCTCTACCTTGGCATGAATTTGATGATAACCTGATCGCAAATCTATCTTAGAGAAAACAACTGCTCCTTTCAATTGGTCCATCAAATCATCAATCCTTGGAAGTGGATACATGTTCTTGATTGTGACCTTGTTCAACTGGTAGTAGTCCATACATATATGCGAAGATCCATCCTTCTTTTTGACTAGCAGCACTGAAGCTCCCCATGGTGAAACATTAGATCTCACAAATTATTTTTCCAATAGTTCCTCTAATTACTTCTTTAACTCTACTAATTCTGACGGTGACATATGATACGGTGCAATCAAAATAGGACCCACTCCTGGTACAAGATTGATAGAAAACTCTATCTCTATTTCTAGTGGTATTCCATGCACTTCTTCAGGAAAAACTTCAGGAAACTCATTTACAACAGAAATAGCATTCACATCTTTTTCATTCTTGACTTTTAAAGAAGATAACATCATGTATCCTTGGGCTCCATCCCTTAATAAAGATTCGACTTAATTGGCAGTCCAAAATCCAAAAACCTCATCCTCAGGAAATATTAAGGTCTTTTTAGAACAATCTAACAGGATATGGTTAGAAGATAACCAATCCATTCTTAAGAATATATTTATATCGGTAAGAGGCAAACAAATTAAATTAATAGAAAAGACTCGATTATTGATAGTAACAGGGCAATTTAGGCATGATTTAGAAGTACTAACAAGTTTGGCAGTAGGTGTAGAAACAATCAATTGAAAGTTCAAAGAAGACACAGACAATTCCAAATGATCCACACAGTCATATGCAATAAACGAATGAGTTGGACCCGAATCATATAGCACAGTTAAAAGATTACCTGATATGACACCTTCTCCCTTGATAAGATCATTGGACTGAGAGGCCTCAGCTCCGCTCATCGTATATACTCGTCCTCTAGCTTGGGGCTTGGCAGCATGAACATTGCTCACCGAAGGCTCCACCTTCGCTTGATTACAATCCCTCCAGAAGTGACCAGGTTTTCCGTATCTAAAGCAAATGATTCCCCGGATCGTACAGTCCCTCGTCATATGGCCCTTTCCATATTTCATACACTTTATTGGCGGTGCCATAGTCTGGCTAAAACTATTGCCACTGGGACCTCCTCCACGTGGTTGTTATTGTTGTTGCAGACTTCTCATGGCCTTGAATATAGTTTCCGCAGAAACCGGTTGTTGTTGTTGCTTCCTCCCCTTTGGAACCTAGATGGTCTAAAGTTATGACTCCTTGTATCTTGCGATGACTCCAATTCTTCAAGTCTGCAACACATATCCATTAATGCCGAGAACTGGTTCATTCGCATTGGCAGTACTCCCTTCTTCAATTCAACCCTTAAACCTTCCTCAAACTTGTGGCATTTCCAAACCTCATCAGGCTAGATTTGGAGATACCGTGAGAACTCAGACAAGCTCTCAAACTTCACAGCATACTCGTTCATTGTCATTCCACCTTGTCTTAATCCAAGGAATTCCATCTCATTAGCATGCCTTGCATTATCTAAAAAATACTTTTCCAGAAATATATCGCAAAATACCTCCCACGTGATTTCCCGTCCTTCTGCTTGTACTACTCTTTGAGTTGCTTTCCACCAATTTTCACCGTCACCCTTCAACATAAAAGTGGCATAAGTCACCTTGTGATCATCTGCACATCCCATTCCTTCGAAAATATTCTCCAGCTCTTGTATCCACAGACTTGCCTTTTCCGAGTCAAACTCGCCCCTAAACTGCGGTGGGTTATTACGATGGAATTCAGACAAATTCTGGACATCAGCATTTGCTTCTTGTTGTTGTGCAGCTTGTTGATTTTGTTGCACAATTACATCTGCCATACGCTGCATTGCTGCTGCAGCTGTTGTCATTGGGTCCTCATTGTGTCCCACGTTTACACGTGCACCTCTATTATGAGACATAGCTTTCTTCACCAACAATCAAAAACACAAATAAGAGTCAGATGTAACCTTTCTGAAACCAAACACAGAGAATCACATAACTTAAGCAAAACAGACCTAACCACAAAAACTCAAAAGACTCTAACTAGGGCTCGGATACCAACTAATGTAACACCCACTGTAGGGTATCACATTTAAGGCTAATCCTAATATAACTTACCCAAGTTGTAAAAGACTTAATCTTGTAAAACACTGAATTTAAAATTTTGTTTGCGGAATAACTGAAAATAAAAACCATAAACATAAAATGTAACTAAAAATAAACTCGTCATAATTTATATATATCTTGAAACATTGTTTACAAATAATTTACATAAGTACACATTTACTCCCAAAAGATAATATATACAATATACACGACAAAACATAAAATACTAAACTCTAACCTCTAAAACCCAGACTAAGGGGCCCTCAGAAGGATCCTCATCCTCAGTATCATCACTAAAGAACCCTGATGGATACAACACACACTGGGCTGGCGTCCTAGTAGACGACACCATAGAATCCTCCTGTGGAGTATAGAAACTACCACCCCAGAGCTCACGTATTGGCATAGTGAACTCAAGACATATAGAAGCATGTTGCGTCAGAACATGAGTCCCATTCCTAGTACCACTAAGGTTTAGAGTTAAGTCCCCGGTGTAAACAAAACGTTCATTATCAAAATTAAATCTCCAGGTGTCAGTTCCCCCATGGAATTGAACGGTAACAAAACCCAAAACTTGACGTCTGCTGCCATACAAACAAACACATCAAAATATATCACTGGTGGTAAATAGAATTACCAGCTTCCTTGTCTCCTTGGTCTTCATCAAACATATACAATAAAACAAATATAATACAGCAAAGAGGTGAGATTCCCTACATCAATATCAATGAAACAGTATAGAAAATGATAGTAAATGGTACAAATACAATATTTTCACATACAATTATATTATCACATCACAGATAATATATCATATAAGTATAATTATCATATCAATATGTTGACCCACTATTCATGTGCACAAAGACCAAATCCTATTCCATGGAACTAATCACAATTTCGGAGAGAAAGATAAGGAGTACATGTCTATATATCATTAGTCTCAAATCATGTGTCAATATATCATATCATAGTGCGCAACATGGCTAATACAAGACACTCTCAATAAATCACAAAAGGAGTAGCAACTCTGTCAAGACTGTCGGTGTGTTTGCATAGGATACCACAGCGCAGAGGTGCTACCAACTGGCCACATATAACTTTCCACACCCCAACATCTATAAGATCACTGAAGATCATAACTACGCAATTCTCACCGGGCACAAAAATGTAATTTCAATCTCCATGGCACACTTGCCTTAACCAAATAAGCTGACATGTTTTTCTATGCATAATGTATGATTCAAAAATACATACAAACATCATTCTCACAGTATTTCACATACACACGCCATCTCTTGGCAACATCACTTTCCAACATAACTAGGCCCACCACGACAACCCGACAACAAACTGCTGTTATTTCTAATCGCGTAAATATTTTATCGCGTTTTCACGATTGCATAACCTTTTTCCAACATTTTTACAATCGCAAAAATATTTTCAAACGTTTTCTAAATCGCATAGAGATTTTTAAATGTTTTCTCAATCGCGTAGTGATTTTAAATCATTTTCTCAATTGTGTAGTTTAAAAACCACTATTTTTAAATCGCGTAAGATTTTTCTAGCATTTTTTACTTGCGTAAAATATTTCTTAGATTTTTAAACTTATTTATAAAATTTTCTACATAATGTAGGCATTTTGGCCTTATTTAGAATATTTTCCCACTAAAAATTCTTAACGTAATATTTTCTACTATTCTTTATAGATATTTGACTTCTTTGAATTAATTAGATATTACATCGCAAAATTTTCTAACACGCTTCAAAACCTAAGGGTGAGCTATACATTAGCAAATTTCAAGTTTTAATTCTATTTCTCATCATAACTTAATTATGCTAATTTAATTCTAAACACTTAGTCCACTTTCCTTTTTACTTCTAAAAATCCATTAAATTAAGTTCTTGTAAAATTAATTACCTAAGTCTATACTTGAAAACACCAAACCTTGGCATGTTGGCCAAAAATCCATTTATGCTTCATAAATCATATTTAATCATTTTCTATCACATAATTCTTTGTACAACCCTTAATCTAATTTCTCATCATTAAATCAATTAATCCATCATTAAGAAAATAATTTAAAATACTTTGCTCTTTTTGTGGTGTTGAGGTCGTGAGCCTCCATGGGTTCTTTGGAACCTTCATACCATTCCTTATCATGTGAATCACATCCTACTTTATACAATAATCAACATGCTTTCATAATCACATAAACAAGCATATAATCAAAGCTATAAAGCATGCTAACCAAAAATTATCACAAACAAAGCAAGCTTTAAATCACACAAGTGAATAAATCCTCATGAATTTCTCACCACAAACAAGCCATTTCCTCACCATCAACATATGGTTGATGAGGTTAATCTCCTTCTTACCTCAAGGAAGACAAAATCCTTCAAGTGGCTTTCTCCTAAGAATTTCGTGTAGCCTCCAAAGAAAATCCTAACAAGCTTAAATCAATACAAAGTCACAAACTAAGCTTGACAAAGAGAAACCATTGATCAAACATGGCTTAGAAACTCAAGAAACAAACTTTGAATTAAGAAACAAAGCTTTTACCTTTAAGAGTAGAAAACTCAAGCTTGATTTCCAAGCACTAGATGGATGAACTAGCTTAAGTTCACAACATGAAAAGTTCTTAGAATGGTGTTTAGGTTTAGGAAATGAAGTTAGATGAAATTTTGGAAGCTTGGATGTTGGTGTTTGGTGTGGAGGCCGAGAGCTTCAAGGATGGAGAGAAATGGAGTTTTTGTGTGAGTTTAGAAGAAAGAGAATGGAGAGAATGGCTTTTGGTCTCAAAATGAGATTGAAATGAAATGGATGTCCTCTCCCCCTAGTGATTGTCGTGGAAGTGTAAAGGAAAAAGAGAGTGAAATATTTTGCTAACAATTATGATTAGCACATGGCTAATGTCACCAAGTGATCATGCTTTGATCATGTAGTTTTCTATTGGTTTAGATCTAAGAGTCATGCAAGTGAATCACCTAATTCTAGATGGTGCATGAAGCTTCTTGGCCATGAAACTCAATGGGGAAAGCTAACCAAGTTTTGCTTCAATTGGTTCCTAACTAACTTAAGCTAACTTAGTTAGATCACTTAGTTCCATTACTAACCATTTAGTTACTTAGGTGTGAGTCATATATTTCTAGAAGATACTAGAATACTCTTGTAACTATGAGCTCTAATGAGTAGCAAACTTAGTTTGCTCCATTTAGTTACTACATAGGCTTTAATTTAACTTAGTTTAAGTCATCTAGTTACATGTCTAACTAGTCTAGCCATTTTCGTTAACCACTTTCTATTGGTTTTCATCAAGCTCCAAGTATTCTAATTGATTCATAAAACAAGTCATCAAAACTTTCTTTAAAGGCTATTGTCCAATGGACAATAGTTACAGAAATTATTACCCAATGGACAGAACATACTGCTCACAAGTCAGTAAGTATTGTCTGCTGGATAATAAAATATAAAATATTTTTATTTCACAGATAAATTCTAAAAAATAAAAGATCATGACATGTATCTCTCGGATTCGGGTTTAGTAAGCTCCCCTGGCTCCGAATAAATCAGTAAAGATTTTCCCTGACCTGAAAATTATTATTTTCCTGACTCAAAGTAAATCACACACAATGATCAAAAATAGTTACAGAACAGTCAAAATAAATTTATAACACACAGAAATCATAAAACAGTACAATTCAGTCATTATTGTAAAATAACAAATTTTGGGATATTACAGGTAGCAGATAATGGTGAAAAGATAAAAGAAGACACATAGAGGAAGATGGAAAGAGAAAAGAGAAGATGCAAGACATAAAATGCAAGATAGAATTCAAAAAAGAATTTTTATTACTCATTTTCATTTCATACATCATTAGCTTTAACAAAAAGAGAAGGAAAAATTTGTCAAAAGTGTTTAGAAAAGAGTGACCATCGGAGAACTCGGGGAAGGAAACCAACATCACTGCACCGGCACCCTGGATCATTGCCACCTCCACGGTTCCTTTAAAACTGGTATCAGTTTCTTCCCTGTTGAACGAAAGGCCCATTGGATAACTTGGCACGGGTAACCGGAACGGAACACTAATTGACGATGACGGTCTCCGAAGTCACCACCACCCAAATTCTTCTTCACTGCCTCCTCCACAGTGATAAGGGCACATGGCATAGCCTTTCATCAAAAGATTGATCCACCAGAACTTCAACTGGCTTCACAATCACTCCAAGTTGCTTCAAAACACGGAGAGCTACTCCAATAGGCCTTTCTGCTTATCTGACTACACTTAGAGGACTTGCCAAAAGACTGGCCTGGTGCCTCCAAATCACTCAGGAAGGAGAAGGGGAAAGGCAGAGCGTCTCTGAGTGTCTCCGTCCAACACGGCGGGAACCACAGATCCTCCCGGCAAGAGTGGGTGGATCAAACAACCCCCACCGAGAGAGAAAGGCTCTTATCGTCCATTACGTCGAGAAAGAAAGGTCCCCACCAGAGGGATCATCAGAAAGCGAAGCAAACACCTTCAGAGATTTTGGAAAGAACAGGAAGATAGTCTTCGCAAAGGGCAAAACCCTCTAGGCACGTATAGAAAAGGAAAGGGAAACCATTCTTTGAAAGAGAATAATTCTCAAGGTTTTCCACAAAGCAAAAGGAATGCAATGAAGAGAATGCCAACCTCAACGCAAACATTCCCTATTTATAGAGGAAATGAAACATTCTGATTGAGTCTGAGAAAGGAGAACTGATTGCACGTTGGAAGTCACTTTTTAATACTCCATCCCTTCTGATTGGTCATGGGAGTAGCAGGCAGTTAGGAAACAGTATGAAACTGATATCCTCTTAAAGGATCTTTAATTCTCAATAAATTCAAAGCAGTTGTGTCCCAAGAAGGCTCAGGCTATTACGAGTTGTAGAGCAAGGCTGTAAGAAAGGACAAAGACCTTGTGACGGAATGACAATGCAAGCAGTAATCCAAGATGGATTCCGACCTCGTATGCCAACCCCGGAGGTACTTTGCATTTGACAATGGACCTCGAATTTTTGTGTAAGACATTGCGAAACCCAGCATCAACGCTAGGGTTCCTTTGTACATCGTGTGCGCTGTGCTTCCGTTATATACCTTGACACTTAGTTGTTCCATCTAAGTGCCAAGTTAAGGACAACTGTTTTGGACCATGATCTGGGATCCCGTCTAGTGGGATCAGGCCCGACACACGTACCATCGGCCTCCACCGTGAATACCTCAATTAAGCCTTGGTGACACGTGGTCAAGACCCTAAAACTAAAAGCTAATGGATAATGACATTGGGCCACAATAATAAGATCACTAGAACTGCACATTGAATATGCCTAAGATATCCATAACTGCCAATCGAGATCTCACGAAAGTATATGATCCATAATTGCCTCCAACTACTGATTACAATATCTACATTCCTATATTATAGGAATCCCCCTCCAACAACAAAAGGAAGGCAATTCCTAACAGGATACAAATCCTAAATACCTGTACTTAATACCGACTACATTACGATTCCAGTCACGCTCTATAAATACCAGGCTAAGTTACTCTAGTCAGGTATTTGTTATCTCACTGCATAAACTTTATTTGTGCACTGCCTGACTTGAGCGTTGGAGTCCCTTTGCAAGTACCTACCCCCTGATCCAATACGCTCTACTGCAACTGCTCAATGAGGAAACCACCATAACATACCTACCTTAAGTATCTCTCTGAATCTACTTCAGAATACATATGCTTATGCTTAAATTTCTTTTTATCAATAAAATTGCTTGATTCTACAAAATACAGATTTTATCTCTATAGAACATAAAATCATAGGAATGTCACACATTAAATAGCTCATAAAATTTCATTATAACATTTCCAAATAACAAATTATCGACAAAGTTGGTATAAATAATTAAATATTTTAATATTATCTATAAAAATCCATTTTTTGTATTTCAATCAAGATGTTCAGCCTAAGTTAAAGATAGGTCATTCACGTCGAGATTAAGAAATTCATAAGGATATTTCTTGCAGGTTGACCCAAAAAACCTATCCGTGCTTTTACCTACACATCACATACTCATTCATCGCTTGACCATCCCTTAAGTTTAAAAATCCATTTTTAATATTTCCTAATAGTGAATGTGCATTTTGCCAATGAACTTCTAACTTAATTAGCATCAGTTAAAAATTTTAAGATTAAGACGTGATATAGATGTTGAAGGTTTGATAGTCCACCTATCTACCTTGTCATTTCTTTTATCTACGGGATTGCACCTCTAATGTAAAACAAAAAAATTATACATTTTTTATATAGCTACTATAAATATGTCGAATTTGGAAAGGGGTGGACTTCAAAATAATTAGTATCCGCTCCAAAAGGTGATTATGTTATGTTAATATCAAAAAAGTGATTATGTTAATGTTAATATAAAAAAAAAAAAAAGTGATTAGGCCACGCACCGTCCTACTAGTCCACAAATATGGGAGAAGACAGCAAGAAAAAGCAACAAGAAGAAATTTTGAAGTTGCCAACTGTGACTATTTTTCCCCGTAGTCTTTCTCTCTCTGTTTCTCTCTTTTGCCTCTTCCTTCAAACCATGTCTCACACACTTTAGAAGTCAGAACACAAAAGGAGGAAAAAAAGCGGCAAGTTATAACTCTTAAAAAGCAGTAGTTTAGCTATAACACCAGAGCCAGAAATGAGTTCCAAACACTGCTCAAGTCCCAGCTACAACAAGAAGAACCCATCATGGGTTCTCTTCACCATAGTTTTCCTCTCATGTTTTCCCCATTCACTCTCTGATCCAAGAATCTCAGAAGCTGGACTCTACTGTGGCTCAGCCAAAGCCCCATTGAAAGCCAACTACATCCCAAGTTTCATCAAAGAAATGGAGAGCCTCTCCCAGCTGGTCACCAAACACAACTGGGGCACTCACTTCGTCAGCATCTCAGGATCAGCCATTCCTATCTATGGCTTTGCACAATGCTTCCAAGACCTCTCCCACACTGATTGCCTTCTCTGCTATGCTGCCAGCCGCACCAAGCTCCCTCGCTGCCTCCCTTCTGTCTCTGCTCGCATCTACCTTGATGGATGCTTCCTTCGCTATGACAACTACAGCTTCTACTCAGAGGACACTGACCCTTTGAGGGACACAGTGAACTGCACCTCCCAGCATGGTATGGCGGTTGATGAAGCTGAAAGGTTGAAGCTTGAGAAGAGTATTGGGAAAGTGGTTGATAGGGTGGCCATGATGGCTGTGGCCAAGGGAGGTGGGTTTGCTGTGGGAGAAGTTGAGGGTGTTTATGCTTTGGCACAGTGCTGGAACACTGTTGGGAGTGATGGGTGTAGAGATTGCTTGAGGAAAGCTGGGAAGGTGGTGAGAGGATGCTTGCCAAAGAGGGAAGGGAGGGCCTTGAATTCTGGGTGTTATTTGAGATATTCAACAGAGAAGTTCTACAATGAAGGTGGTGCAGCAGAGGGTGGAAATGGTAAGCAAGTGTGTTGCTTTGGTTTGAAGTTTTTCTTCAATTTTTCTTGCTAATTTGGGAACGAGGAATGGAAGCTTACCTGGGAATTTTTCATATTTTTTTTAGTATGCAATTTTGAATTCCTTCTCTGTTGTAAACCAAAATTCTGTTACTCTTATCATTAATCATTATAAATTAAATGCTTTTCAACTTTCCCAGTCTGCTGAAGTTTGGCCTAAACAGATTCCAGATCTTAGTTCATAGATGGCAGTGAATGAGAAAATTATTATTTTATTTTCTGTAATTTTTTTTTCTAAGCAACCAAAAATAGCCAGATTAGTCAGTCCTATATGTTGATGCCATTGCCTGTGTTTCCATTTTTCAGGGTCTCCAAGAAAAGGAGCCATACTAGCAACAGTGTTAGCAGCAGCTGCAGTTATAATGATCTCTCTCTCAGCCTCTTATGCTGCCTTCACAAAATTATCAAAGTTAAAAAAAGGTGACCATACTGAAAATGAAATTATCATTATGTATAAGATATATTTGCGGAATTATTATGTGTTAATTTTCTGATGTGTTATTTCTTTTCTCCTTCATCACTCAGAAAGCAACAATCTTGGTCAGATTTCCTCTTCCATAAGCAAATCTAGCTTGAATTACAAATACGAAACTCTTGAGAAGGCCACAGATTATTTCAACCCTTCAAGAAAAATAGGCCAAGGAGGAGCTGGTTCAGTATTCAAAGGTATCCTCCCAAATGGGAAAGTTGTTGCTGTTAAGAGATTGATCTTCAATAACAGGCAATGGGTGGATGAGTTCTTCAATGAAGTGAATTTGATTAGCGGAATTGAACACAAGAACCTTGTCAAACTATTGGGTTGTAGCATTGAAGGCCCTGAGAGCCTCCTTGTGTATGAGTACCTACCCAACAAGAGTTTAGATCAATTTATTTTTGGTAAGTTTTCTTTGTTTAATAAGTACATTATAAAGTTAATTTCTTAATTTCATAAAATCAACCAGCTAACATGGTAGCTGTGAAAGAAGGGTAAGATAGATCAGATGCTTATGTGTAGTTTCAGGAAGGTGACACACTAATCTGCTTTGCAGAAAAGAACAAAACTCAGATTTTTAACTGGAAGCAGCGGTTTGATATCATTCTTGGAACAGCAGAAGGGCTTGCATATCTGCATGGAGGCTCTAAAATAAGAATCATCCATAGAGACATCAAAAGCAGCAATGTTCTTCTGGACGAGAATCTCACTCCTAAGATTGCAGATTTCGGCCTTGCCCGGTGTTTTGCTACGGATAAAACACATTTGAGCACTGGAATTGCTGGAACACTGTAAGTCCTTAGTTCTAGCACATGATATTATGCATTCAAGTCACTATACATACTTTTCTAAATAAGAATGGCAGTTCCTGCAATCTGCTGGCTCTTTTAAGAAGTTATTCAATCTAAAAATGTTAGGTAGGTAAAAACTCAATAAGTTTTGATTCATTTCTCTCTGTACCAGGCTCTCTTATACAAAAGCCCTTTGAGTTTAAAGTATTGAAGATAAAGGTCAAGAATAGTTTTGAAATTTATATTTTTAGCACACCCTTGGTGTGAAAAGGCCCTCATACCATGTAAAGAAACCATTCAACACACAAGCTTGAGCTGTCAGATAAAACTTGTTTAGTTTTTTATTTCTCTAACTGGTTCCTCGTCTAATTAACACTTGATTTTCCAATTTTGGAGCAGAGGTTACATGGCTCCTGAGTACCTAATTCGAGGACAACTTACAGATAAAGCTGATGTCTATAGTTTTGGAGTACTTATTCTGGAGATTGTATGTGGCAGGAGGAATAATGTCTTCAGAGAGGACTCTGGTTCCCTTCTACAAACTGTAAGACTTGTGCCTAATTTGCATAAAACTTGAAACAAGCCTCATTATTTTTTTTAAGCTACTGGATTCAACACCTTATGTTTGTAATTACCAAGTGGAAAATTGTCCTTTTGGCACCAGGTTTGGAAACTTTACCGTTCTAACACTTTGGCTGAAGCTGTTGATTCTTGCTTGGGGGATGATTTTCCTGCAATTGAAGCATCAAGGGTGTTTCACATTGGATTGCTATGCACACAAGCTTCTGCTTCCCTGAGGCCATCCATGGCCCAAGTTGTTTACATGTTAAGTAATTCAAATGTGGATGTTCCTACACCAAATCAACCCCCATTTTTGAACACTGGAGTGCTAGACTCAGACAGCTCCATTAGGTCTTATAGCACAAGCAGCTTTGTATCAAATGCCTTAAAGAAGATTGGAATGTCCTACAGCTCCTCAGAGTCCTCTAGTTCACGCAGCTCAGATGGGCCAACAAGAAGTGAAGAGCCAATAAATCAAGCTTGATTTCCAATATATTCCAAGGTTTTGAGAGGTCACGTCCATATGTTGTTTATTAGTAAGAAAGGTTGGAAGATTAGAGTTAGGACTTAGGAAGTCAATTTATATTAACCAAAATAGTGTAAGATAGAAAGGAAAAAAGGTCGCTTGTTGAAAGGGGTATAGCAAGTGAGCAAGGGTGATTAAGGTTGAACAACAGTTCACTAACTGTAGAAAGTTGAGTAAAATAACATGATTGGTATCCTCTTCTTTGCAATGTTACCATAATCTTTATGGGCGATTCTGTACTGTTGATTCTTTTATATAAATAATTTAACCCAAAAAACCAAAAGGGATGTGGTGAACATGTAATTCTCATGGCACACGAGCTGGACATCAAGAATATTGTTTAACTAAGAATGTAAAGGCTTTATAAGAATACAGTTTTAATAAGGAGATTGCTACTAGAAACGGTCGAGTGATTGAGTGTGAGAAACTCAAAAATTTAAATTAAACCAATGAAATGGTTACTAATTTCAAAAAAAGTTATACATCTAGCAGTTAAGAATATTTAGTGTTTCAATAGTTAAGAATATTTAGTGTTTCAATACTCAATTATTTTGTAGTTGAACTTAGGGGTAAACATAGGAGGCGTTTGATTTGACTTGAGCTCATCCTAATATTTTAATTTGGTTATATTATTGGATTCGAATCTGACTCGATTATGGCCTGATAATGATTAGACTAAAATTAAGCTAAGTTAATATGTAGGTATAATATATAAATTTGAACATTATATAAAGTATATTTTATAATATATATTTTAAAATAAATAATATCAACATAAATATATTATGATGTTATGTAAAAGTTATTAAGTTAAGGAGTCTTATTATTTATAACTAAATATAAAATAAAGTATAAGTTTTAAAATAATTTAAAATATCAAATCGGGTTAAGATGACCCAAAATATAATATTAAACGAAAAACATATTAGATCTAATTTCTAAAACTTAAATCTGTTTCATTTAGTTTCAGATCAGACGAGTCTTAAATACCCTTAAGTTGAATCATTTTAATAATTGAGTTTAGAAACTTTAAACTTGATGCTTAACTACTGATCATATATCCTTAATTGTGATTTATATAGTAATATCCCTTAACTTGCTACGTTTTCATTACAAGTAATTATGAATATTATTGTTGAATTTTCTTTGCCAATTTCGCTAATAATACCGAAGATGATTATCCTTATTATCGTGAAAATGTTATGCATGTGATTTTTTCCTTCTTTCAAGCCCCACCTTTGTCTTCGTCTGGGTTAACTTCTAGCATTAAATAACATAGGTGGGAACCATTATTGTGGTGCTCTAGAAGTTAAACAGGATATTGATGCGGTAGCTGAAATTCAAATTGATGCTGATGTTAAGCAATTTTCAAAATTTAAAAAGATGAATAAAAGCAACAGTGCAATAAATTGTCTTCCTGATGCAACAGCTAATGAGTTAGTTGTTAGGATAAAATTTAAGTTTTTTTATATTTATTATATTTTTTTATTAATTAAATTATAATATATGTGTATTTTTATAATAAAAAATAAAAAAATATTAATACATAAAAAATATGCATATATCATAATTTAATTAATAAAATAAATATAATAAATATAAAAAAATAGACTTGTTAACCGCATAAGCCAGTTATGCAATTTGGAACTGGTTGTGGATCCCAGCCATTACTTGGAGTGCCACGTGAGATGAACGTGGGTGAGGTTTTCTGGGAGCATACCATTCGCAAGTGCTATATAGCTTAGAGAGAATTTGACCGCGGGAAAGCTGATTGCGGTCCTGCTCATTTAATATGGCAAAAGCAATGTCTAACTACCTTGCTCCACCCACAACTTCCGTCTAATAAAATCGATTTATTTCTTTTGAAAATGATACATTAATATTATGTTATTTCTTCATAATTTATTTTGTTATTTTTTTACAATCTTCAGTTTATTAATTTTCAAATTACATTATATTTTGGTTTTTATGAAAATGCAAGCATCTGAGTTAAAAAGCATAAGAGTAATATTTGCACGTTAAAATCTCTACCATTTTTATAATTTGCTTGTTTGGGTAAAATAAAGAAAAAGAAAGTGTATTAAAATATGTGGTTTACTTATTTTATTATCTAAAAAAAATATGCAAGAGTGATATATCGATTGTGATATGTAAATATCATTATTCAAAGCATAAATGTGGCCTGTAAAGGATCTAACTTTCAACATCAACATTACATTACACCCAATTGAGCTACAAGCTCATTGTCAAATTTTTATCCCCTGGCAATATATATTTTTTAATATAATTTATCTGGGAAACCATACAAATTTCTCAAACATATGTCAAAACAACACACTCACCCATAAATATATACACATGAACACACACATAACACCAACGTACACACTACACCTTACAATATTGTTTTATGGAAAAATATTATTTAAGAAATAATATATTAAAAACTAGTTTTATATTTGAATAAGTTTTTTAAAGATAATTTGTTAAAACATCTATTTGAAAAAACGTTTAAAATTCACATGATTATAATTATAAAGAATTTAATATGTCAATAGTCTCTTAAAATGTCAATAAAATTAAAACAATTGTGTGTAACTATAAATATAGAATTTGAGGTCTTTACTTTTCTCTAATAATAACATATTATTTTACGATACTAGATACTGTATAAAGATTATGTGATATTTTAATATAGGAAGGTCAAACAGAACTATTAAGTTTCTTACTAAATACATTTTTAACTATTTAATCATCAACTATATATATATATAGGAATCAATTATATCAAGTATAAATTTTTTTTTTCTTACACTCATTTTTAATCATTAATTCTACTTTTATCTAATTATTGAGATTATTTCATTAAAGATAATCATTAAATGAAAGTAGAACTAACGATTGAAAATAAGTGTAGTAAGAAAAAAGATTTATATTGGTGTAAGTTGATCTCATATATATATATATATATATATATATATATATATATATATATATATATATATATAAGGTATAATTGTACAAAGAAAATGAGTTTAACTTTTAAAATCTGCCAATAAGAATATTGAACTATGAATTCTGTAAACAAACCTTTCTAGTCTAAACTTGAAATTGCTTTGTATCAGTGCAATAAATAATTAATATATCATGAGAAACTGCAATATGTTAGTTATGTTATTGTAAATTTAACATATGTATTATTAAGATATAATAAGTTATAAAGTAATTTTTTGATTTGATGAGGTAAATAATTGATAAAATAACATGGTTACTCAAAAACAATTACCTGCCTAAGACAAATTGCCGAATACTTTCTTATAGACCATATTAATTGTGGAATTTAGATGCAGGTCATCATGATTTTCAATTAAAATTCTCAACCATTGTTTACTTTTTACACTTGAAAGAGCAACATATAATTTCCTATGACTAAATACTGGCCTTGACAGATACAAACTAACATAATATAATGTCTGCTACTGTGATTTATTAATTGTCATCTCAAAACAAACTGAAATTGGAAATTGTCTTTTTTAAAACTTGACATGCATATTATTATTATTTAAGATCATGCTCATTCGAGGAATTAGGACAATGTCACCCACTTTATTCCTAGTTAGTACCTTGCACTCAGTGATGTGATTGTCTAATCTCCTTACTTGCAACCTAGTTCTATTACACAAACCATTTGATTGATCAATATTTCTTAATAATATTACTGGCACTCCTACTTTTAAGCATAGCTTATGTGGAGGAAGACCAGAACAATTAACTCCATTCAAAACCTCTGAAAAGAATGCATGTAATTTAGTTTCCACATTCCCATCTTCTTGGCATATTGAATCAGGACTCAGATAAAAAAAATTTCGCCAGGTGTGCATAACATCAAATAATCATTAACCTTTCTAACGATCTCAAGAGTAGGTGCCAAAATTGTTCTTTTTCTAAAGTACTCCATATTTGACATGTTATGCAAGAGATCAAGATAAGTAAAATGTACTAAATCATTAAATCTACTATCGAAATTCTTAATAAACATTTCTTCTGTAATTTCAATTTCTCCATCGCCATCATTTGGATCTCCTACGTTCTACCACCAATATAGCATAACACGAAATTATATGTCAAAATCATCACTTACCAACTAAGTGTGAATCTTAATGTTTGGTTTTTAAAATTTGGGAGCACAGGGGTGAAAGAAAATACATTAATATGAATTTTGGATTATTCAACATGGCTCAGATCCATAAAAAGCTTGAAATAAACCCTAAATGCATGGAAAACAAGTTTAAAGCTTCCATTATTTAATACAATAGTAATATCTTCAATATCATAAACTTCTCCCTCAATTAGTCGATCTTCAAACTGATAAACAAAATTGCTCCATATTGTGCATTGAATTTTTTCACCCTCAAAGATATAATAATAATTTAGGAATTAGAATGAATGAAATGATTTAGGAAACTCTATAAACAAACAATTTAGAAATACTTTCTCATCTAATACGATCATTTCAAGAATATCAGGGAGATCCGGTTGCTTGAAATTGTGAACTTTCCATAAGTGAATAACCCTTAGTCTAAGCTTCCAAGTCTTCTTCTTCTTGTTGATATTAAACTCATCAAGAAAATCATATTGATTAGCTATGGTAGCAATTAAACAAAGTGAGATTGAGCTGTAAATCTAAGTTACAAATGTACTATATATATATATATATATATATATATATATATATATATATATATATATATATATATAATAGTAAGTGTGTAGTTTTATATTTTAAAAAAATTTAAAATTACCAATTATGGGAGGGAAACTTAAAATTGCTATGTTGGACGTTGTAGCAATTCCATGAAATTGTCAGCTCTATCTACTATAACTTATAATCGGTAAAACATGTTGAATATTATTAGCAATTGGATTTTCAATAATATGAAGAAGTAATTATTTATTTAACCTAATTTATTTTCAGCAACGTTGTGGATCTTTATCTACATTTAATTTTAGTGATTATCTACATATATTTATTATTTAAATCTGCACCAATAGATAAAACTGTTGAGTATTGAACACCGGTCCATGAGTGTAATTTATTTAACCTAATTATAGATACACCAAAAATATATATTATAGATAATTAAAATTAAAATATAATTAAATTAATCCAAATAGTATTGAACAATAACAGATCCAATTAAATGGCAAACTTATTGTCCTTTGAAGAAAAAAATGGCAAACTTGTTCACAACAAATAAAGTTGGTTAAAAATTATAAGAATTATTTTGATTCGATGAGTGATAAGTGTTATTAAAAGAGATAAGAATCAATAAGTGGAAGTTAGTTTAAAACTTGGTAATAAATATTATTTAAATTAAATTTAAGATAATTTATATATATTAGATAAAATAAGAATAATGTGAATATTAGAATAAAATGAAGTCATAAATAACTAACGAGTGTTATTTTTTAAATTTGTTTCGACTGTATAATATATATATATATATGCAAAATCAATAAGTTTTCTACTGAGATTGTTTTATCTCATCATAGAACCTTATTAATGAGTGATGTAACATAATTTTAATTCGAAAGTGACGGACAAGAGATGACAACGAGTTTTAGTTGAATTCACAGGGTGAGGTGAGTCCCACCGATCAGTAAGACCCACCCATTGTCTCTTCATGGTCACTTCCGGCCTAAAAAGCCTTCTAAATACTATTTACTCGTAAAACCAATAATAAGGATTAATCCACCTCCTGCATTTTAGAAGGTATTACTCACTGACATTGTTCTAATCTCATCTGTCTTTTTTCAAGCAGGGCTGATCCAACCTAGTTAGAGAATTCCTGAAAATTCAGACTGGTGAATGAATTCAACGCCTTGGCCTTTCTGCTTGGTTATTCACCCATTAACAATACCTTGTGACATGAAAATAACTGTAAGCTACATGGCCTGCTTGTAAACAAGGAGGTCCAAACTTGCGTCAGCTGGCTCCATAAGTGTACAACATAATTTCATGTACAATACCCTCATCAGGTTACACACACATGGCCTTGGTGATATATTCCATGTCAAATCAAGCATTTACACTTTAGAACACAACGATGATACCAACAGAAGTAATATAACAATGACATGTTGTTACCTTGCCTGCTTATCCTGCTCAACAAGGCAACACTAGCTACTCAACCTGTACGAGAACGCTGATTTCACCTTTCTCAACCAAATCATAAAATTCTTTTGTTTTACCTGTAGTTACTCGATTTGCTCAACAACCTTATAAATCGCATATCGAATTCGCTGTACTATATACCAAATTTGTCATCAAAAAAAGTATTGTAATATAATTACAAAAAAAATGAGGAATCATGTACTTATACCGTATCACATATCTTTACTTACCACATTTCTATTTGTTATGGTTTTCCTCTAGTTATTCCAATGGTGCATTTTCCAAAGACCACCTTAGACACCAAGGCTTATTCCATGGAAGATCGATCTGCTTCACCACACTCGGGCCCTGATATGTATCATGTGCTGTCATAAGCTGTCATGCTTACTCTGCAAACTGCAATAGTGACAGGCAGAATCAGATCAAAAGTTAGAAAACTAAAGCAACACTTTAAAAAAACCCATAAGAACACCATTTACATGCAATAAATTTGCATGAAGCTCTCATTAGTTCCTATTTATGTCAGAATATGCACCGGTTTCCAAATTGTGAATTCTTTCTACTAAAATTTTCAATTAACTACATAATAACGCTTTGGACTGAATTAGAATAATTGAGTCTAATTCAAATCCTTCATCACCATACAATAGCAGCTGCTAAAGTCACGGTGGCCCAGTTCCCTAGACACAACCTAACCTAACTCATAACCAATTCGATCCAATAAAACCTACTAGACATTGTCCTCCTACCTATATCTACCCGATCCATGAACTCAAACCATTGCCCGACCCAAATTCTAGCCTCACACCCAACCACTCAAAATATCTTCTAACAGCTGGGACTCGTGTCATCACTCCTATAAAGATTTTTTCTTCTAATCACAGCCTTGTACTATACGATGTATAGTGCATACCCTACGTTCCATGCTATAAATAACCATTGTTCACACATTACAGGGGATTCTTTTTTTTTTTCTCTCTTACTTCTTTTATTCTCTTTATATGTTACCTTACATTCCTTGCATAGATTTTGACTTGAGAGTCAGAGTGTTTGTAGCTACTCCCAACTCCTCATATTCGACCTATCTGTAGACTCTCCAGCATGCCCAAACACCACTCAGACCACCTACTAAAAGAAAGAACGGAACAATGGCGCTTGATTCGAGTGCCAAGCTCAACCAAATAACAAAATTCCAGTTCTACCGAACTATAGCACAAGGTAGCGCGCCGAGTCGTCTCTTGAAGATCAAGATACTAATCAAACCAAATCAAGGTCAAACAGAGGGGAATTATGTATGTAGAATGTAAACGTAATAATTAAATGTAAGAAAGAAAATCAAATTGCAAAGTAACCAATCCAAGAAACCGTCAGAAACATAGTTGGCTTGTCATCGATCACTAAACATGCATCTAGATTAAATTAATTGGTTAATCTATGATTGACCGAAATCTCTACATCAAACACATAGAATTCAACACTAGATAATCACCTAGAATTTAACTAACAAATGATTCATAAACCTGCGATCGCTAGATTTATGCAACCTATGCTAGTTTAACAACCAGAATTCAATTAACCCAGATTAACAAATCTGTTAATCTAACCGTCTTCAATTCATGTGACTAAACCACAATTAATCAATCACAATTTGATCACAAATCTCAATTAGGATTAAGAATCCAATTGGATCATATCACACAACAGAGATCTCTATTCATGCAATTCGAAATCAAATCAAGAGAAGAAGATAATTAATTCAATTCAAAATTGAAATTAGGTACAAAATCTCAAAGCCAAACCAGAATTTCCTTAAGATTCTTAGATTGATCTCACACAGTTTGCAAAAGAGAGGAGAAAATTCTAGATAGAAGAATCAAGTAATACGACTTACAGCTACTATCTATTTGGGTTCCCTATTTATACAAAAATAACTGACCTAAAAATTAAGAATTCTAATTTTCCCCTAAGTTAAAGTTAATCATCTGCCTCTTAGCTTTCCTTAACCACTGAAATTACTTGATTTGAGTTTATGATGAGAGAGTTATGCCTAAATCACTCTTAATAGGTCTTTGATCCTGTCAGCCGATGTACAAGGATGAAAACACCATTAAAACGTCATAGTTGGATAAGTGGTCTTCATAAGAATTGAACATCTATGTCGTAGCTTTCAAATGCCACTGGTTCCATGTCCATATCACACCTACAGCCCGAATTATGGACCAATTAGTGCACACTGCTAGGGTTAAGCAACAAAACTCGTATTCTGACTTCCAATCCCAATTCGGCCGACTAGATATCCGATTCAACTTTGAGGGATTTTCGTGAAAGTTGTAGAGCTCTCATATTTCCTATATGTCAAGATACATAATTTTTATATATCTAGAACTCAAGATATGACCGAAATACAAAAATAGTATAAAATCCTAATAATGTTGAAAAAATCAATTAAGCTCAATTTGAGCCCAAACTTACAAAACATGGCCAAGTTCAATCAATTAAGTACATTGAGAGTGTAAATGACTAAAAATAGAGGTTTATCAATGTATGAAATTTGTGATTATCAAATTCCCTCACACTTAGCTTTCACACGTCTCGGGCAAACTAAAGATTTAAACTAAGGGACAAGGAACACAAAAACTCAAAAACCAAAACTCAAAGAGATTCACTTTCCAATGACTTTCAAGAATGTGAAAGTTTACAAGTAAGGATAACAACCAAGAAGTTTAAGGGATCAAAACATTCGTGAAGTGATATTTCTTTACATCTCAAATCAATAAGGAAGGTAATTTCAATTGAAAAGAATAAACTAAGAATGTTATATTCTTACAAGATATACTCTCACTCCCTCAAGTGTTTAGTGTTAGAAATGTCTAGAAGGTAAGTGTTTTACTCAACTCAACTCATGAACATCTACAATACCATAAGCTTGCTTATCTTCTACTTCTCCACTATTCTATACACATGCATATACAAATCTAGAGGGATTTATTCAAGGTTGAAATAGGGCCAAAGTAAGGGATAAGAATGATAAGGATATGACAAGCTAAAAACCAAAGGGAATAAAAGAACATTGGAGATGAATTCTAAGAACAAGCATGAAAGTTTAATGTGATTCCATATGATGCAAATTATTTTCTTCATATATATTCCCTCTTCCTTTTTTTTTAGATGTATTGCAACTTTTTTTTTTGCATAACAATTTAGCGCAACATTTTCACACCCCTACACGTAAACCTTGCTTGTCCTCAAGCATGACCAAACAACAATAACAATTTAAGATCCCCCCACACTTGATCATGAGCTCATCCAAGGATAATGCCAATGCTCTCCTATTCCCTAAGGTAAAGGGACAACATGGTTTTTCATTAAAGGTATGTAATGAGCTAAGAACAACAACGAATAGGAAAATAAGATCAAGGGGGTTAATCAAGGGGAAACATGTAAGGTTGGCTATTTGGCTAAAGTAGCTAATGCAAGGAAAGAATGACTCAATCATGTTCATGCATGTAAGTAGAAATGTAGCCTAAAAAGAATCAAAACAAGTTCTACAATGATCAAAATCCATGAGTGAAAATCACACAAGAAGATAGAGAATGGTATAATTACTTGATCCATTCATCAATAAGCTCAAATTCTCACAAGGTATAAGTCTATCAAACTTAATTTACTAATTCAACTTCCATTACCAAACAAGTCAAATTCAAGATGAAAGACATTCATTCACTTATGTCATGAACCTGTAATCCTCAATTTGTCCAAACTCACAACTTCCACACATCTCAAGAGCCATTAGAAAGCAATTAAAAACTAAAAACAAGAAGCACAATTTTTTTTAGAAAAACATCAAAGCAAAATTTAAAAACAGAACAAAAATAGAATTGAAAAATAGAAAACAAAATTTGAGAAAAATAAAAACAACAACATAAATATAAATAGACAGAAAAATAGAAAACTAAATTAAAAACAGGAAAATTGAAACAAAAAATAAACAATTAAGGAAAGGAAACTCATTTTTTCATGTTGGATAAATAGCATCAAGCAAGGTCACCTCCTCCATGGTATGCTCTTGGAAACCATCATAAAAGTGCTTAAGTCTATGCCCATTAGCCTTGAAGCTCCTCTTTGTAGTCACATCTTAAAGCTCAATTACACCATAAGGAAAAACATTAGTAACAACAAAAGGACCTTCTCACCTAGATCTCAATTTTTTGGACATCAATTTAAGACGAGAATTATATAAAAGCACTTTTTGACCATTCTCAAATATTTTTCTCATAATCATCTTATCATGGAAGGCTTTGGTCTTCTCTTTATAAAGTTTGGAACTCTCATATGCCTCTAAGTGGATCTCCTCTAATTCCTGCAACTGTAGCTTCCTCTCCATGCCCACTTGGTCTATGTCCAAGTTGCACCTCTTCACCATCAAAATGTGTGATGCTCAATTTCCACCAGCAGGTGGCATGCCTTACCAAAGATAATTCGATAAGGGGACATCCTATAACACCCTAATACAATTATCTCAAATAATATAGATATTTACAGATAAATAGTATCAAACATGCTACTTTATAACATCACATAGAACATAAATCCAAAATAACTACATAAGCTATTATAGAGAGTCAAGAGGGAAGAAAAGATTGTATAAATACATCATTGGCCACAAACGGGCTCTCTGTCATATACAACTTTGCCAACAAAAAAAAGCATTATCAACATTTACATGGCAAAATTCAAAAGAACAAAAATAAACTACTCTAAACCTTTTTCTTGTTCTTCTTCTTCTTCATCCCTTTCGAAGGGTCTTGTCCTGGATTTATATAGAAAACATAACAGGGTGAGAATCCACATATTCTCAGTATAAGTATTCCAAAATCAGTGTTTATTCATCCACAATAAATAAACAACCCATAAGCAACAAATTATGTTCATAATAGATAATTAAGCCTCTACTCATTACTATAAGAAGGTTTACATACTCCTTATGAAACTTCATAAAGCAAACATAATCTTAATCACAATTTAATATCAACAAGAGAGAATCAACTTTCCATACAGTTGTCAACCCATGCAATGCATAGTATACTATATGATTATGCCTAATAAATGTCCCAAAAATATGCTTGTGCAATGCTAGTGCAGGTTTTTGTTTTAGAAATTCATGATACTTGCTGATTCTCAGGAACTGCATTCCCTTGTATATACTGAGTAGGATAGGCACGAGGCCCTAACACAGCCTGGTGATGTGTGGACTCGTTTCCCTCACAAAGATGAGAGTACTAATACCAATCCCATAACACTGGTAACCCTGACCTCAATGAGCCTCTGCTATGAGAATTTGGATCAAACACCTCATTCTTCGGTCACATGGTAGTGCACTCCATCTAAGGTTACAATATATAGGAAAAAGTAAATAGCAAGTTTGAAAAAAAAACATGCAAGTTATTTTAGAAACATTTTAGTACATCACAAGGTTCACATAACCAAGTGAAAAAAAAAACTAACAACACTCAACCCTGCTCATCCTTATCACACAAAGGGGCAAGATCATGTTCCTAGCACTCCTTATTGCCTAATCTTGGTAATTTAGGGAAACAATTGTCTCACACATGCATTCTAGTTCAACTTCACTCATGAAGAAACATTGTATGC
The DNA here is from genome assembly GCA_029884605.1 of Ormosia emarginata. Lineage (NCBI taxonomy): Eukaryota > Viridiplantae > Streptophyta > Magnoliopsida > Fabales > Fabaceae > Ormosia > Ormosia emarginata. The sequence goes on from JAQQTP010000061.1 coordinate 23,304,509, forward strand.
ATCTAGACAATCGTATATGGCTTAACTTGCTCACACCAAGGAGCCAACACCCAGTTTATCACACTTTCCTATCTTAACCTTAACCATAAGAGAGCAAAACATAATCCACCATTCAAGCTCAATCATACCCTTTAAGGAAGCAACTACGGTTTTCTAGGGCTCCAAGCTTTGTAAAATGCCTTCATTTATCCATGGGTGTGGATTATTGATACGCATAAAATACACTAAGAGCAAGTGTACTCTATCGCCAAGTAATATAGGACTTGAGTCCCAATTATCAATCCCACGAGGAATAAGTGATAATTACTAGATTCATAAAACTCTTTGTTATTCAGACAATCGAAAGTGTATGAAGAAATTCAAGATAAAATCAGAAAACAAATAAAGAAAGATAATGAACAATCAAACAATGCAAAGACAATCAGTGAAAGAGAAACTAAGGTGCAAGGTTCACTTGAATCCAATTATTTTGATTTTATTTCATTTATGATGTACGGTAATTCTCTTGCAAATATTATCTTATTTGCTATTGAATGCCAATGGTCATTGATGAGATAATATTCTATTCCTAAATTAAATAACTTATTTGGTCATTTAGTTGAATAAATTAGGAATGCATTAAGCCTCAATTTAAGAGATGAACTAATATACCATCAATTCCATTAGTAGGATAAATTGATGTTTGGTCATTCACCAATCTAATCCTAGGCTTACCATATAGATCCACTCATTGAATACGGATGGTCACTGATCAAACAATGAATTAACACATGCCAAAAGTGATCAAGTTATGATAAGAATGCAAACAATATGATAGACCCTAAAAGAAATTACCTTAATCAAATTATAAATCAAACCCAAATAATTTGGAAAACAAGATCCCCTATAGCCCTAGCTATGGGTTTAGCTACTCATGTTCAATACAAACAAACCCATATTACAATACAAATCCATGGAAAGAAAACCCAAAGAAAGGGGAAAACTAGAGGGAAAGAGAAATCAAAACCCCTTTTACGATAATTATGATCTTCAAGCCTTCAACAATTGAATCCTCCCTTCGAAGCTGTCCTCTAAGGATTTGTGGCAATTCTCTCTTCTAATTTGCTTCTCAAAGTCTACAGTAGCAAAAGTGTGCCTCAGGTTTGAGGGTTTGCTCCTATTTATAATGATTTGGGGTAAAACTACCTATTTTTCACTTTAAGAGACCTCACACGGCCGTGTTCTTTGAAAATCACGTAACTGCACTTTAAGTTAGACATAGCCGTGTGACCAAGTAATACAGTTGTGTCTCAAAGTCAGAAGTTTCAATCTATTACGATAGGGCTATGTCCTTTGAGCTACGTAACTTCAACGTTGGGGGAAACACAATCGAGTGACCAAGAGACACGGTCGTATCTCCTAGTCAGAAGCTTTCTTCAAGTTAGACAGGGTCGTGCCTAACCCCTAAATCACTTTTGAGTTGACACAAGGCCCTATCTAAGCCAAAATGATCATGTTTTACTTTTGAAAACGAGATATTTTTGCTTGCTTTCACTCTGAATGTGTCAAATCTCTCTTAATATGCACAAATGAAGATAATTGACAAGGATCCATCTAAAATTCATCAATAAACATAAGCAATTCACCATAATTTATCTTATATAAGACTATAAAATATAGACTTATTAATTACATAGCTTGAACAAGCCTTGCCTCATGCCCAAGACCAACAAAATCTGTTTTTGATAGGTCTATAACTGGTTATCTCTCTTGGATAATTGGTTGTGACCTCCCAAAATTCCAATTTCTCATGTTGCCTAACTGGTTATCCTTCTTGATAATTAGTTAGGACATTTAAAAATGTCCTGTAGCAGCAATGGATAATCGATTAGCACTGCTTACTAACTGGTTATCTCATGTCATGAGCCTCTACTATAGTTCAATAACCAATTAACCACTCTTGGCTAATCAGTTAGGCACCCTCGTGAATGGCTGCTAGAAGCACATAATCAGTTATGGCTCACCCATAACCAGTTATGCTGCTGCATTTCAGCAGAAATACATAGCTTCACATGTGGAACTCTAACCCACAACCTCTTTCAATTCAAAAACAACACTTCCCAACCCAAGCGCTTTCAAAACAAGTTCAAAAGGGGCCCATGGCCACAACCAAAACCATTAAAATCATTGGGTCATGTTTATCCAACTCCAACCATTGGAAAAACTTTTAAAATTGATTCCAAACAATCCATGAAAACCCCATGAACCAAGGGAAGGGAAGAAAAAGATGGAGTATGAAAGAACAACACCCTGACCTCAAAGTTATGATGGAACTCAAGCCTTGGCTTTGCCTTTGACCTTCCTCATCTTTTCCTCTTTTTCCTTCCCATTTTCCTCCTTATTTTCTCTATTTTCTCATCTCCCTCTTGTTGCTACAACTGAACGTGCGTTCAAAGAGTGGTTGAGAAAGTGAGAAAATGAGTACCAAGGAAGTCAAAGGAGTGGGTGAAAATGTGAGGCTCTAAGGACATAAGGATAATTTTATTGAAACTTACGTATCTGTTAAGAATACTTAGATTTCTCTAAATCAAGTTTCTTAACTTCCATAGACATTAAAATAAATACTAAGATTCATCTCAAACCTAATTTCACCATTTTTGTAAGTTTCCATATCTGTTACTAGTCGATCTAGTATTAAAACACACTCTCAGTGTACTTAAAAATACCAAACAAACTCAATTAACTCTCAAATTTTTACCACAGCTCTTAACAAACATTTGTGACTAGGAAATACATCCTCCATATTTAATTCCTTTAGTTAAATGATTTCAGCTATTTTTTGGGTTATTTTTAAGCTACTTTTCACCTTTTGTGTTGCAGCAAAGTGCCTAAACTAACTTAAATTTGTCACAAGATTAAACAGGCATGTTGAACAAATATTATGTTACCTTTGTAACTATATACAAGTCTAACATGGCATTTCGAATGTTACATATCCCAATCGGTGTCTTATAGGTAGTTCAGTAAGCCCATAAAACATTCTCAAGCCTCTTACTTCAGTCCTTTCTATTAGATTGGACTGTCTTATAAAGTATCTGCTTGCTATCTCTGTTAGAAACCTAGACTTGCCCATTGGTCTGGGGGTGGTAAGCTGTAGAAACTTTGTGCATGACTCCATACTTCTTCATCAAAGCCTCCATGCTCTGATTACAGAAATGCAAACCATGATCACTGATGATGGCCCACGGGACTCCAAACCTGTAGAAAATCTGTGATCTAACAAAATCAACAACAACTTTGGATCATCAGTCTGAGTGGCTTTTGCCTCCATACACTTAGATACATAATCAATAGCTAGCAAAATATAAACAAAACAAAAAGAAATAGGAAAGGGTCTCATAAAATCAATACCCCATACATAAAAAATCTCACAAAACAACAAAGGTTTCTGGGGCATATCTTTCCTGCGAGTAATGTTCCCTATTCTCTGGCACTGTTCACAAGACTTACAAAACAAGTATGCATCATGGAATAAAGTAGGCCAATATAAACAAGAGCCCAAGACTTTTCTAACTGTATGTTTAGGTCCAAAATGTACACTGATAACTCCACAATTTGTAGTTATTTATGCCTCATATATGTGTTATATTGATTGCTTAGTCCTTGTTTTGATGCATGAATCGAAGACTTTACCTTCATATTCATATAATTCAATTTCGATGTCTTCCATCATGATTCTGAGAAAATGTTTTCGATTCTTTGATAGATTGAGTACAATTGCACTGATTATTGAATTAGTAATTTCTCTATGGCAAGTAGGGTTCTAACCAAATTGAAACTTAGGAGATTTGGACCAACATTGCAAGAGAAAGCCAAGGGCTAGGATCAACTTGCCACGCCGCGACGTGGGCATATTAATGTCGTGACGTGGGGCATCCCCTACTTCAGACAGAGAGCTATACAATTTACAAGCCGCAACCAAGGGAATCAATGCCGCAGCGTGGTGACCTAAAATGTACACGCGCCGCGGCATAGGAAGTTGAATGTCGCGGCGTGACACTATTTTTTGAACCCTATAAATATTGTTGCATTAATTTTCAAAGGGAGGTCAACATATTTTTGGACAGTTGTGGCCAGGGTTTCACACGTTAGACTGAAAGGAAACGAAATCAACCAAGATTGAAGGCTATCTTCAGCTTGGAGGAGGATTGAAGCTTGGAGGATCATCACCATTGAACTTTCTCTTCTCTTTCTTTTACTTTCTCATCTTTTCTTCATGAACATGATGTATTTTGCTATATTTTCATGTTTCATGGCTTGCTAAGCTGTGTGTAGGGTTTTCTTTGGATCCTCATATAGATATTCAGTGATTATGTAATCCTTTGAGTTTATATACATGATTTAGTTTTGTTCAATCATATAGTTCTTAATGCTCTTGAATGTTTGATCAGCTTTTAAGTGATTTGATAAAATTTAATGAACCTAGACATAGGAATTTGGATTTGAGATCGTATGTATAATTGATGCATGTTCTATTCCATTCAATTGGTTAGGGTGAAATGATTCGTTAATAGGATAGAAATATACCTATTGGCCATGCATAGTAATTGATTGAGAATAAATCTTAAGGAGTGGATTTAACTCTAGTTCTCATGGAAACATAGTGAATTAGGTAATTGAAACAGGGTTAATTGACCTAGACATAGGCTGTTAACTAAATTAGATTCTCAAGTTAACCTAATTAGTTCATTTATATTACTCGTAAAGATTACTTATTACCAATTGAAGTAGGAGGTGAAGAAGGATTTCTTATTCTCTAATTATCAACTTTAATTCCAATTAGATAGCTTTTAAGTTCTTGAATTAGTTTAAACTCAACTCTTTTAATTTGAATATTTTTAGATAGAATTTATTAAACTATTGGTTAATAGTTAGCTTTGATTTAGCAATTATCCTTATGGGAATAATATTTGACTCTTAGCTATATTACAAGTGCGACCTGTGCACTTGCGGTAAGCAAAATAGCAAACAAGTTTTTGGTACCGTTGTTGGGGATCTACGACCTAATTTCAGTAGAACTAATATTAACATCGAGTTTAATTAGTTCTAGTCTAAGTCCCTTTTGTGCATATTTATTTAAATTTCAATTCTTTAATTGTTTCAGGTAATTATAAGATGGCGGAAGAAAACACTACGCACGAGGTGGAGGACAATAGTCGCATAAGGCCATTGAGGGAGTTTGCTACTCCTCAAATGGATAATCTACAGTCCAATATTAGACGTCCTGTTATCTGAGCAAACAACTTCAAGATAAAGCCGACCATTATCTAAATGATTCAAACTTCTGTGCAGTTTGGCAGCTTGTCCAATGAAGATCCCAATGCAGATCTCTCAGACTTTTTGGAGATTTACGATACGTTTAGGAATAACATAGTATCTGAGGATGCTATTCGCCTAAGGCTTTTCTCTTTTTCTTTAAGAGATAGAGCCAAAAGCTAGTTGCATTCTCTTCTAGTGGGATGAATTACAACATGGGCAGAGGTGTGTACTAAATTTCTGAACAAATATTTTCCCCCTGCCAAGACTGCGGATATGGTGAATGATATTACATTATTCACTCATATTGAATTAGAATCCTTGCATGAAGCCTGGGAAAAGCACCTTGGCACCAAATCTACTCATTTCACAAGGGTTTGCTACCGCACCACCGCCCAATAGTAGATGCTGCAGCTGGAGGCTCTTTGCTAAGCAAATCTTTCGTTGATGCCTTCCAACTGTTGGAGGAATTAGCTACTAATAGCTATCAATGGATGTAACACCCCAAAATTTATTGATTTCATTATAGATATTCATTTTATAATATTTGAAATTTTTTAGAATTTTTCTAGATTTTTTTGAGAACGTGGAATATTTTAATATATTCTTTATTTTGCGTGCATATTGATCAGAGTTGGGAAAACAACTGTAATGTTCCAAAAGTTAGAAAATTATAGGACGAATAGTCATTTTATAATATTTGCAATTTTTGAGAATTTTCTAAGATTTTTCTGGAAATATCGAATATTTTAATATATTTCTCATTTTACGTGCCCGCTGTGTAACACCCCAATTTTTAGAAAAATGTTCCGAATGTTCTATTTGCTATTTTTCAAGCTTTTGAGTAAAAGACCGTTGTGTCCTTATTTACTGTTTCTTGTTTTCTGTATGAAATACAAATACGTTTTAACAGGCTAAGATTTTATTTGGTCGTTTTACGTAATTTGCTTCGAGATGGTAAAATAAAAATTTTCTCAAGCTACTGTTTTAATTTTTCTAGGAGATATACAGACAATTAATACTGTCTGTAATTTTATTTGAACGTTTTGGATGATTTGCTTCGTCGTGGGGAAAAATGAAAAAATGATCATTACGTCCCGATTGTACTGTTTTTAATTTTTCTATATGTTACGATGCTTAATATTCTTGTTTGTGATTTTATTTGGACTTTTTGTGCGATTTGCTCGGGACGGAAAATAATATTTTTCGGTAGGGGAAAATCTTGTTTTAATTATTTAGAACTGGGGGATCTTACTAAACCCGATTCGAATATTCTTGTTGTTAATCTTTTAATTTTTAGGATTTAATGTCAAATTAAATAATTTTGTATTATTATAATATTATTTTATTAGTCAAGTATAATAAAATGACAATGACAGTGGACCGGAAATATTTTGCAGGACCCACGTTTAGTTAAAACAGTTAACTTAGTAGCTTAATTAAGCATCATTAGTGAAGGAATTCTCTAGAACAAGTGACTAAGCTAGCTAATGACTAGGTTAATGACTAAGCTAATGACTAGGTTAGTGACTAAGGTTGGTGACAAGGCAAGGATGAACCAATGAGAGCTAAGCTTGCTAACCAAGTTTTAATCTTGACCTTTGATCCATCCTAAGGCTTGGATGAAGCCAAGCAAGGCTACACCTTGCATGGCTTGATGTTCACGGCCATTTGGCCTTTGGAGGACAAAAATCACTTCATCTTTCATGCATTTTCTCTCTTCTCTCTCTTCCAAAAACCCTAAACACCATTGAAGCTTCCTTGAAGCTAGTTTCGGCCAAACACAAACCAAGACCATCCAACCACCCAAAATTTTATCCAACCAAGTTTTCTAAACTTAAACACAATCCTAAGAACATCTCTAGTTGAGAGTTCTTGCAAAATCTTCCATTTGAAGCTTGGAAACCTACTTGGAAAATTTTACCTAGAAGGTGAAAGTTCTTGTTTTCCATTTCTAAACTCTTTTTCGAAACCTAGAAGAGGTGTGAAAGAATATTTTTGTCTTCATTTAAGGTAAGAGAAAGACAATTCTTATCATCCATGGGTGGTGGTAAGAAGATGGAGATTGATTGTTGATTGTAGAATCCATAAGGATTCCTTTGTTTGTGTTTGTTAGTAGCTTGTTTGTGTGATTGTTAGTAGCTTTCCTATTTGATGTTTGTAATAATTTGTATGATGTTGCATGTCTACAAGCTTTAAATTGCATGTCTACAAGCTTTGATAATTTGTATGTGTTAGAAATGCATGATAATGCATAGGATGTGAATAACATGCTAAGGAATGCATGAGTGTTCCAAAGAACAGCACACCAGGCTCACGGCCATTGACTAAAAGGAGAACCAAAATGTTCTCATTATTTTCCTAAAATGTAATTTAATTAACCTAGGAAAATTAACAAGAGATAGAATTGTTTAGATCAAGGAAAATGAATTTAGAAATCAAATAACACAAGTGTATATTTTGGCCAACATGCCAAACCAAATATTCATGATTTCTAAAATCAATTCCAAACCATTTCCAAGTATAAAGATGCAATATATGTTAAAAAGAATTTTTCTAAAATGAGTTTTGAAGAATTAAATTGAATTGAATTAAGTTTAATCAACTAAAATTATTGATTTTACTATTAGAAAGGAAATACAGTAACTTTCGAGGATTTCTAACATATAGCTCATACTTTATTTTGAAGCATGTTAGTGGTTTTCAAAAGGATTAAATTATATGGTTAAAAATTAAGTAAACAGAATTTTTACGAAAAAATTAGGAAACCATTAATATAATTTTCTAAGCAAAATACTGTCAATTTTTAGTAAAAATGGGCAAATAAGATAGAAAAGATGTCCAAAAGACAGTATACGGTATGAAAAATATTTTACGTAGTTTAAACGTATTATTTATTATTTTTGTTGATTTAAACAATAATTTTTAAGGGATTTGGACAAGAAAATGATTTAAAAATCTTACGCGATTGAGAAAACGTATTAAAAATCTTACGCGATTTGCAAAAACAGCAAAATATATTTACGCGATTTGAAAACATTTGTAAAAACGACGAGATTATGAAAACGCGATAAAATTTCTACGCGATTGATCAAAACAGTATTTTCTGTATTTTTCTGCTGTCGGGCTATGAGGTGAACCCGTACAGGCTTTGGAACAAGATTTGTCGGTGGGACTTACTTGTATCTTTTTATCTTTGAGGATATATTTTTATTGAGGGTATTATGGTAATTTCTCATATATTGAGTTTATGCCAATTTTTGGTGGATTGGTTGACGAGGTGAATCACATCGTGTTGTCGATGCGATAAACGTAGTGTGGTTCATTGTCTTTATGAACTTGGAGACGTTAGTGTACGGGATCCCATATATGGAATGATCGGTCGCTCCATTTGGCCGTGTGTAATCGATAGCACACTAATGGACTCGACACACACTATTTTTAATCGAGATTTTGTAAAGTCTAATAGTACATTGCCTGTAGTGCTACAACGTGAGACCGTGAACTACACCACGCCTTGGATGGTGGATTCCATGTGACGTGGGGCTATAGATGCAACGTGTGACAGCGCAATAGTTTGGTTGGGCAGCCGTGGTACTAATAGATTTTGCAGGTCATTCTCTCTCTGATATCTGTATGTGTTTAGCTCCATGGAGTAGGATCGTGTCATATTGTATATGGTTATATCTTGGATATTATTTTATTTTATATGTTTATTTTATTTGGTTATTATTATGATAATTTGTCTATTTCTTATTTTATTTTATACGTGGTATTATTTTATACGTGATATTATCTTATACGTGATATTATTTTATACGTGATATTATGTGTTGTTGTGATACTAGTCTGTTATTAATTACTGTTATAGTTTTTCATAGTGCATGAACTGTATATTTGTTGATTGTCGTTTTCTTATTTGCCATGTTTGTGATGATTTTAGATTGTCTTACCTCTTTATTGTATGTGTTTTCTATATATTTATTTACATGGTAAAGAGTTTGAGGAAGAGGAACAGCCTCTTGAGATTTTGTATCCTGAGGAGGAAGAGGAGCAGCAAGCTGAAGATCAGTACGACGACCAAGAACCATCTGATCATCCATATCTATTGGACTGATTTGCATGGGTATGGCGGTGCTAGGATTTTTGGATTTTGTGACACTCGAGTTTCACGGTGGATCGTTAGCTTAGCATCTGCGGGGAGATAGAGACTCAGTGACGTACGTGGGACAGCTGACTGTGTCCCTACATCATATGTTTGATGGAGAGTCAGTGATGACGACTACTATGTTTCTGCACTTAGAGTTGCCTTTATCTCTTAGGCGTCATTGGGGTGGTGTGTCCACTGAGCCTAGTGAGATGACTATCGTATCGACTGCGCGGTCTCGTTTCCACTGAGTGTCGAGGCATCCTGGATATTTATCTTCTGATGAGTTTCCTGATGGTGATCCATCAGAGGATTAAATGTTTATGATGTGTATTTTTGGGCGCGTCTGCGTATGTATATATTGACTCTTTCTTTTGTTTTTACGTTTCGCTTATGTTTAAATATTTGTAGTTGTAGTTGTAAATTATTTGTATAACTTATAATTTGGACCATATGTATATTATGAGTGATGTTGTTCTGTTTATTTTATGTTTTCGCATTATTTTATTTAATAATATTCTGTTTAATAGGAAATATTTTTACAACCCATATTAGTATATAACAAATGTTTTACAACTTGGGTAGATTTTATTTATCTTTCTTTTATTTTCTTTATATATGTGACATCCCCACAAGGGTGTTACATTAGTTGGTATCAGAGCCCAAGTTAGAGTCTTTTGGGGTTGTGGTTGGGTCTGTTTTTGTTTGTCTTTGTGTGATTCTCTCGTGATTTACTTCCGAAAGGATGTATCTAATTTTGTTTTGTTACGTTCGAAGAAAGAAGATGTACGGACGAGGTAGAGGACGTGCGAACGTGAATCGTGATGTGGACCCTATGATTGCGGCTCGCTTGAAGCTATGCGGCGGATGGTGAAGTAATGACGCAATGCAATTTGAGAAGCACTCAACAAACAAGATGCTATCTGCGATGCCCTAAATTTATCGAATTTAGGCGCCACAATCCGTCACGGTTTAGAGGCGAGGTTGATCCAGGAGAAGGCAAGTCAATGGATACAAGACTTGGAAAGAATTTTTGAAGGAATGAGATGCACAGATGATAAGAAGGTGACTTATGTTGTTTTTATGCTAAGGGGAGATGGAGAACATTGGTGGAGAGGAACTCGCCGAGTTTTACAAGCTGAAGGAACAGAAATTACATGGGAAGTATTTTCTGATGCTTTTCTGGGAAAGTATTTTCCTGCAAGCGCTCGACATGCCAAGGAAATAGAATTTCTTGGTTTGCGACAGGGAAATATGACGGTGAATGAGTATGCTACAAAATTTGAGAATTTGTCTCAATTCTCGGATTATGCTCAAACACGACAAGATGATACATGGAGATGTCGGAAGTTTGAATCGGGCTTGAGAGTGGAACTGAAGCGAGGGGTGATATCCTTGAGGATAAATCAGTTTCATGCTTTGGTTGATGCTTATGCGCGACTTAAGGAATTAGAGCCATCGCGAGATCAGAGGAATCGTAACTTTGGGCCGACAAGGTTTCAGAGAGGTGGAGGTAGTAATACGAATTGGTTTCAGCGCAAGCCGTATTCCAGACCATCAGGGAGTCAATCTCAACGACCACCAGTTGGGGGAGGTACAAGTGGTAGTGGAGCTGGACAGAAAGTGGAGTTTACGCCCACATGTTTTAAGTGCGGAAAGAAAGGCCATATCTCTCCGGAGTGCACGATTAAAGGGACAGTTTGTTTTAACTGTAAACAGCCTGGGCATATGTCGAAGGATTGTACTCAGCCGGAAAGGAAACCTGCTGTTCGTTATGTTCGTGCTAATCAACAAAAGTCAGGGAGTACTCAACCGAGATCTGGAGGGCGAGTATATACTATGACGGGAACAGAAATTTCTCAATCTGATGATCTTATTCAAGGAGAAGGTGACATTGGAGGTAATCATCTGACTATGTTATATGACTCTGGTGCTACACACTCGTTTATTGCATATGATTGTGTGGAAAGATTGAAGTTGCCTGTGTCTTCTTTGAATGTTAAATTGAGTGTTTCTCACGCCTTGCTAAACCTGTGATTGCATCAAAGATATGCTTGGATTGTCTTATTGTTGTGAAGGACCGTAAGTTTTTGGTTAACTTGATTTGTTTACCTCTTGTTGAGATAGATGTAATCTTAGGGATGGACTGGTTATTTTCTAACCATATCCTTATAGATTGTGCAAGCAAAATCATAGTTTTTCCTAAGGAAGAAAAGTTTGGATTCTTAACTGCTGTTAAGGTCAAGTCTTTGTTAAGAGAGGGAGCACAGGGATATGTAGTATTGTCTTCTCTAGAGGTTAAGAATGAGAAGGATGTGACTACTATTCCTATTGTCAACGAGTTTCCAGAAGTTTTTCCTGATGACGTACTGGTTTGCCACGAGAGGAGATCGAGTTTTCAATTGATTTAGTACCAGGAGCAGGTCCTATCTCAATCGCACCGTATCGTATGTCGCCGGCGAGTTGGAGGAGCTGAAGAAGTAATTGGTGGAACTGTTGGAGAAACAGTTTGTGCGACCTAGTGTTTCACCATGGGGTGCACCAGTGCTTTTGGTCAAGAAGAAGGACGGAACTTCTCGGCTTTGTGTGGATTATCGTCAGCTGAACAAGGTGACTATCAAGAATAAATATCCGCTTCCAAGGATTGACGATTTGATGGATCAGTTAAGAGGAGCTGTGGTATTTTCTAAGATAGATCTGAGATCAGGTTATCACCAGATTCGTGTTAAGGGAGAAGATGTACCGAAAACAGCTTTTCGAACTTGATATGGGCATTATGAGTATCAGGTAATGCCATTCAAGGTGACGAATGCTCCTGCCATATTTATAGATTATATGAACAGGATTTTTCGTTCGTATCTAGACAGATTTGTCATTGTCTTTATCGATGACATTCTGATCTATTCTCAATCTAAGGAAGAGCATGCTGAACATCTTGGTATTGTTCTTCAGATTTTGAGAGAAAAACAGCTATATGCGAAGTTGGCTAAATGTAAATTCTGGTTAGAAAAAGTTCAGTTTCTAGGTCACGTAATTTCGAAAGAAGGTATTGCGGTAGACCCATCAAAACTAGAGACTGTTTTACAGTGGGAAAGGCCTAAGACAGTAACAGAAGTTCAAAGTTTTGTTGGACTTGCTGGTTATTACCGGAGGTTTATCGAAGGTTTATCGAAGATTGCTGGACCGCTTACACAGCTTACGAGGAAAAGTCAAGCTTTTGAATGGACGGAAGAACGTGAAGCCAGTTTTCAAGAATTGAAGAAGAAGTTAACAACTGCGCCGGTATTGATCTTGCCAGATTCTAAGGGAACTTTTGACATGTATTGCGATGCTTCTTACCAAGGGTTAGGATGCGTATTGATGCAAAATCGGAATGTGGTGGCATATGCTTCTCGTCAGTTGAAGATTCATGAAAGGAATTATCCAACGCACGATTTGGAATTGGCTACGGTGGTTTTTGCTCTGAAAGTGTGGAGGCATTTTCTGTATGGAGCTATTTGTTCAATGTCTTTAGTGATCACAAGAGTCTAAAGTACTTGTTTGATCAGAAAGAATTGAATATGAGGCAAAGGCGATGGTTGGAATTCTTAAAGGATTATGATTTTCAACTTCAATACCACCCAGGAAAGGCTAATGTGGTAGCTGATGCCTTGAGCAGAAAGGTGCTTAGTGTTTCGGCAATGATGATCAAGGAGGAAGAGTTAATCAATGAATTCCGAGATCTATGGTTGTCTGTGGAGTTTCTACCTGAAATATAAGGTCGTGATCATAAACAAATTTCTTGATGTTGTCCGAGATAAACAAAAGAAAGATGTGTTTTTGCAAAATGAAAGGGAATTGTTAAAGCAAGGTCATAAAGCGACGGTAGAAGAAGGGGCAGATGGAATCTTAAGGTTTAAGGGAAGAATTTGTATGCCTGATGATTCTGAATTGAAGAAGTCGATACTAGATGAAGCTCATACTAGTGACCTGAGTTTACATCCGGGGATGACTAAGATGTACCAAGACTTGAAAAGGTTGTTTTGGTGGCCAAGGATGAAGAGAGACGTAGCAAAATATGTGGAGTCTTGTCTGGTTTGTCAGAAAGCGAAAGTGGAACATCAGAGACCGGTTGGAATGTTGCAATCGTTATCTATCCCAGAGTGGAAATGGGATAGTATCTCGATGGATTTCGTTACTGGTTTGCCGAAGACGAGGAAAGGTCATGATTCAATATGGGTTATAGTCGATAGGCTTACTAAATCGGCTCATTTCTTGCCAATTAATATTAAATATTCATTGGAAAGATTAACCCAGTTGTACATCAGTGAGATTGTCAGATTACATGGTGTACTTACATGTATAGTTTCTGACAGAGATCCGAGGTTTACGTCAAGGTTTTGGCGAAGTTTGCAGGATGCTATGGGAACTAAGTTGCGACTGAGTTTGGTATATCATCCGCAGACTGATGGTCAGACAGAGAGAACTATACAGTCTTTGGAGGATCTGTTGCGTACTTGTGTTTTGGAGCAACGAGGAAGTTGGGATGAATTTTTATCTTTGATAGAATTCACCTACAACAATAGTTTTCACTCAAGTATAGGGATGGCACCCTATGAGGCATTGTGTGGAAGGAGATGTCGAACACTGTTATGTTGGTATCAAGATGGGAAAAGCATGACTGTTGGACTAGATCTTGTACAACAGACTACGGAGAAGGTGAAGATGATACAAGAGAATATGAGGACAACGCATAGCAGACAGAAAAGTTATGCGGATAAACAAAGGCGACCTCTTGAATTTGAGGAGGGTGAGCATGTGTTTCTAAGAGTTACTCCTACAACCGGTGTCGGAAGAGTTATTAAGTCTAAGAAGCTTACTCCTAAGTTTATCGGACCGTACCAGATTATTCGACGTATAGGTCCTGTAGCGTATCAGATTGCTTTACCGCCTTTTCTATCCAATTTGCATGATGTATTTCATGTATCTCAGCTCAGGAAGTATATACCGGATCCAACGCATGTTATACAACCGGATGAAGTACAATTGAAGGAGAATTTGACTTACGAGACTTTACCTGTTAGAATCGAGGACAGAAAAGTAAAGCAGCTTCGAGGAAAGATGATCGAGCTAGTGAAGGTCATATGGAATGATGTGACGGGTGATGCTACCTGGGAGCTGGAAGATAAAATGAGGGATCAGTATCCTCATTTGTTTTGAGGAACAACGAATTTCGAGGACGAAATTTTTATTTGTTGGGGAGAGTTGTAACACCCCAATTTTTAAAAAAATGTTCTGAATGTTCTGTTTGTTGTTTTTCAAGCTTTTGAGTAAAAGATCGGTGTGTCCTTATTTACTGTTTCTTGTTTTCTGTATGAAATACAAATACGTTTTTACAGGCTAAGATTTTATTTGGTCGTTTTACGTAATTTGCTTCGAGACGGTAAAATAAAAATTTTCTCAAGCTACTATTTTAATTTTTCTGGGAGATATACAGACAATTAATACTGTCTGTAATTTTATTTGAACGTTTTGGATGATTTGCTTCGTCGTGGGGAAAAATGAAAAAATGACCGTTACATCCCGATTGTACTGTTTTTAATTTTTCTATATGTTACAGTGCTTAATATTACTGTCTGTGATTTTATTTGGACTTTTTGTGCGATTTGCTTCGGGACAGGAAAATAATATTTTTCGGGCCAGGGAAAATCTTGTTTTAATTATTCAGAACTGGGGGATCTTACTAAACCCGATTCTGAATGATACTGTTGTTAATCTTTTAATTTTTAGGATTTAACTGTCAAATAAAATAATTTTGTATTATTATAATATTATTTTATTAGTCAGTATAATAAAATGACAGTGGACCCAGAAATATTTTGCAGGACCCACGTTTAGTTAAAACAGTTAACTTAGTAGCTTAATTAAGCATCATTAGTGAAAGAATTCTCTAGAACAAGTGACTAAGCTAGCTAATGACTAGGTTAATGACTAAGCTAATGACTAGGTTAGTGACTAAGGTTGGTGATAAGGCAAGGATGAACCAATGAGAGCTAAGCTTGCTAACCAAGTTTTAATCTTGACCTTTGATCCATCCTAAGGCTTGGATGAAGCCAAGCAAGGCTACACCTTGCATGGCTTGATGTTCACGGCCATTTGGCCTTTGGAGGACAAAAATCACTTCATCTTTCATGCATTTTCTCTCTTCTCTCTCTTCCAAAAATCCTAAACACCATTGAAGCTTCCTTGAAGCTAGTTTCGGCCAAACACAAACCAAGACCATCCAACCACCCAAAATTTTATCCAACCAAGTTTTCTAAACCTAAACACAATCCTAAGAACATCTCTAGTTGAGAGTTCTTGCAAAATCTTCCATTTGAAGCTTGGAAACCTACTTGGAAAATTTTACCTAGAAGGTGAAATTTCTTGTTTTCCATTTCTAAACTCTTTTTCAAAGTTCTAAGCCATGATTTCTCCATGGTTTAAGCTCTCTTTTATGGTTAGTAACTTGTAGATTTTGTTTAAGTTTGTTAGGTGATTTGAAGGAGAAAATCGAAACCTAGAAGAGGTGTGAAAGAATATTTTTGTCTTCATTTAAGGTAAGAGGAAGACAATTCTTATCATCCATGGGTGGTGGTAAGAAGATGGAGATTGATTGTTGATTGTAGAATCCATAAGGATTCCTTTGTTTGTGTTTGTTAGTAGCTTGTTTGTGTGATTGTTAGTAGCTTTCCTATTTGATGTTTGTAATAATTTGTATGATGTTGCATGTCTACAAGCTTTAAATTGCATGTCTACAAGCTTTGATAATTTGTATGTGTTAGAAATGCATGATAATGTATAGGATGTGAATAACATGCTAAGGAATGCATGAGTGTTCCAAAGAACACCACACCAAGGCTCACAGCCATTGACTAAAAGGAGAACCAAAATGTTCTCATTATTTTTCTAAAATGTAATTTAATTAACCTAGGAAAATTAACAAGAGATAGAATTGTTTAGATCAAGGAAAATGAATTTAGAAATCAAATAACACCAGTGTATATTTTGGCCAACATGCCAAACCAAATATTCATGATTTCTACAATCAATTCCAAACCATTTCCAAGTATAAAGATCCAATATATGTTAAAAAGAATTTTTCTAAAATGAGTTTCGAAGAAATAAATTGAATTGAATTAAGTTTAATCAACTAAAATTATTGATTTTACTATTAGAAAGGAAATACAATAACTTTTGAGGATTTCTAACATATAGCTCATACTTTATTTTGAAGCATGTTAGTGGTTTTCAAAAGGATTAAATTATATGGTTAAAAATTAAGTAAATAGAATTTTTACGAAAAAATTAGGAAACCATTAATATAATTTTCTAAGCAAAATACTGTCAATTTTTAGTAAAAATGGGCAAATAAGATAGAAAAGATGTCCAAAAGATAGTATACGGTATGGAAAATATTTTACATAGTTTAAACATATTATTTATTATTTCTGTTGATTTAAACAGTAATTTTTGAGGGATTTGGACAAGAAAATGATTTAAAAATCTTACGCGATTGAGAAAACGTATTAAAAATCTTACGCAATTTGCAAAAACAGCAAAATATGTTTACGCGATTTGAAAACGTTTGTAAAAACGACGAGATTGTGAAAACACGATAAAATTTCTATGCGATTGATCAAAACGGTATTTTCTGTATTTTTCTGCTGTAGGGCTATGAGGTGAACCCGTACAGGCTTTGAAACGATTTGTCGGTGGGACTTATCGTATCTTTTTATCTTTGAGGATATATTTTTATTGAGGGTATTCGGTAATTTCTCATATATTGAGTTTATGCCAATGTTTGGTGGATTGGTTGACGAGGTGAATCACATCGTGTTGTCGATGCGATAAATGTAGTGTGGTTCATTGTCTTTATGAACTTGGAGACGTTAGTGTACGGGATCCCATATATGGACAGTCGGTCGCTCCGCTGGGCCGTGGTAACCGATAGCACGCTAATGGACTCGACACGCACTATTTTTAATCGAGATTTTGTAAAGTCTAATAGTACATTGCCTGTAGTGCCACAACGTGAGACCGTGAACTACACCACGCCTTGGATGGTGGATTCCATGTAACGTGGGGCTATAGACGCAATGTGTGACAGCGCAATAGTTTGGTTGGGCAGCCGTGGTACTAATAGATTTTGCGGGTCATTCTCTCTCTGATATCTGTATGTGTTTAGCTCCATGGAGTAGGATCGTGTCATATTGTATATGGTTATATCTTGAATATTATTTTATTTTATCTGTTTATTTTATTTGGTTATTATTATGATAATTTGTCTATTTCTTATTTTATTTTATCGTGGTATTATTTTATACGTGATATTATCTTATTTGTGATATTATTTTATCGTGATATTATGTGTTGTTGTGATACTAGTCTGTTATTAATTACTGTTATAGCTTTTCATAGTGCATGAACTGTATATTTGTTGATTGTCATTTTCTTATTTGCCATGTTTGTGATGATTTTAGATTGTCTTACCTCTTTATTGTATGTGTTTTCTGTATATTTATTTACGTGGTAAAGAGTTTGAGGAAGAGGAACGACCTCTTGAGATTTTGTATCCCGAGGAGGAAGAGGAGTGAAGAAGTCGAAGATCGATCGACGACCAAGAACCATCTGATCATCCATATCCATTGGACTGATTTGCTTGGGTATGGTGGTGCCAGGATTTTTGGATTTTGTGACACTCGAGTTTCACGGTGGATCGTTAGCTTGACATCTATGGGGAGATAAAGACTCAGTGACGTACGTGGGACGGCTGACTGTGTCCCTACGTCATATGTTTGATGGAGAGCCAGTGATGATGACGACTGTGTTTCTGCACTTAGAGTTGCCTTTATCTCTTAGGCGTCATTGGGGTGGTGTGTCCACTGAGCCTAGTGAGATGACTATCGTATCGACTGCGCGGTCTCGTTTCTACCGAGTGTCGAGGCATCCTGGATATTTTATCTTCTGATGAGTTTCCTGAGAGTGATCCATCAGAGGATTAAATGTTTATGATGTGTATTTTTGGGCGCGTCTGCGTATGTATATATTGACTCTTTACTGTTTCTGTTTACTGCTTATGTTTAAATATTTGTAGTTGTAGTTGTAAATTATTTGTATAACTTATAATTTGGACCATATGTATATTATGAGTGATGTTGTTCTGTTTATTTTATGTTTTCACATTATTTTATTTAATAATATTCTGTTTAACAGGAAATATTTTTACAACCCATATTAGTACTAACAAATGTTTTACAACTTGGGTAGATTCTATTTATCTTTCTTTTATTTTTTTTATATATGTGACATCCCCACAAGGGTGTTACACGCTGAGCGGAGCCAGGGAAATGAGATATTTTCTCCGCGAACCTTGAACTATGGCAACGTCGACGGGGGATCTTACTAAACCTGAGGCCGGACACAATTTACAACTGTCGACTGTCGACTGTAACTATTATCCATTGGATAATAGCATGTAATAAAAATCCTATCACCTTATCCCAGTGTAATCTACTTTATAACTAATCAAGTCAATTTAATTCAAATTTGAACACTATTCAAGAAGCTTCTTTGAGAAGCTTTGACCCAAGATGACCACAATGCCCTTGGCTTACATGAGAAGCTAGCAATTCCCTCTCTCCTCTCTCTCAATGCCGCGGCAACCACTTGGCCAAGGGGGGGGAATTGGTTTCATTCACTTAACCAAAACACTCTAAACTATCTCACTTTAACCTAATTGCTTATCTCTCTAGAAACTTCATCTTCTTCCTTGCTCTCCCTTCTCTCTAGAACCTCCATAGCCACACGAAAATTGCAGCCCCTCTTCCTCTCATTTTTCTTCTCTTTTCTCTTCATCAATCACATTTCCTTACTCTCCATCACCATCTCTACCACTTTTATTTACAAAGTTTCACCAAAATCTTCTATTTCCTCTTCCTCTCCATTTCGGGTTTCCTCTTCCACCCACACCATTTTCATTTTCTTGCTTCACTAATCCCATTCTTAGCTTCTCTTCATCATTCTAAGTCTTTTTCCTTTCATACCCTACTTCAAAATCCTTCATCTTCACCATCCTTCTTCAAGAACAAAGTTTGAGACTTTAAGGTAAAAATCACAACTTTCTTCTCTTCTCTTCTCCTTTGCGTGTTCCAAGACCATTTTCATGGTCAAGGATGCTTTCCTTTTCAAGTTATGGTGTTGATTCTTTGAGGTTGTTTTCTAGGGTTTTGAGGAGCCAAAACCGAGATCACAAGGAGCACTTTGGAGGCCATTTTCGTGTTCTCCTCTTTGGTAAGAGGGAGATCACTCTATTCAACCTATAATGGTGGTTGGAAACTTGTTCATTTAAGGATTTGTGAGAAACCCTAATATGGGTTACTCTTCTAATTTTGTTGTCTTCTATTTGGTTCTTTACATTTATATTACTTTCTTTAATTTTTCTATGGATTTGATCTTGAATATGTTGTAATAATTCTAATGGGTTGGAATTAATGAAATTGAGACAAAAGCCCCTTGCCATGTGCAAGGAGGCTCACGGTCAAGTCCCCATTGGTGGGGTGGAAATGCTTAAAATTTTTGTAACCTAATTGATTGGTGATAATTGAGTGGACAAGGACTAATGGAAGAAGAAAGAAAAGAAAATTTAGACCCCTAGCCCTATGATGGCTCACGGCCATGGGAAAGGAAAGTGGTGGAAGTTTGTGACTTGAATGAAAAAAAATTTGGTAATTGGATAGTAGAAGACAATTAGGGATTCATAATGCGTAAAGATAATTAATCAAAGACTAAATTGGTATCTTGGAGAATTTTATCTAAGAGAAAGAACATGAGTGTGTGAGTTTGGAAGGACTTGAAGTAAACACTTAAAGTGGATTAAAAGCAAGATACTAATACATAAAAATGAAATCAAACATTGAACTTGAGAACCTAATGAGAACCATGGTTTTGACCTAATTAAGATGGAAATAAATTGACTTCGATGAACTAATGGGATTAAAAGAATTAGTGGTAATGAATTAATGCCTATTGTGGTGAAAGAATGAAGATCAAAGATTCTTGAATGCCATGGATATAAGGAATTAAAGTGACCCAAAGTTGTCACATTAAATCAATATCATGTAACTTGATAAAGTGGAATCCATAATGTGGACCACAATGACGAATGAAAAATTAGGAATTGGTATTGATATAGAATTTGACTCTATGCTATGGTGGACCCCTATGTGGGATAGACATTTGATAGATATGGATTATAAAAACACCTTGAGGAGATGACATCAATGAGTGAATTTGTGTACGTATATATGTATATATATACCATTATGAAGTATTGTGATGAGCATACGTGATTTGACATTGTGTCATCATGCATATGTGTTATCCGTTGGACATTGTTAGAAAGGCTGTAAGTGCCCAAGAGTTTGAATAACACCTATGTACGGGTTCGAATAGACTAAGCATAGGTGTCATATGTTGCTGACCCTGGGGGCGTCGGGGTGTGGGTGTCTTACAATAGACAGTGGTAGCTCCACTGGGGCCGTGGGATAGACCAATGCGACACACCGATGATCCTGTCTGAGATGTTGTCCTATATCGCGATCAACTGTCGAGGTACCATGTATAAGCCATTGCACAAACTTTTTATGAACTAAAACACACAGTATTTTTAAAGGCTAACGATATACTGGTATTACTCCTTGATCATTCACTCCGAAAATGTTTATGTCTAGCTCCATGGAGTAGGGTTTTTAATACACTTTTGCATTGTGAACTGTCACTCGCATAACTCATGAGCATTAATAACTGTGAAACATGGTTACTATTATTCCTATAATAATTGTTGGTTACTTGAACTGTTGACTGCCGATGGTATCTTTGTTATGGAAGTTGTTATTCTGCTTTTGCTGTAAATTACAATACTATTGTGATTAAATGTACAAACTGTGTTATATGTGGGCGTCTAATGCCGTTTAGTTTCTTGCTGCTATTATTGGTAATGAATGACGAGTATCTTACCTCTTTACTGTATATTCTGCCATTGTGTATTATCATATGGTTGTCCGAAGACGTTCGTGAGGAGGACAAGGAAACCACTGAGATTTAGGATTTCTGGCCGTATCTTGACTGAGATCGTGGTTGTTGAGAATGTCGTCTCGCCCCCGTGGATTCTTTGGCTATGTGCAGATCAACTTTCATGGTGGTCCGGATTGCTGGCATATCAATGTACAGACTGACCGTTGCATTTATCATGGCGAGCTGACTGTGTCCTTAGCGTAGGGACGTTATGACGCGTCCATTTTTGTTTTCCATGCTTTTGTATGGCTGGAATTTTACCTGCCTGTGAGAGACATGTGGGTGGATATGTATTACACCCCACGTGATGACTCATTCTTGCCTACTGCTCGGGCTCCCGCCCGTTGCTCTGTCGCTCTGATGGATGTTTCGTTGGACGAAGAGGACCTCGAGGAGGACCCATCTACGGTTCCTTCTCGATCTCGTCAGTCTTAGGGACTGTTTTCTATCGGCAGCTACTGATGGCTGTCTGTTTATTTTTGTGGGAGCCTGACGTGTTATTAGATTGATGGGTATATACATATATTATATCTCTTGGGGTGGGTATACATTTTGCTTTTTGTGCATATTTTGGAAATGTAATTAATATAGGCTTGTACGTACAATTATGACAATGTATTTCTGATGTATGGTTTAATTTTGTTGATTGTACTATAACTGTTCAATGTTTAGAATTTCGCTACAACAGGGATTTTCTAATTTACTCTTGTACTACTTATAAGGACTTACAAAAAAAAATAATGTAGTGAAAGTTTTAAAATAAATTGAACAAGCATTAATACACCGGGTTATGGAATTCAAAACCAACACTATTTTTCGCAATATAATTTACTTTATGTTTTACGATTATATAGAAATATAATAGTGTGACGTTCCTTCTTCGCGAGTATTGGATTAGAAAAAGGGGCATTACATTGTCTTAGTATCAGAGTTCCCGGTTATGTTTTCTTTTGGGTCATGTGGTTTTAGATTATCTTGTTTGTGCTGTGTGATTCTTTGTGATTTTCCATTGTTTGGTATTCGTAAGGATACATCTGACTTTCTCTGTGTTTTGCGTAGTTTGATTTGAAAGAAGTGATGGCTCGTAGAGGCGATATAGCTGCTGCTATTGAAGCGATACAAAAGATGGCTAAGGCAATGCTATAACAGAACCAGCAGACAGCTCAACAACAGGCTAGAGCTACATAACAGCTAGAAGCTATGACAGATGCTCAGAACTTAGAGGGATTTCGTCGTGCAAACCCTCCGTAGTTTAAAGGCGAGTTTGATTCAGAGAAAGCTACATTGTGGATTCAAGAGCTGGAGAAAATATTTAATGGCATGAACTGTGCTGATGATAGGAAGGTGACCTATGCTGCATTTATGCTGATGGGAGATGCGGAGCATTGGTGGATTGGAGAACAAAGGCTGCTACAACCAGTAAATAGTGATAACTTGGGAGGTGTTTAAAGAAAGGTTCTTGAACAAGTATTTTCCTGAAAGTGCTAGGCACGCGAAAGAAATGGAATTTTTGGGTTTGCGACAAGGAGGTATGACTATTAGCGAATATGCTGCCAAGTTCGAGAGCTTGTCGAGGTTTTCGACCTATTTTCAACATCAACCAAATGAGATCTGGAAGTGCCGGAAGTTTGAAACAGGCCTGAGACATAATGTCAAGAGGATTGTCATAGCTCTAAAGATCACTCAGTTTTCCGAGCTACTTGACACATGCTGTCGATTGGAAAGTTTGGACCAAGCAGGAGATGCGAGAAACAGAAATTTTGGGCCAATTCAGTCCCAAAGAGGAGGTGGTGGCAACGCAAGTCGTTATCAAAAGAAGCCCTATTCCAGACCATCTGGAAGTCAACAGCAACAAAGACCACAGGGAGGAAGCCCAATTGGAAGTCCAGGAAGGACGAGTTAGAATGTGGCGTCTACTCTGAGGTGTATGAAGTGCGGAAAGGAGCACTTTACAAGAGATTGCACAATCAAAGGAATTATTTGCTTTTGGTGCGGGAAACCTGGTCATATTTCTCGAGACTGTAACCAGACCAAGGCGGAACCATTCGTCAGTGCGGCTAGAACCTCTAAACCACAGGCTGGAGGTAAAGTCTACACCCTGGGTGGTGCTGAGGCCTCTAAATTCGAGGATCTGATACAAGGAGAAGGTATCATTGAAGGTAATCTTTTAATTGTACTGTATGATTCTAGTGCGACTCATTCTTTCATCTCATATGACTATGTGAAAAGACTTAGTTTACCTGTGTCTTCTTTGCCATTTGATTTGATTGTTTCGACTCTTATTGCAAAACCTGTCGTTACTGCTAAAGTCTGTCTAAGTTATCCTTTAGTTGTGGAAGGTCGAATCTTTTCTGTCAATTTGATCTGTTTACCATTATCTCAATTAGATGTGATATTAGGAATGGATTGGTTACCTGCTAACCATATCCTGTTAGACTGTTCTAGAAAAACAATAGTTTTTCCTTTGGATGAGAATTCTAGACTTTTGACTGCCAACTAAGTGAAAGCTTTCTTGAAAGAAGGAGCTCAAGGATACATGCTGATATCTTCTTTAAAGGTCGAGAGTGAAGTTGACGTGGACGCAATTTCTATTGTACGAGAATTTCCTGAAGTTTTCCTTGATGATGTACCTGGCTTACCACCAGAATGAGAAGTTGAATTCGCTATTGACTTGGTACCTGGAGTTAGACCAATTTCCATAGCGCCTTACAGTATGTCACTAGTAGAGTTAGTGGAACTCAAGAAGCAGCTGGAAGAGCTTTTGGAGAAGCAATTTGTGAGACCCAGTGTATCACCTTGGGGAGCACCTGTGTTGTTGGTTAAGAACAAAGATGGTACTTCGAGGTTATGCGTGGATTATCATCAGTTGAACAAAGTCACGATTAAGAATAAGTACCCATTACCGAGGATAGATGACTTGATGGACCAATTAAAGGGAGTAGCCATGTTTTCAAAGATCGATCTGTGATCGGGTTATCACCAAGTCACAGTGAAAGTGGAAGATATTCCCAAGACGGCTTTTCGTACTCGTTATGGACATTACGAGTATTTGGTAATGCCTTTCGGTGTGACTAATGCACCTGCGATATTTATGGACTATATGAATAAGATCTTTCATCCTTATTTAGACAGATTTGTCGTTGTTTTTATTGACGATATCTTGATCTATTCCCAAAATCAAGAGGATCATGCTAAACATCTCAGCATAGTTCTCCAGATTTTAAAAGAGAAAGAGCTATATGCAAAATGTATGTGGTCCTTTGATCTGAAATCACTACGATTCCTACATGAGGGGTTGTGTGTTTTAATGCCATCAAACGTCATCAGTAACAAGATGATTATAAAGTTGGTTATTAGACATACTGCGATACATGTGGAGGGATGTGAGTGACCTATATGAGATTTGTCCCTCCTACATAACAGGAGTGATATCTTTGGGCCTCCTGATTGAGTGAGACTACGAAATGCATGACCATACTCAAATGAGTCAATATGAGATATTGATCTCATTTGTTATTACTATGTCTACTCGGGAATTAGGAAACTGAAGATTAAACTAAACAAGGGTGACACGTTCCATGCCTTGTGTTCAATGTGGATATCTAGACAAAGGGACTAAACTACATGGAAACATTGGTCACGGATAGGTTATGTCAAGTCACTGACATTCTCATTACTTGGGTAGTAGTGATGTGTTGCTAGATACCGCTTACTGTTTGTAATATTAAAATGAGATTTTAATATTACTACCAACGTTATGAGAACCTGTAGGGTCGCACACTTAGAGCAGACTAAATTGGAGCAATAAGGATCTAAGTTGGACTTGGATTCAATTGTGGGCCTAACTTATGATAGATGGGTTTAGGGTTGCACTGACTTACCTTGCTACTGCTCACACTCACTTAAGGCAGCCATTATTATAAATAGTACTGCTAAGGGGGCTGCTACATACGTTACATCACAACCCTAGCCGCACCTAAGAAAGTGAGTGAGAGACAGAGAAATGTTTTCTTCTCTTCTATTCGTAGCTAGCACCGCAAAACAGAGGCATGACTCCTTTTTGCAAGTCTGTTCGTGTGGATACCGCAGAAACATCATCGCTATTACGATGCTGGTGATTCACCTCGCTTGTATTTATCACGCTTCAAGAGGTAAACTTTTAAAACTCAGATTATGGACTTTTCGCATGGATCCTGTGAGGGAATTCTATTATTCTGCTGCGAGATATTTTGATCCGCAATTCCCAATAGTGGTATCAAAGCCACTTGCAAAACCATGATTCGTTTTTTCTGCTTTTCTTGTTATATGCGATAACATGATTCATTGCTTTCTTTTCATAAAAGATATGATCTTTATATGTTATTTCTGAAATCGAAATAATGATGTATGAAACCGTGTTCTGTTTGATCTGTTGTTTACAAAACATGTTGATGTTTTTGAAACCATGAAGATGTTCACATGTTTTTGTGAAAAACTGTTTTGAAAGCTTTCTGTTTCTGCGTTTTTCTGGTATATATATATATATATGTAATTGGCTAGCTAACATGGAAAATAGTTTTGATGATAGCAAACATGATGAAGATGATGTATAGTTCAAGTACCAAGAGTGAGCATTGCAACAAGAAAGCAAAGATCTCATTTATGCTCAACTCAAGGAGAAGAAGGTTTTGATAACAACAAAATCATGTCAAAGACCAAGTCCAAAGGAAGATTAAATGGTATAGCTTATAGGACTTAGGGTCTTTTTGTAAGAAGCCTTCTAGATATCTCAAATATGTTTTCAAATATTTAAAAATGATTTTCACATGTTAAAATACCAAACAAATAAGTTTTGAAGGTCTAGTTATGATGGTAGTTCAAATTTATGAAAAATAGCAAAGTTTGAGTTTTGAAAATCTGACCTTTGGTTACTTTTTTGATCATAACTTTCAAAATAATTTGGTTTTTGTTTTGAAACTTATTTCATTTGAAAATAGACTCAAATATCTTTCCAATGACTGGTCATTTGCTTTAAACGGATAAGAAATGAAGAAGTTATGACCATTTAAAGTTAGATTTCAAAATCAGAGTAGTGTATTCGAATACACCACATAGGTATTCGAATACCACACCCCAGAAAAGTTTCCAGAACGTGTTTTTAAGGATCTATTCGAATACCTAAAGGGGTATTTGAATACCACAACACAGAAAACATTCCAAAACATGTTTTTGAAGGATCTATTCAAATACCAAGTAAAGTATTCGAATAACACAACCCAGAAATCACATAACAACTATTTTCTGGAGCTTTTAATGAGTGAAAAATTAATACCCAATGGCTCTTTTTCTTGGAACACTATAAATACATGGTTTTGGTCATCTTTTACACTATGCCCAATGATCTGAATCATTCTTTGCTTGTGCTAAAACGTGGTTTTCAATTTTATATATTTTCTGTGCTCTTTTTGCCAAAAACCTTGAGATATCCTAAGAGAGCTTCCTAGTGCTTCAAATTGTAACATTTGCTCTAAGTGAGAGTTTTTATTCTTCTATTTTCTACTTTTGTAAAAGGGTGAGGTATCCCTTAGTGAATTTGTGAGAGTGAGGTATCCCTTGTTGTAAAGAAGGTGAGGTATCCTTCAAAGGGGGTGAGGTATCCCTCTAGTATATAGGGTGAGGTATCCCTATTATGTAAAGGTTGCAAGCACCTGTTTTAAGCTTGTATTGAATAGTAAAAAATCTCGAACTGTGTTTCGGGGACTGGACGTAGGCCACAAGTGGTTGGTGGTCGAACCAGGATAAATATCGTGCCTACTTTTCCTCTCCTCTGTCTCTTTATTTTCAGCAATTTATTTATTCTTGCTTAATTGTTTATTTACTATTCTTAGGCATTTTATCATCTTTACATATATTCTTTATATTGCTTCAAGAAATTTGTATTAAAAAGAGTTTGTGAAAAAGTTTTTAATTACTCAATTCACCCCCTCTTGAGTACTGAAGCCACTTGGGTAACAAATATATATATATATATATATATATATATATATATATATATATATATATATATATATATATATGTGTGTGTGTGTGTGTGTGTGTGTGTGTGTGTGTGTGTGTGTGATATGTATGATTATGCGAAAACTGTTTTGAATGCTTTTTGTTTCTGTATATTTTCTGTATAAATGCGATATATACACAGCAGCGCGACACAAGGTTTTGGAAACCTTGTTTCCGTTTTACGGCAGCTATGAAGTTTCCTCATGACATGAAGTGTTCATGTCTTCATGCATTTTGGAAACCTTGTTTCTGAATAGGTGATGGCAGCTGTGAGGAACCCCTACGGCACATGAAGCGTTCACGTGTTTGCGGGCCTTAGGGTTCAAGTGTTGTTGCCCTAGCCATCACAGAGGCAGAAGGGGTCCGACTCGAATTTTTGTTCAAGTAACCAGTGGTGGTATATGAATGAAAAATTTTGGACCGGGGCGCTGCCCCTGCACCCCGCAAGGGCCGGCCTCCCCTTGACCCCACCCGCTGATCGGGCAGCGGGATCCCTGTCGGGGCGCTGCCCCGAACCCCGTTGCGTGGTGTGTGATATTCGAAAGCACGATATTCAAAACCGTTTTTATAATTCACAAAATAATAATGTGTTATTGCTTTGTGTTTATGTATTCTTAGATATGCATGGTGCATGGTTATGACCTTAGTCTTTATTTTATGCTATTTTGGTTATTTTAAATATGACCTGCGTGTCATGCCTTTCTCTCTACATTCTAATTGTACATTCTCTTCTCATCTAACTCCCCTCAAATGTAAAAGAGGTTTCTATATAATGTAATCTTGATGTGGAGGCAAGGAGACGGCATCAAGTGAGGACGTTGGTGGGAGACGCTTGGTGAAACTGGCATTAGTTAATGCTACTCTCTTAGAGGCCATAACCATGTTACGTTTATTATATGCTTTATATGTATGAGATGCATGGATGGTGTTTATGGTATATTAAACAAGTTTAATAAATAGTGAGATCTAATAATAAAATTCCCTCAAAGAAAATATTAAGTCATTATGTGATGCCTTCCAATGCACGGTACTCGTCAAGGCTAATATCGATCAAGTGTAGGTCTGCCAAAGCAAGGTGCCTTTATCTATATTAGTAAGATGCGATGGGATAAGAGTAATATCCAACTGCTAACCATTGGGTCTGACTTAACTAGGCCATTTCAATAGGATTGAAGGCTTAGAGGTATGAAGTTGGGCTTTAGTCCATTAGATGGATTAGAATAAGTATTATTCACCCAACTATCCAAGAGTTGCATGTGATGTAATTGGAAAGAGTTTCCTACCTAAATAACTGAATTTTGGGTGATCAGCCAAAGCTGACTCAAAGCTAGGTGAAATATGGATCTTGGTCCACTAGGAAATCTTTCGATGGGATTTTCTGAGTCAATGTTGAGGGTCATTGATTTGAATAAAATAGTGGGAGACGTATTTAATTAAAGACCTTGTTAAATATGTTTATGGCATGATACTTATATTTTGCATATTTCTATTGATAGATTACCATGGCAACAAACACATCAAGTAACTTATCATTGCGATCAGTCCTTGAGAAGGACAAGTTGTCTGGGACAAATTTCCTAGACTGGTACAGGAACTTGAGGATTGTCCTTAAGCAAGAGAAAAAGTTGTATGTTTTAGAACAGCCTATTCTTGAGCCACCTACTACTAATGCCCCTAGAGCTGAAAGAGATGCTTATAAGAAGCATCAAGATGATGCCTTGGACGTCGGATGTCTAATGCTAGCCACCATGAACTCTGAGCTCCAAAAGCAACATGAGAACATGGATGCCTACGATATGATTGTACACCTCAAAAAGCTCTATTAAGAGCAGGCTAGACATGAGAGATACGAGATCTCTAAAGCACTATTTCAGTGCAAACTGGTAGAAGGAAGCCCTGTTGGTGCTCATGTACTCAAGATGATTGGGTACATTGAAAACCTAGAGAGACTTGGTTTTCCTTTGGGCCAAGAGTTGGCCACTGACTTAGTCCTGTAATCGTTGCCAGATAGTTTTAGTCAATTTGTCATAAACTACAACATAAATGAAATTGACAAAACACTACCAGAGCTGCTAAGCATGTTGAGAACTGCTAAGCAGAACATAAACAAAGGCAAAGGAAAGGCCATAATGATGGTCCATAAGAATAAGGGCAAGAAACAGCAGAAAAAGCCCCAGGACAAGTAGAAGGGTAAGGGCAAGGAAAAGTCCAAGCCTAGCACTTCTGGGTTGAAACCAGTGGGTGGAGTGGCTAAGGAAGGTACATGCTTCCACTGCTATCAGATCGGACATTGGAAAAGGAACTGTGCCAAGTACCTAGAGGAGCTCAAGAAGAAGAAGGGAAGTGAGGCTTCCACTTCAGGTATTTTTGTTATAGAAGTCAATTTATCTACTTCTGCATCGTGGGTATTAGATACTAGATGTGGATCTCACATTTGTATAAATGTGCAGGATCTAAAGAGTAGTAGACCATTGACTAAGGGCGAAGTCGACTTACGAGTGGGAAATGGAGCAAAGGTTGCTGCACTAGCCGTAGGGACTTATTTATTAGCTTTGCCAATTGGGCTTGTAATTGAATTAGATAATTGTTATTTTGTGCCTGCTATTAGCAGGAATATCATTTCTATTTCTTGTTTGGACAAAAAGGGTTTTACTTTTATAATTAAGAACAAAAGTTATTCTCTTTATTTGAATGATATTTTCTATGGTAGTGCACATTTGAGTAATAGACTTTATGTCCTTGATCTTGAAACGCCCATTTATAACGTAAATACAAAGAGGTTCAAGTCAAATGATATGAACTCGACTTATCTCTGGCATTGTCGTTTGGGCCATATAAATGAGAAACGCATTTCCAAACTCCATAAAGATGGATTCTTGGACTCGTTTGATTACGAATCATATAAGACATGTGAATCTTGTTTATTGGGAAAGATGACTAAGGCCCCATTCACTGGACAAGATGAAAGGGCTAGTGATCTTTTGGGCCTTATACATAGTGATGTATGTGGGCCACTAAACACACTAGCTAGAGGCGGTTTTCAATATTTCATTACATTTACTGATGATTTCAGTCGATATGGATTTGTATATCTTATGAAGCACAAATTAGAATCCTTTGAAAAGTTCAAAGAGTTTAAGAATGAAGTACAAAACCAACTTGGCAAAAGTATTAAAATCCTTCAATCAGATCGAGGAGGTGAATACTTAAGCCAACCGTTTGATGATCATCTGAAAGAGTGTGGGATAATATCTCAACTCACTCCTCCTGGAACACCACAATGGAATGGTGTTTCTGAAAGGAGGAACCGGACTTTGTTGGACATGGTCCGATCCATGATGAGTCATGCAGACCTTCCAGGCTCCTTTTGGGGACATGCTCTGTTAACAGCAAATTTCACACTTAACTGCGTTCCATCTAAATCGGTTCAACAGACACCATATGAGATATGGACTGGGAGACGACCCAGTATGTCTTTCATGAAGATTTGGGGTTACGAAGCTTATGTGAAACGTCAAGTTTCTGATAAGCTTGGCCCTAAATCAGATAAATGCTTCTTTGTAGGGTATCCCAAGAAAACCAAGGGATACTATTTCTATAATCCTACTGAGGGCAAAGTGTTTGTCGCACGGACTGCTGTATTCCTAGAAAAGGAGTTTATCTCCAAAGGAATCAATGGGAGGAAAGTAGAACTTGAAGAAATTCAAAGTTCACAGAGTAGCAGCGAACCAATGGTGGAAATAGAGCATCCTCCACAAGTCATTGTGGAACCACAATCTGCTCTAGTAGCACAAGACCCACGTAGGTCTAACAGGATACGTCATCAACCAGAGAGATATGGATTTCTTATGACTCAGCAAGGTGACGTATTGCTCATGGATCAAGATGAGCCTGTGACTTACCAGGAAGCCATTATTGGCCCAGAATCTGAAAAATGGCTTGAGGCTATGAGATCTGAAATGGAATCCATGTATGCCAACCTGGTATGAACCTTGGTTGACCCACCTAAAGGGGTAAAACCCATTGGGTGCAAGTGGGTTTTTAAGAAGAAAACCGACATGGATGGTAATGTGCATACCTTTAAGGCGCGATTGGTGGCTAAAGGTTTTAAGCAAATTCATGGTGTAGACTATGATGAGACTTTTTCCCCAGTTGCGATGCTTAAATCCGTTCGGATCGTGCTTGCTATTGCAGCATACCATGATTATGAAATCTAGCAAATGGATGTCAAAACTGCTTTTCTTAATGGAAATCTTCTCGAGGATGTGTACATGACACAACCTGAGGGTTTTGCCACTCCACAAGATGCTAGAAAGGTATGCAAGTTGCAATGATCTATTTATGGATTGAAGCAAGCTTCCAAAAGCTGGAATCTTCATTTTGATGATACAATCAAACAGTTTGGTTTCATCAAGAATGAAGAAGAATCTTGTGTCTATAAGAAGGTTAGTGGGAGCACAGTTGTCTTTCTAGTATTGTATGTAGATGATGTACTACTAATTGGAAATGACATCCCTACCCTACAATCTACAAAGACTTGGTTAGGGAGTGCTTTTCTATGAAGGACTTGGGCGAAGCCACCTATGTATTAGGTATAAGGATCTATAGAGATAGATCGCAGAGATTACTTGACCTAAGTCAGAGTATATACATAGACAAAGTGTTAAGACGGTTTAACATGCATGAATCCAAGAAAGGACTCTTGCCTATGTCGCATGGTATAAGCCTATCTAAGGCTCAATCCCCTTCCACCCAGGATGAGAAGGATCGTATGAGTAAGATTCCATATGCATCTGTAATTGGATCTATCATGCATGCCATGTTATGTACTCGACCAGACATCTCATATGCTTTGAGCATGACGAGTAGGTACCAGTCTGATCCTGGTGAAAGTCACTGGAGTGCTGTCAAGAACATCCTTAAGTACTTAAGAAGGACTAAGGATTCGTTCTTGGTATATAGAGTCGAGGAGGAACTAGTTGTAAAGGGTTACACTGATTCTAGCTTCCAAACCGATAAGGACGACTCCAGATCACAATTGGGTTTTGTTTATTACCTGAATGGTGGGGCTGTGAGCTGGAAGAGTTCAAAGTAGGAGACAACCATTGATTCTACCACAGAGGCTGAGTACATTGCTGCCTCCAATGCAACAAAGGAGGCCATTTGGATTAGAAAGTTCATTATTGAGCTTGGTGTAGTTCCTAGCATTGTGGACCCAGTGGACCTCTATTATGATAATAATGGAGCCACTGCACAAGCTAAGGAGCTCAGATCTCACCAGCGATCCAAACATATACTTAGGCGTTTCCATCTCATTCGAGAAATCATTGATAGAGGAGATGTGAAGATATGTAGAGTACCAACAGATGATAACATTGCTGATCCACTGACGAAGCCTCTTGCACAGCAGAAGCATGAGGGTCACACTAGGTCTTTAGGCATTAGAAATATCCCTGATTGGCTCTAGTACAAGTGGGAGATTGTTGGTGTATGCCCTAGTGGCTAATACATTTTATCTATATTTACATACATTGTATTATGTTATTTTTGATATATGAGGCATTTCATTTATTATATTCTTTTTTGGTAGACATAATAAAGTCCTTAGAATAGTAAGTTTGATACTATAGGACATCAAGTGGATGACTTGATCATGAGATCCTATTAGATAAAATACTATTCTTAAATGTCCCTAGTCAAGTATTATTGTTAGTTAGGACAACAATAATGCATTGAGACTAGTGTGTGCGTAGACTGATGACCACATCTCACGGGTCATGGATATGAGATATCAAGTCTACATATGGATACATATTAGAGTAATGATGTATTGGACAGACCCGCCATGAGAACGCTACGTGGATCGTTACGTGAGTGTCATAAGCGATTCTCATAAGTGATAATGGTGTATATGGTCCTTTGACCTGAAATCACTATGATTCCTACATGAGGAGTTGTGTGTTTTAATGCCATCAAACGTCATCAGTAACAAGATAATTATAAAGTTGGTTATTAGACATACTGCGATATATATGGAGGGATGTGAGTGACCTAGATGGGATTTGTCCCTCCTACATAACAGGAGTGATATCTTCGGACCCCCTGATTGAGTGAGACTACGAAATGCATGGCCATGCTCAAATGAGTCAATATGAGATATTGATCTCATTTGTTATTACTATGTCTACTCAGGAATCAGGAAACTAAAGATTGAACTAAACAAGGGTGACACGTTCCATGCCTTGTGTTCAATCTGGATATCTGGACAAAGGGACTAAACTACACGGAAACATTGGTCACGGATAGGTTATGTCAAGTCACTGACATTCTCATTACTTGGGTAGCAGTGATGTGTTGCTAAATACCGCTCACTGTTTGTAATATTAAAATGAGATTTTAATATTACTACCAATGTTATGAGAACCTGCAGGGTCGCACACTTAGAGCAGACTAAATTGGAGCAATAAGGATCTAAGTTGGACTTGGATTCAATTGTGGGCCTAACTCATGACAAATGGGTTTAGGGTTGCACAGCTTACCTTACTACTACTCACACTCACTTAAGGCAGCCATTATTATACTACTAAGGAGGCTGCTACATACGTTACATCACAACCCTAGCCGCACCTAAGAAAGTGAGTGAGAGATAGAGAAAGGTTTTCTTCTCTTCTATTCGCAGCTAGCACTGCGAAACAGAGGCGTGACTCCTTTTTGCAAGTTTGTTCGTGTGGATACCGCAGAAACATCGTCGCTATTACGGTGTTGGGGATTCACCTTGCTTATGTTTATCACGCTTCAAGAGGTAAACTTTTAAAACTCGGATTATGGACTTTTCGCATGGATCCTGTGAGGGAATTCTATTATTCCGCTGCGAGATATTTTGATCCGCAATTCCTAACACAAAATTATCCAAATGTGAGTTTTGGCTGGATGAAGTGAAATTCTTGGTTCATGTGATCTCAAAGGAAGGAATTACTATAGATCCTTCAAAGGTAGAAGCTATGCTACAGTGGGAAAGGCCAACGACGGTGACGGAAATCCAAAGCTTTGTTGGATTAGCCGGATACTACTGGAGGTTTATTGAAGGATTTTCAAAAATCGCTGGACCATTCACTCAACTCACCAGGAAGAACCAAGCATTTGAATGGACAAATGCTTATGAAGGAAGTTTCCAAGAGCTGAAAAAGAGACTAACTACTTCACCTGTGTTAGTTTTACTTAATCCAACTGAACCATTTGAAGTGTACTGTGACGCTTCATATCAAGGTTTGGGATGCGTTCTTATGCAAAATGGAAAAGTGGTGGCTTATGCCTCAAGACAATTACGAGTGCATGAGAAGAACTACCTAACACATGATTTGAAGTTAGTTGCCGTGGTATTTGCCTTGAAAATATGGAGACAT
Source organism: Ormosia emarginata (assembly GCA_029884605.1). Classification (NCBI taxonomy): domain Eukaryota; kingdom Viridiplantae; phylum Streptophyta; class Magnoliopsida; order Fabales; family Fabaceae; genus Ormosia; species Ormosia emarginata. Next base: position 23,339,483 of record JAQQTP010000061.1, read on the forward strand.
TATCTGTATGGAGCGACGTTCAATGTCTTTAGTGACCACAAAAGCTTAAAGTATCTGTACGACCAAAAAGAGTTGAACATGAGGCAGCGAAGATGGCTAGAATTTCTGAAAGACTACAATTTCCAACTTCAGTATCATCCTGGAAAAGCGAATGTAGTAGTCGATGCTTTGAGTAGGAAAATGGTCAGTGTTTCTACCATGATGATTAGAGAGAAAGACCTGATAGAGCAATTCTAGACATATGGTCATTTGTAGAGTTAACACTGGGTAAAATCTGCATGAATATGATCACTATCTTGAATGAGTTAATGGATGATATTCGAGAAAAACAGAAGATCGATAAGTTCCTGTAAGAAGAAAGGGAATTGATAAGGCAGGGCGGTGTATCAACATTGAAGGAAGGAAGTGATGGAATTCTGAGATTCCAAGGAAAAGTCTGTGTGCCTAAGGATGAGGAACTCAGGAAGTACATACTTGAACATGCTCATTCGAGTCAGTTGAGTATGCATCCTGGAATGACCAAAATATATTAAGACTTGAAGAAGTTGTTTAGGTGGCATGGGATGAAAAGAGATATCGCTAGATGCGTATCATCTTGTTTGGTTTGTCCGAAGACGAAGATTGAACACCAAAGACCAGCTGGAATGCTACAACCGTTGAGTATTCCTGAATAGAAGTGGGATAGTATTACCATGGACTTTGTTGTCGGGTTGCCAAAGACAAGGAAAGGATATGACTCAATATGGGTGATTATGGATCGACTTACAAAGTTAGCTCACTTTTTACTGATCAACATAAGATATCTGTTGGAGAAGTTGACTCAGATATACATTGGTGAAATTGTCAGACTTCATGGTGGCCCATGAGTATTATTTCAGATAGAGATCCGAGGTTTACATTGAAGTTTTGGCAAAGTCTTCAAGAGGCTATGGGAACGAAGTTGCAATTAAGTTCTGCATACCATCCACAGACTGATGGTCAATCCGAAAGAACAATTCAATCATTGGAGGATCTGCTAAGAGCTTGTGCCATAGAGCAAACTGGAGGTTGGGATGAAATCTTGCCGTTGGTAGAATTCACCTACAATAACAGTTATCATTCAAGTATAAGGATGGCACCCTATGAGGCTCAATATGGACGAAGGTGTCGAACGCCTCTATGCTGGTATCAAGATGGAGAACGACTTACCGTTGGACCGGAACTTATTTAACAGACAACCGAAAAGGTCAATGGTTGATCTTTGGTAGAAGCTTCCAAGTGATATGATTAAATCTAAGCCATTAGATCTCTTCTCCATGAAATCCTAGCCATTAGATATATCTCCAAAATGGAGGGTCAAGATTTATTCTTCATACTTTCCATCCAAGGGTCACAAAAAGTCCTTGTCACTTTGTGAGACCAATCTCCACCATAGGTTAAATCAATGGTGGATATCCAAAGCCTTCCTCACCAAACTTGCTTCCTATTGGTCCTCCATAAAGTTGTCATAATCACTTAATTTGACTAACCAGTATAATATTTTTCTAGCTGTTATTACCCTATGGACAATATTTACTGTATTTTTATTGCCCGATAAATAAAACAGTACAAAACACAGTACAAGATAATCTCGAAAACTGTTTCCGATTTCGGGTTTAGTAAGATCTCTCGTCCTCGTCTCAACAGTACAAAATTTTCTGGCTCTGGAAAATTTTTACTTTTTCGGGTTTGCCTGGGCCCACATACAGCCCCCTTGGGCCCACAGACAGCCCAAGAATAATATTAAAATAATCAAAAAATAATAAAATCTCATAATCATCCACAAAATCATAAAAATTATAAAATTCATGGAAGTCAAATCAGATTTAAAAAAATAATTAAGAATCAACAACAATAATTAAAATACATAAGATTTTTCCCGGGCCGAAAATTATTATTTTCCTGACACAGAATAAATCACACAAACTGATCAAATGCATTCACAAAATAATTAAAATAATTTTACAGTACACAGAAATCACAAAGTAGTAGAATTATGTTATTACTCTCAAATAGCTAGAATTTGGGGTGTTACAACTCTCCCCCTCTAAAAAGAAGTTTCATCCTCGAAACTTAAACACACACTCAAAATAAAGATGGATATTATTCTTTTATCTTATCCTCCAACTCCCATGTCACTTCTCCACTTACATCACTCCAGATTACTTTAACGAATAAAATCTCTTTACCTCAGAGTTGCTTTATCCTCCGATCTTCGATCTTAACTGGAAATGTTTCATAGGTTAAATTCTCTTTCAATTGTACTGCATCCGGCTCGATAACATGAGTGGGATTAGGAATGTATTTCCGCAATTGCAATACATGAAATACATTGTGAAGATTCGATAGAAAAGGCGATAATGCAATTTGATAAGCTACCGGACCTATCCGACGTAAAATATAATACGGTCCAATAAACTTTGGAGTGAGCTTCCTTGACTTAATCACTCGTCCAACTCTAGTTGTAGGTGTCACTCGCAAAAATACATGGTCACCTTCTTCAAACTCAAGCGGTCTTCTCCTTTTATCAGCATAGCTCTTTTGCCGAGTCTGAGTTGTCCTTATCTTATCTTGAATCATCTTCACTTTCTCTGTAGTCTGTTGTACAAATTTTGGTCCTAAAATAGCACTTTCACCGCCCTGATACCAACACAACAGTGTTCTACATCGTCTCCCATATAATGCCTCATAAGGTGCCATCCCTATACTCGAATGAAAACAGTTGTTGCAAGTGAACTCTATCAGTGGTAAGAATTCATCCCAACATCCAGTCTGTTCCAAAACGCATGCTCTCAACAAGTCCTCTAATGACTAAATCGTTCTTTCTGACTGACCATCAGTTTGTGGATGGTCGGCAAAACTTAGATGTAACTTCGTTCTCATTGCTTCCTGTAAACTATTCCAAAACCTTGACATAAATCTCGGATCTCAATCTGAAATAATACTGGAAGGTACACCATGAAGTCTGATAATTTCACTGATGTACAATTGGGTCAACCTCTCCATTGAGTACTTAATAGTAATCGAAAAAAAGTGCATCGACTTAGTAAGCTGATCAATAATTACCCAAATAGAATCGTGACCTTTCTGAGTCTTTGGTAGTCTTGTTATGAAATCTATTGCTATGTCATCCTATTTCCATTCAGGAATAGGCAAAGGTTGCAACATTCCTGAAGGTCTTTGGTGTTGAACCTTATCCTTCTGACAAACTAAACAGGATAATACATATTCAGCGACATCCTTCTTTATTCCTTGCCACCAATATAATTGCTTCAAATCTTGGTACATCTTTGTGGCTCCTGGATGCATACTCAGTTTACTACGATGAGCTTCATCCAATATTAATCTCCTAATTTCTTGATCATTTGGCACACAAACTCTTCCTTTAAACTTCATAATTCCATCAGCACCTTCGTTGAATTCTATCTCTGCGCCTTGGCTACTTGCTTCCTTTGCTTCTTGTAAATGCTGGTTACTGTTCTGTCCTTCTTGTATTCTATCCATCAAACTATTTGAGATGGTGATCATGTTCAAACGCATCCTCCCGGGCATCAATTTCACTGACAAACGCATATCCTGGAATTTGTCTATCAATTCTTTCTCCTTGATCATCATAACAGAAGCAGTAAGCACTTTCCTACTTAAAGCATCCGCTACTACATTCGCCTTCCGGGATGATACTGTAACTGAAAGTCATAGTCCTTCAGAAATTCTAGCTAACGCCTTTGTCTCATGTTCAACTCTTTTTGGTCAAACAAGTACTTCAAGCTTTTGTGATCACTAAAAATAGTGAACGTTGCCCCATAGAGAAAATATCTCCACACTTTCAATGCAAACACTACTGCTGCCAATTCCAAATCATGAGTTAGATAATTCCTCTCATGCACTTTCAACTGCCTTGAAGCATATGCCACAACCTTACGGTTCTGCATAAGTACACAACCCAATCCTTGGTACAAAGCATCGCAATATACCTCGAAAGGTTCATTCGGATAAGGTAGAATCATTACCAATGAAGTAGTCAGTTGTCTTTTCAATTCCTGAAAACTTTCTTCACATGCATCAGTCCATGCAAACGGTTGATTCTTTTGTGTAAGTTGGGTAAGAGGTCCTGCTATCTTGGAAAACCCCTCAATAAACAGTCGATAGTAACTGGCTAATCCGATAAAACTACAGATTTTCAATACAGTCTTCAGCCTTTCCCATTCCAAAATCATCTCCACCTTTGAAACATCAACTTCAATTCCTTCCTCCAATATCACGTGTCCCAAAAATTGAACTTCGCTTAACCAAAATTCACATTTGGACAACTTGACATAGAGCTTATTCTCCTTCAAAATCTGGAGAACCACTCTGAGATACTCAGCATGTTCCTCTTGACTTCGAGAGTAGATTAGAATGTTGTCAATAACGACAATGACAAACTTGTCCAAGTAAGAACATAAAATCCTATTCATGAAGTCCATGAATATAGCAGGTGTATTCGTTATACCGAACGACATCACTTGGTACTCATAATGCCCATAACGCATCCGAAATGCAGTCTTGGGAATATCCTTCGCTTTTACATGAATCTGGTGATAACCAGATCGTAAATCAATTTTGAAAAATATTGCGGCTCCTCGCAATTGATCCATCAAATCATCTATCCTTGGAAGTGGATACTTATTCTTAATCATAATTTTATTCAATTGCCGATAGTCTACACATAGATGAGAAGTCCCATCCTTCTTCTTTATCAATAATACTGGAGCTCCCCATGATGACACACTAGGTCTCACGAATTGTTTCGCCAACAAATCCTCCAGCTGTTTCTTAAGCTCTGCCAACTCTACTGGCGACATCTTGTAAGGCGCCATAGATATTGGTCCAGTTCTCGGTACCAGATCAATAGCAAATTTGATTTCTCTTGTTGGTGGTAGTCCAGGTATATCCTCAGGAAACACTTCAGGAAATTCATTGACTACGAAAATATCTTTCAAGACATCTTCACACTGAACCTCTAAAGAAAACATCAATAAATACCCCTGATCTCCTTCCTTCAAACAAGCTTCTACTTGAGTGGCCGTTAGGAATCTAGAATCCTTAGCCTCAGGAAAAACTAATGTCTTACTGGAGCAATCTATTATGATATGGTTAGAAGATAACCAATCCATTCCTAAGATTACATTGATCTTGAAAAGAGGAAAACAAATCAAATCCACATAAAAGATTCTATCCCTAACATAGACAGGGCAATTCAAACATACTTTTGAAGTAACTACAGGCTTATTTGTAGGAGTAGCAATACTCAAATCATAAGGTAATGCAGTTACAGACAATCCTAAACGCTCCACACAATCATATGTAATGAAAGAATGTGTTGCTCCCGAATCATATAGTACTGTTAAAAGATTACCTTCGATGACACACTCCTCCATAATCAAGTCCTCTGATTTTGCGACTTCTTCCTCGCTCATGGTATATACACAACCACTTGCCTGTGGTCTCGCAGTACGGATGTTCCCCACCAAGGGTTCCACCTTATCTGATCACATTCTCTAGAGAAATGTCTAGGCTTTCCATATCTGTAACATATTACTCCTTTGTGTTAGCAATCTTTAGTTAGATGATCTTTTCTATACTTAAAGCATTTATTCGTAGAAGTTCTAGCTTGACCTATCTTGCTGCCACCATAACTTCCCCCAAAAGATTGTTGTCGAGTCTGACCTCTCCATGGTCTCGCATACGGCTTCTGCTGATAACAGTTGCCACTGCTACCTTTTCCTCTTTGGAACCATGTAGGTCCAAAGTTCCTATTCCTCGCCTCACGTTGATGATCAATTTCCTCAACCTTTCGACATTTGTCTAACAATGCTGGAAATTGATCAATTTCCAATGTTGCCATTGCTCACTTAATATCAAGTTTCAATCCCTCTTCAAATTTTCTGCCGGGTGCATCTGAAAATACCTCGAAAACTTAGACAAGCTTTCAAATTTTGCAGCATATTCGCTTATGGACATCACCCCTTGTCTCAAACTAAGGAATTCTATTTCCTTAGCATGCCGAACACTAGCTGGGAAATACTTCCCCAGAAATTTCTGCTTAAAGAGCTACCATGTCATAACTCTTCCCTCAGCTTGTATAAATCTTCGGGCTCCTGCCCACCAGTCTTCTCCATCTCCTACTAGCACAAAAGTTACAAAAGTAAGCTTTCGTTCATCGGTACAACCCATACCTTCAAATATCTTTTCTAGTTCTTTGATCCATAGATTAGCTTTCTCTGGGTCAAATTCTCCATGAAACTTTGGTGGATTATTTCTACAAAATTCCAATAAACTTTGAGCGTTCTCATTCGCTCTTTGGTTTTGCTACACAACGACATCAGCCATCCGTTGCATTCCTGCTACCGCTATAGCCATGTTTTGGTTATCATCGCTAACATTTCCAATTCCTGCTCTAGTATTTACGCGTCTTCTTCCTCTTTCAACCATTACGTTCTCTAAATCAAACTGGACAACACAAAGAAGAGTTAAGGTCAATCTTTCAAACAATATTGTTTTCCATTGGAAACTAACCACAAAGAATCACACAACATAAACAAGACAGACCTAACCACAAACCCAAAAGACTCTAACTTGGGCTCTGATACCAACTAATGTAACACCCACCGTAAGGTATCACATTTTATATTAATATTACCGAATTACTTCCCAAGTTATAAAATAATATTATTTAATAATAATACAAGTTGTAAAATTTCTTCATATCAATAATATAAACTTAGCAAAAAATAAAAGTATTAAACATCATCACAAATAATTTACATCATATACATTACATAAGTACTGTCAAATTTATTTATATACAGACCAAGTTCTCAAAAGTATTTGTACATTACTATATAACCACACTAGCCCAAGTACACCTAGACAGCAGAACCGTCAGATAGGTCCTCCTCAAATTCCTTAGCAGGCAGGAATCCAACTTGATGCGAAGTCCTACAGACTGGTGTCTGCGCAGATGACACTATACTGATCTCCGTTGGGACGTGGTACCTACCACCCCAATACTGCCTAATCGACAGCGAAAATTCTACATGTACATAAATAGTGACAGAAAAGAACGGATCTCCATGAAATATCCTGCTCATGTTGACCGTCAAATGTCCCTGATATATTAGTCCCTCCTCATTGGGACTAATCCTCCAAGCACTAGCTCCACCATGGAACTGTAGTCTCACATATCCAAAGAAACTCAATCGGGTTGCCATCTAATCAGAATTCAGCTTCCTCAGTAGGAATCTGTTCCTCTTCACCTTCTTGCTCGGTATCCAGCTCAGTGTCTTTACTAAAATATAAATACAATACAAAATAATATACAAAGAGATGAGATTATTTACGTCAATACCAACATGGTAGCATGGAGATAACACATACAACATATCATGCAGATACATCACATAATAATATAGGTACAATAACCAATAATTACAATCATGCCCTCAACATTATCCAATTATTTGACAATTCAAATATCAAATAGACATCAATACTCAGATTATGCATGTGCACATAGACTCAATTTCCTACTCCATGGAGCTAACTCAAGTTAGAGAGATTGATCTAAAAGATCTGTCTATACCAACATACCTCAGACCACGTGCCACAATTCTCATAAGTGTTTGCACATCTAGCATATACACGACAGTCTTTAACAGATTTTGATTAAGAATAATGCATCGGTCTAATCCACAGTACAGAAGAGCTACCAACTGTCCATTGTGAACAACCTGCACCCCGACGCCCCCAAGGTCAACAAGTGACTTACACTACGTATATCGCATCCACTCAAGAGATGTATTCTCTCCTAGGCAATTAGCCTTATCTAGTCCATCAGACTTTTCCAATGCATGTTTAATGCACTAAAAGCCAATCATAGGCAAAACTCATTATTTCTCATACAGGGTCCATATATTGGTCCAACAGTAATTTTACTGTATATTCAATCGTGTAATCATATTATCGCATTTTCTCAATCGCGCAACATTTTTATCGCGTTTTTCCAATCGCGTAGCTATTTTCCATCTTTTCTCAATCGCATAAAAATATTCCATCGCTTTTTAATCGCATAGCGATTTTTCAATGTTTTTTAAATCGCGTAGCTTAAAAATCACATTTTTAAGTTACAAAAAACATTTTTCACCATTTTTTCACTACGTAAAATATTTCTCAACCTTCTAAATTTCATTTTGACCTTTCTAAAAATTTCACACCATTTCTTGCTTTATTTTTCCATATTTCTCACTTAAAATTTCGTAACACGCTCAAAAACCCAATGAGTGAGCTATACGTTAGTAAATTTCAAGTCACCCACGTATTCTCCATCATTCTAAATCAATTCTAAAACTAAGTTTTTTTTTAAAAATAAGTTGAGGTTCAAACACTTTCAACCTCTCTTTTCCATTCATAAACGAAATCTTTATCTCTCAAGTGACAAAGTATTTCTCTTCCGTTTCTTAAATCCTTTTATAAATTTCTTGTACTAAATCAATTAACTCTTTATTTTTAAAACAAAATTTTACATAAGGTAAAACCATTGTCAAACTCACAAAACTGTAACTACATGGTCATTGGTGTAACGCCCCAATTTTTAGAAAATATTCTGAATGTACTGTTTGCTGTTTTTCATGCTTTTGTGTGAATGACCGCTGTGTCCCTATTTTACTGTTCTCGATTTCTGTATGAAAACAATTACGATAATCTTGGCTCAAATTTTATTTGATCGTTTTACGTAATTTGCTTCGAGACATAAAATAAAAATTTCTGAGTTCTTGTTTTAATTTTTTTGAATGATATACTGATATATAATTCTTTGGATATTTTATTTGAACGTTTTGGACGATTAGCTACGTTGTGGGAAAAAACGGAAAATGACCGTTACGTCCCGAACGTCTTTGTTTTTTTCTTTTTTTTTTCTTTGTTATTAATTTTTTCTATATGATTTAATGCCCGAAAATACCGTCTCGTGATTTTATATGGACTTTTTGGGTGATTTGCTCGAAAGGCAGGAAAATAATATTTTTCGGCCGGGAAAATCTTATTTTATTATTTAGAATTGGGGGATCTTACTTAACCCGATTCTGAATGAGACTAAAAATAATCTTTTAATTTTTAGGATTTAATCACAAATAAAATAATTTTGTATTATTATAATATTATTTTATTAGTCAGTATAATTTAGTGACAGTGGACCCAGAAATATTTTGCGGGACCCACAATTAGCAGAACGGTTAGATTGGTAGCTTAATTAATCACCGTTAGCAGTAGAACTTTCCAGAACAGGCTGACTCAGCAGAGAATTAAATGAAATGAGTGACTAGGCTTGTGAGTCATCCATAAGCAACCAATAGAAATCAAGCTTGTTCATCAAGATTTAATCCTAACCTTTGAATGCATCCAAGGGCTTGGATGAAGCCAACCAATGGCCCCTTTGACCAGCCATGAAGGCTACGACCATGTGGTCTTGGATGACCAAAATAACACTTCATCTTCATCACTTTTCTCTCTTCTCTCTCTTCCAAGAACCCTAGCCACCATTGTTGTTCTTTCCTCCTACCATTCGGCCAAGAGCCATTCTTGACCATCCAACCATCCAAAAATTTTTCTAACCAAGTTTTTTAAACCTAAACACTATCCTAAGAACCTTTCTAGTTGGGAGTTTCTTCAAAATCTTCCATTTAGGGCTTGGAAATCAACCTTGAAAGTTTTACCTAGAAGGTGAAATTTCATGCTTTTCTTTCCTCTCTTCTTTTTCAAAGTTCTAAGCCATGATTTCTCCATGGTTTAGCTTCTTTTTCATGGTTAGTAACATGTAAATTTTGTTTGAGATTTCTAGGTATTTTTGAAGGTGAAAACCGTGACCTAGGAGGTGTGAAAGCAAACCTTTTGTCTTCATTTAAGGCAAGAGGAAGACAATTCTTATCATCCCTTGGTGGTGGTAAGAAGATGGAATGATTTGTAATGTTTGAAGAGTCCATAAGGATTCGGTGGTGTTGTCTTTGTTTGGTGTGTATGTGTTAATTTTATGTTTGCTAGTAGTTTATGTGGTAATTGTTAGTAGCTTTCTTGTTTGATGATTGTAATAATTTTGCATGTCTATTAGTTTTTAGGTGCATGTCTACAAGCTTTAATTTAGGTTATATGTGTTAGAAAATATATTGCATGTGTTAGAAATATAATGCATGTGTTAGAATTGTATGATAAGGTATAGGATGTGAATAACATGTTTAAATTTGCATGAGTGTTCCAAAGAACACATCCAATAGCTCACGGCAATGACAAATGTGGAGGACCAAAATGTTCTCTTGATTTTTTCCTAAAGTGTAACTTAATTAACCTAGGAGAATCAAGAAAGTTTCAAATTGATTTGATCAAAGAAAATGCATTTAGAAATCAAATGGTAAAGACTTAGTATTTTGGGCCAACATGCCTAAAGGATTAATTTAACTCCTACTAACTATTTTCTAATATGATTTAGTGAACTTAGACAATGTAACACATTTGATACGATTTGGAAAGTGAAAGACAATTTAGAAATCAAATGCAAAAGTTTTACGAAATTTGGCCAACATGCCAATATAGGTAATCATGATTTCTAAAACTTAATTCTAAACCTTTTTCAATTAAAAAGAGACAATACAAGTTAAAAAGAAATTTTCTATAATGATTTTTGAAGAAACAAGTTGATTAGAAGTAAGTTTAAAGGGTTAAAATTCATAATTTTATCATTAGGAAGGAAATACTGATAATGTTGAGAAATTTTCTAACATATAGCTCACTTTAGGTTTTGAAGCATGTTAGAGATTTCAAAAAGAATTAAATGATGTGGTTAAAAATTAGGTAAATGGAAATTTTATGGAAAAATTTAGTAAACCATTATTATGATTTTCTAAACAAAAATCTTGTCAATTTTTAGTAAAAATGAACCAATAAGATAGCAAAAATATCCAAAAGACAAGTATGCGGTATGAAAAATTATTCTACGTAGTTTAAATGTACTAAGTACTATTTGTTTGTTTAAACAAGTAATTTTAAAGGCATTCGAATAAGAAAATGATTTGAAAATCCTACGCGATTGAGAAAACGTATTAAAAATGCTACGCGATTTTAAAAACAGAAAAATATCTTTACCGATTTTTAAACGTTTGTAAAAACGACGGAATTATGAAAACGCGATAAAATTTCTACGCGATTGACCGTTACTATATTTATTTTTATCTTTGTCGGGAAAATGTGAACCCATGATTATTTTTGAGGATCTTTCTTTGTCGGGAAAATGTGAACCCGTCTGATTATTTTTGAGAATCTTTATTTGTCGGGGAAATGTGAACCCGCATGATTATTTTCGAGGATCTTTATTTGTCGGGAAAATGTGAACCGTACTGAGGCTTTTGAGAGTTCATCTGCTTGTCGGGAAAATGTGAACCCGTACAGGCTTTCTATTTATGTGTGCCAAGTTTTTGGTGGATTGGTTGACGAGACGAATCACATCGTGTTATCGATGCGATAAACGTAGTGTGGTTCATTGTTCTAATGAACTTGGAGACTTTAGTGTACGGGATCCCACATGTGGACAGTTGGTAGCTCATTTGGGCCGTGGTAAACCGATAGCACACTATGGTACTCGACACGCACTATATTTAATCGAGATTTGTGAAATCTAGTAGTACATTTGCCTGTAGTGCCACAACGTGAGACCGTGAAACACCACGCCTGGATGATGGATTCTGTGTCGTGGGGCTATAGACGCAACGTGTGACCGCGCAATAGTTGGTTGGGCAGCCGTGGTACTAATAGATTTTACGAGTCATTCCGCTCTCGATACTTGTGTTTTCTTTAGCTCCATGGAGTAGGTTTTGTCATATTGTTTATTTATCTCTATGTCTATTTATTTCCATCTTATCTATTTATTGTTTATACGTATTTTATTTGTTTATTTTATCTGGTTCTTGTTACTATATTTGGTTATTATATCTTATCTGTTTATTCTTATCTTTCTTATTTTATCGTGATGTTTTATTGTGATGTGATATATTGTTATGATATCTAAATCTTACTCTAATCTGTTATTCTTTCTGTTATAGTATTTTGTATTGCATGAACTGTATATATGTTGTTTGTCGTCTTCTTATTGGCCATGTTGTGATGATTTTATGTTGTCTTACCTCTTTGTTATATGTATTTTCTGTTTATTTATTTTACGCGGTAAAGACTTCGAGGAAGAGGATCAGCCCATTGAGATCTTGTACCCCGAGGAGGAGGAAGATCAGCAAGCGGACGATCAGGTTGACGATCAAGAACCATCCGATCATCCATATCCCTTGGGTTGATTGTGAGGGATGGCAGCTCCAGGATTTTTGGGGTTCGTAGAGCTGGTATTTCATGGGAGTTCTCTGGCTTGGCATTTACGAGGCGATCGTGATTCTGTGACGTATGCAGGACGTGTGACCGTGATTCTACGTCAACGGTTTGATGGAGAACCGATTATGACTACAACACTTTTTCTGCATTTAGAGTTACCCTTATCCATTAGGCGTCACTGGGGTGCTGAAAACCCTGAGCCTAGTGAGATAAGCATCGTATCGACTGCGCGATCCCGTTATCGCCGTGTGTCGAGACATCCGGGATATCTATCTCCTGATGATCATTTTCATCCGAGAGTGATCCATCGAGGATTAAATAACCATGATGTTTTTTTTTGGGCGCGTCTCGCGTATGTCGTATATATATTAACTCTTTTATTGCTTTCTTTCTTGTTTTTGTTTAAATATTTGTAGTCTTTGTTGTAAATTATTTGTACTGACTTATAACTTAATCATATGTATATTATTAGTGATGATGTTTTTTTATTTCGTATTTCCCGCATTATCTTTTTATATCATATTTAAATCTATCGGGAATTATTTTACAACCCGTAATAATATTTAACAAATGTTTCACAACTTGGGTAGATTTTATTTCTATTTCTTTTATTTTCTTTTATGTGTGACATCCTCCAAAGGGGTGTTACATTAGTTGGTATCGAGCCCAAGTTAGAGTCTTTTGGGGTTGTGGTTGGGTCTGTTTTTGTTTGTCTTTGTGTGATCCTCTGTGATCTTTGTGATTTATATCCTTTCGGAAATATCTAGAAGGATGTATCTAACTTTGTTTTGTTATGTTTGAAGAAAGAAGATGGTGGTAGAGGAGAGGACGTGCTAACGTGAATCGTGTTGAGGACCCGATGTTGGTCTTCTTGAAGCTATGCGGCGGATGGTGAAGTGATTACTCAACAAAATTTGAGAAGCAACTCAACAAAGAAGATGCTACGGTGATGCCCTAAATTTATCGAATTTAGGCGCCATAATCCGCCACGGTTTAGAGGCGAGGTGGATCCGGAGAAAGCGAGTCGGTGGATGCAAGATTTAGAGAGAATCTTTGAGGGGATGAGATGCACGAGATGAAAAGAAAGTAACTTATCTTTGTCTTCATGCTTTGAGAGGAGATGCGAGAACATTGGTGGAGAGGAATCCGCCGAGTGTTGCAAGTGAAGGGACCGAGATCACACCTGGGAAGTGTTTTCTAATACTTTTTCTGGATAAATATTTTCCTGCAAGTGCTAGGCATGCCAAGGAGATGGAATTTCTTGGGTTGCGACAGGAAATATGACGGTGAATGAATGAGTACGCCACAAAATTTGAAAGTTTGTCTCAATTTTCGGATTATGCTCAAAATCGACAAGATGAGGTATGGAAATGTCGGAAGTTTGAGTCCGGATTGAGAGTGGAATTGAAGCGAGGAGTAATATCTCTGAATATGAATCATTTTCATACTTTGGTAGACGCATGTGCGCGACTTGAGGAGCTTGAACCGTCGCGAGATCAGAGGAATCGGAACTTTGGGCCGACAAGGTTTCAAAGAGGTGGAGGTAGCAATACAAATCGATTTCTGCGTAAGCCGTATTCTAGACCACAAGGAAGTCAGACTCAGCGACCGCCAGTTGGAGGGAGTGTACCTAGTGGTGGAGCAGGACAGAGAGTGGTGTTTACGCCGACGTGTTTTAAATGTGGTAAGAAGGGCCATATATCTCAGATTGTACAGTCAAGGGAACTGTCTGTTTTTAGCGTGGACGACTGGACATATGTCGAAGGATTGTACTCGACCGAGAAGAAACCCGTGTTCGTCATGTTAGAGCTAATCAAGAAAAAATCGGAAATACTCAACCGAGATCTGGAGGGCGAGTATATACAATGATGGGATCTGAAGTTTCTCAATCTGATGATCTTATTCAAGGAGAAGGTGACATTGGAGGTAACCTTCTGACTGTATTGTATGACTCGGGTGCTACACACTCGTTTATTGCCTATGATTGTGTGGAAAGATTGAAGTTGCCTGTGTCTTTTCTGAATGTTAAATTGAGTGTGTCTACGCCAACTGCTAAACCTGTAGTTACTTCTAAGATCTGTTTGGATTGTCCTATTGTTGTGAAGGGCCGTCTGTTTATGGTCAGTTTGATTTGTTTGCCTCTTATTGAGATAGATGTAATCTTAGGGATGGACTGGTTATGTTCTAACCATATCCTTATAGATTGTGCAAAGAAAACTATAGTTTTTCCTAAGGAAGAAGAGTCTGGATTCTTAACTGCTGTTAAGGTCAAGTCTTTGTTAAGAGATGGAGCGCAGGGATATATGGTATTGTCTTCTCTAGAAATTAAGAATGAGAAGGATGTGAATACTATTCCTGTTGTCAACGATTTTCCGGATGTTTTTCCTGAAGACGTACCTGGTTTACCGCCTGAGCGGGAGATCGAGTTCTCAATTGATTTAGTACCGGGAATAGGTCCTATCTCAATTGCACCGTATCGTATGTCGCCAGTAGAGTTGGGGGAGCTGAAAAAGCAATTGGTGGAACTGTTGGAGAAAGAATTTGTACGACCTAGCGTTTCCCCATGGGGTGCGCCAGTGCTTTTGGTTAAGAAGAAGGATGGAACTTCACGACTTTGTGTGGACTATCGGCAGTTGAACAAGGTGACTATCAAGAATAAATATCCGCTTCCAAGAATCGACGATTTGATGGATCAATTGAGAGGAACTGTGATATTTTCCAAGATAGATCTGCGATCGAGTTATCACTAGATTCGTGTAAGAGGGGAAGATGTGCCGAAGACTGCTCTTCGAACTCGTTATGGACATTATGAGTATCAGGTAATGCCATTCGGGGTGACGAATGCTCCTGCCATATTTATGGATTATATGAACAGGATATTTCGTCCATATCTAGACAGATTTGTCGTTGTCTTTATCGATGACATTCTGATCTATTCTCGATCGAAGGAAGAGCATCTTTGAACATCTGAATGTTGTTCTTGATTTTGAGGGAGAAGCAGCTGTATGCGAAATTGGCTAAGTGTGAGTTCTGGTTGGAAGAAGTCCAATTTCTTGGTCACGTAATTTCTAAAGAAGGTATTGCGGTGGACCCATCGAAAGTGGAGACTATTTTACAGTGGGAAAGACCTAAGACAAGAATGTGAAGTTCGAAGTTTTGTTGGACTTGCTTGGTTATTATCGGAGATTTATCGAAGGTTTTTCCAAGATTTTGGACCACTTACACAATCGACGAGGAAAAGTCAAGCTTTTGAATGGACGGAAGAGCGTGAAGCCGTTTTCAAGAGTTGAAGAAGAGGTTAACAACTCGCACCGGTGTTGATCCCGCCGGTTCGAAGAAATCTTTCGATGTGTATTGTGACGCTTCTTATCAAGGACTAGGATGCGTGTTGATGCAAGACCGGAATGTGGTGGCATATGCTTCTCGACAATTGAAGGTTCATGAGAAGAATTATCCTACGCATGATTTGGAATTGGCTGCGGTGGTTTTTGCTCTGAAGATATGGAGACATTTTCTCTATGGAGCAACGTTCAACATCTTCAGTGATCACAAGAGTTTGAAGTACTTGTACGACGGAAGGAGCTGAATATGAGGCAGCGAAGATGGTTAGAATTTACGAACGATTACGATTTTCAACTTTTGTACCACCCTGGTAAGGCGAATGTCGTGGTCGATGCCTTGAGTAGAAAGATTATCGGTGCCTGGCGATGATCAAAGAAAAGGAGCTCATTGAACAATTTAGAGATGAGTGGTCATTTGTTGAGTTGAAACCGGAAAGATCGTATGAATATGGTTACTATCTCAAGCGAGCTGATGGAAGACATAAGGGAAAAGCAAAATGCCGATAAATTTTTGCAAGGAATAAGGGAGCAAATGAAGCAAGACGAGACAGTAGAGTTCAAAGAAGGAACTGATGGAATTTTGAGGTTTCGGGGTAGAATCTGTATTCCTCGTGACCGAGAACTGAGGCAATATATTGTGGAACATGCCCATACTAGTCTATTAAGTATGCATCCAGGCATAACAAAGATGTACCAAGACTTGAAGAAGTTATTCTGGTGGCATGGAATGAAGGGTGATGTGGTTAGATGCGTGTCAACTTGCCTAGTTTGTCAAAAATCGAAAGTTGAACACCAAAGACCAGCTGGGATGTTGCAACCATTATCGATTCCAGAATGGAAATGGGACAGCATTTCTATGGATTTCGTTACTGGTTTGCCAAAGACAAGGAAAGGTCATGATTCGATATGGGTTATAGTCGATAGACTTACGAAATCGGCTCATTTCTTACCAATCAATATTAAATATTCATTGGAAAGATTAACCCAGTTGTACATCGGTGAGATTGTCAGATTACATGGAGTGCCTACATGTATAGTTTCTGACAGAGATCCGAGGTTTACGTCAAGATTTTGGCGAAGTCTGCAAGAAGCTATGGGAACCAAGTTACGATTGAGTTCAGCATATCATCCACAGACAGATGGTCAGACAGAGAGAACTATACAGTCTTTGGAGGATTTATTGCGTGCTTGTGTTTTGGAACAACGAGGAAGTTGGGATGAATTTTTATCTTTGATAGAATTCACCTACAACAATAGTTTTCACGCAAGCATCGGAATGGCACCTTATGAAGCATTGTATGGAAGGCAATGTCGAACACCGTTGTGTTGGTATCAAGATGGGGAGAGTATGACTATTGGACCAGATCTTGTGCAACAAACGACAGAAAAGGTAAAGATGATACAAGAGAAGATGAGGACGGCGCAAAGCAGACAAAAGAGTTACGTAGATAAACGAAGACGACCTCTCGAGTTTAAGGAGGGTGAGCATGTATTTCTAAGAGTTACTCCTACGACTGGTGTCGGAAGAGTGATTAAGTCTAAGAAGCTTACTCCTAAATTCATTGGACCATATCAGATTATCCGACGTATTGGTCCTGTAGCATATCAGATTGCTTTGCCGCCTTTTCTATCGAATTTGCATGACGTGTTTCATGTGTCTCAGTTACGGAAGTATATACCAGATCCGACACATGTTATACTGCCCGGATGACGTACAGTTGAAGGAGAATCGACTTACGAAACTTTACCGTCGAATAGAGAGAGGAGAAAGGTAAAGCAACTTCGAGGGAAGATGATCGAGTTAGTGAAGGTCATATGGAATGATGTGACGGGTGAGGCTACTGGGAGCTGGAAGATAAAATGAGGATCAAGTATCCTCATTTGTTTGAATGAACATCAATTTCGAGGACGAAATTTTTATTTGTTGGGGAGAGTTGTAACGCCCCAATTTTTAGAAAATATTCGAATGTCTTGTTTCTTTGTTTTTCATGCTTTTGTGTGAATGACCATTTGTGTCCCTATTTTTCTTGTTCTCGATTTACGTATGAAAACAATTACGATAATCCTGGCTCAAATTTTATTTGATCATTTTACGTAATTTGCTTCGAGACGGTAAAATAAAAATTTCTCGGAGTTACTGTTTTAATTTTTCTGAATGATATACAACTATATAATACTGCTGGATATTTTATTTGAACGTTTTGGACGATTAGCTACGTTGTGGGAAAAAATGGGAAAATGACCGTTACTTCCCGAACGTCTTGTTTTTGTTTTTTTGTTTTTAATTGTTTTCTATATGATTTAATGCCCGAAAATACGTTGTCTGTGATTTTATATGGACTTTTTGGGTGATTTGCTCAGGCAGGAAAATAATATTTTTTAGGGCCGGGAAAATCTTATTTTATTATTTAGAATTGGGGGATCTTACTTAACCCGATTCTGAATGAGACTAAAAATAATCTTTTAATTTTTAGGATTTAATTGTCAAATAAAATAATTTTATATTATTATAATATTATTTTATTAGTTAGATATAATTTAGTGACAAGTGGACCCATAAATATTTTTGCGGGACCCACAATTAGCGAAACGGTTAGATCGGTAGCTTAATTAATCACCGTTAGCGTAGAACTTTCCGTAACAGTGACTGCTAGTGACTCAACTAGTGACTCAATGAGAATTAAATGAAATGAGTGACTAGGCTTGTGAGTCATCCATAAGCAACCAATAGAAATCAAGCTTGTTCATCAAGATTTAATCCTAACCTTTGAATGCATCCAAGGGCTTGGATGAAGCCAACCAATGGCCCCTTTGACCAGCCATGAAGGCTACGGCCATGTGGTCTTGGATGACCAAAATAACACTTCATCTTCATCACTTTTCTCTCTTCTCTCTCTTCCAAGAACCCTAGCCACCATTGTTGTTCTTTCCTCCTACCATTCGGCCAAGAGCCATTCTTGACCATCCAACCATCCAAAAATTTTTCTAACCAAGTTTTTTAAACCTAAACACTATCCTAAGAACCTTTCTAGTTGGGAGTTTCTTCAAAATCTTCCATTTAGGGCTTGGAAATCAACCTTGAAAGTTTTACCTAGAAGGTGAAATTTCATGCTTTTCTTTCCTCTCTTCTTTTTCAAAGTTCTAAGCCATGATTTCTCCATGGTTTAGCTTCTTTTTCATGGTTAGTAACATGTAAATTTTGTTTGAGATTTCTAGGTATTTTTGAAGGTGAAAACCGTGACCTAGGAGGTGTGAAAGCAAACCTTTGTCTTCATTTAAGGTAAGAGGAAGACAATTCTTATCATCCCTTGGTGGTGGTAAGAAGATGGAATGATTTGTAATGTTTGAAGAGTCCATAAGGATTCGGTGGTGTTGTCTTTGTTTGGTGTGTATGTGTTAATTTTATGTTTGCTAGTAGTTTATGTGGTAATTGTTAGTAGCTTTCTTGTTTGATGATTGTAATAATTTTGCATGTCTATTAGTTTTTAGGTGCATGTCTACAAGCTTTAATTTAGGTTATATGTGTTAGAAAATATATTGCATGTGTTAGAAATATAATGCATGTGTTAGAATTGTATGATAAGGTATAGGATGTGAATAACATGTTTAAATTTGCATGAGTGTTCCAAAGAACACATCCAATAGCTCACGGCAATGACAAATGTGGAGGACCAAAATGTTCTCTTGATTTTTTCCTAAAGTGTAACTTAATTAACCTAGGAGAATCAAGAAAGTTTCAAATTGATTTGATCAAAGAAAATGCATTTAGAAATCAAATGGTAAAGACTTAGTATTTTGGGCCAACATGCCTAAAGGATTAATTTAACTCCTACTAACTATTTTCTAATATGATTTAGTGAACTTAGACAATGTAACACATTTGATACGATTTGGAAAGTGAAAGACAATTTAGAAATCAAATGCAAAAGTTTTACGAAATTTGGCCAACATGCCAATATAGGTAATCATGATTTCTAAAACTTAATTCTAAACCTTTTTCAATTAAAAAGAGACAATACAAGTTAAAAAGAAATTTTCTATAATGATTTTTGAAGAAACAAGTTGATTAGAAGTAAGTTTAAAGGGTTAAAATTCATAATTTTATCATTAGGAAGGAAATACAGTAATGTTGAGAAATTTTCTAACATATAGCTCACTTTAGGTTTTGAAGCATGTTAGAGATTTCAAAAAGAATTAAATGATGTGGTTAAAAATTAGGTAAATGGAAATTTTATGGAAAAATTTAGTAAACCATTATTATGATTTTCTAAACAAAATACTGTCAATTTTTAGTAAAAATGAACCAATAAGATAGCAAAAATATCCAAAAGACAGTATGCGGTATGAAAAATTATTCTACGTAGTTTAAATGTACTAAGTACTATTTACGTTTGTTTAAACAAGTAATTTTAAAGGCATTCGAATAAGAAAATGATTTGAAAATCCTACGCGATTGAGAAAACGTATTAAAAATGCTACGCGATTTTAAAAACAGAAAAATATCTTTACCCGATTTTTAAACGTTTGTAAAAAACGACGGAATTATGAAAACGCGATAAAATTTCTACGCGATTGACCGTTACTATATTTATTTTATCTTTGTCGGGAAAATGTGAACCCGTCATGATTATTTTTGAGGATCTTTCATTTGTCGGGAAAATGTGAACCCGTCATGATTATTTTTGAGAATCTTTATTTGTTGGGAAATGTGAACCCGCATGATTATTTTCGAGGATCTTTTTTTGTCGGGAAAATGTGAACCCGTATGTGCTTTTGAGAGTTTATCTCTTTGTCGGGAAAATGTGAACCCGCATGGGCTTTCTATTTATGTGTGCCAAGTTTTTGGTGGATTGGTTGACGAGACGAATCACATCGTGTTGTCGATGCGATAAACGTAGCGTGGTTCATTGTTCTAATGAACTTGGAGACTTTAGTGTACGGGATCCCACATGTGGACGGTTGGTAGCTCCTTTGGGCCGTGGTAAACCGATAGCACACTATGGTACTCGACACGCACTATATTTAATCGAGATTTGTGAAATCTAGTAGTACATTTGCCTCGTAGTGCCACAACGTGAGACCGTGAACTACACCACGCCTGGATGATGGATTCCTGTGTCGTGGGGCTATAGACGCAACGTGTGACCGTGCAATAGTTGGTTGGGCAGCCGTGGTACTAATAGATTTTACGAGTCATTCCGCTCTCTGATACTTGTGTTTTCTTTAGCTCCATGGAGTAGGGTTTTGTCATATTGTTTATTTATCTCTATGTCTATTTATTTCCATCTTATCTATTTATTGTTTATCGTATTTTATTTGTTTATTTTATCTCAGTTCTTGTTACTATATTTGGTTATTATATCTTATCTGTTTATTCTTATCTTTCTTATTTTATACGTGATGTTTTATACGTGATGTGATATATTGTTATGATATCTAAATCTTACTCTAATCTGTTATTCTTTTCGTTATAGTATTTTGTATTGCATGAGCGTATATATGTTGTTTGTCGTCTTCTTATTGGCCATGTTGTGATGATTTTATGTTGTCTTACCTTTTGTTATATGTATTTTCTGTTTATTTATTTTACGCGGTAAAGACTTCGAGGAAGAGGATCAGCCCATTGAGATCTTGTACCCCGAGGAGGAGGAAGATCAGCAAGCGGACGATCAATTTGACGATCAAGAACCATCCGATCATCCATATCCCTTGGATTGATTGTGAGGATGGCACTCAGGATTTTTGGGGTTCGTAGAGCTGGTATTTCATGGGAGTTCTCTGGCTTGGCATTTACGAGGCGATCGTGATTCTGTGACGTATGCAGGACGTGTGACCGTGATTCTACGTCAACGGTTTGATGGAGAACCGATTATGACTACAACACTTTTTCTGCATTTAGAGTTACCCTTATCCATTAGGCGTCACTGGGGTCTGAAAACCCTGAGCCTAGTGAGATAAGCATCGTATCGACTGCGCGATCTCGTTATCGCCGTGTGTCGAGACATCCGGGATATCTATCTCCTGATGATCATTTTCATGCTGAGAGTGATCCATCAGAGGATTAAATAACCATGATGTTTTTTTTGGGCGCGTCTGCGTATGTCTGTATATATATTAACTCTTTTATTGCTTTCTTTACTGTTTTTGTTTAAATATTTGTAGTCTTTGTTGTAAATTATTTGTATAGCTTATAACTTAATCATATGTATATTATTAGTGATGATGTTTTTTTATTTCGTATTTTTCGCATTATCTTTTTATATCATATTTCTGTCTATCAGGAATTATTTTACAACCCGTAATAATATTTAACAAATGTTTCACAACTTGGGTAGATTTTATTTCTATTTCTTTTATTTTCTTTTATGTGTGACATCCTCCAAAGGGGTGTTACAATTGGAACCATCATATCTTTTCTTTTCCTTTTCCTTCTAATCATTCAATTTTGCCATTCATGAAAATCTTAATTTGAAAGCACCTATTTTGAGGTGTTGAGGCCATGAGCCTCTTGATCATTGGAACCAAAATTATTTTCCTTGTTCACTTCCATCATGGCATATACAATATATTCACATCATACATATCATAAGCATACCATAAAAACAATAAAATTATGCAAAGCATATAAAGCACAATTAAATCAATCAAAGCACATAAACACTCAAAAATAATTACACAACCATGGATAATGAATCCTCACATGGATTCATTATCCATCAAATACAATTTCATCTCTTACCACCATACTTGGTTGGTGAGATAGATCTTCCTCTTACCTCTAGGAGAAACCTCCAAAGCTCCTTGTTTTGTTTCTAGTACAAGTCCTTCACCACCAAGAGTTTCTTAAATAAAAAACAAACACAAGTTTATTAGCATCTAAAGCTTGAACAAGAAAGACCATGGATCAAAACATGGCCTAAAGCATGAAAATGAGACAAATAATGAAGTTTCCATAACTTCACCTTAAAAACCCTAGAACTTGCTCTTGAAGAAAGTCCTTGAAGATGAATGATTTAGAACTTGGCCCTAACTACAAAGTGTCTTGGATTTAGGTATAGATTCAAGAAATAAGGTTAGTTGAAATTTTTGGAGAGTGATAGTAGGATCTTGAGGTCTTGGCCGTGAGGTTGAGTGGAGAGAAAATGAGACAAAAGTTTTGTGAGCTTAGCTTTTTGGAAATGATAAAGATGAGTGATAAATGTGTCTTGAAATTTTGCTATGACATTTAAGCCTTCAAAACCGAAGCCCCCCCTTAAACACTAGGGTTATGTCCAAATACATTAGCCACCATTTTAGACATCAATAGCCATTGATTAAATCAATGGTTGATCTTTGGTAAAAGCTTGCAAGTGATATGATTAAATCTAAGCCATTAGATCTCTCCTCCATGAAATCCTAGCCATTAGATATATCTCCAAAATGGAGGGTCAAGATTTATTCTTCATACTTTCCATCCAAAGGTCACAAAAAGTCCTTGCCACTTTGTGAGACCAATCTCCACCATAGGTTAAAGCAATAGTGGATATCCAAAGCCTTCCTCACCAAGCTTGCTTCCTATTGGTCCTCCATAAAGTTGTCATAACCACTTAATTTGACTAACCAGTATAATATTTTTCTAACTGTTATTACCCTACGGACAATATTTACTGTATTTTTATTACCTAATAAATAAAATATTACAAAACACAGTACAAGAAAATGTCAAAAACTATTTTCGATTTCGGGTTTAGTAAGATCCCCCGTCCCCGTATCAACAGTACAAAATTTTTTGGCTCCGAAATTTTTTTACTTTTTCGGCTCCGCCTGGGCCCACATACAGCCCCTCTGGGCCCACAAATAGCCCAAGAATAATATTAAAATAATCAAAAAAATATAAAATCTCATAATTATCCAAAAAATAATAAAAATTAGAAAATTCATGGAAGTTAAATTAGATTTAAAAAAAAATTAAGAATCAACAGCAATAATTAAAATACGAAAGATTTTCCCCGACCCGAAAATTATTATTTTCCTAACATGGAGTAAATCACACAAAACGATCAAATACATTCACGGAATAATCAAAATAATTTTACAGTACACAGAAATCACAAAATAGTAGAATTCTATTATTACTGTCAAATAGCTAGAATTTGGGGTGTTACACTCTCCTCCACGGCAGCCCCACACCATTTTCCTCCATGGTTTGCTTGATTTCAAGTAACCACTTTGCTTGAACCAACATATCCTTTGAAGCTTTTTCATCTCTTGTTAGAACCATCTTCAAAGAACTTAACTTTTTCTCTCCATTCTCTCCTCTCTTCCACGGCCAAGACACCCATTTTTGGCCATCCACTTTTCTTGCTCAACCAACCTTGTTTCCTACCTTTTCTCATTGTCTAGAACATTTTCTCTTTTGTGACCAACACCTAGATCCATCATTTTCATCATCTTCCATAAAGCTCTAAAGTTTGAAGCTTTGAGGTAAAAAGTTCATGACTTTTCCATTTTTCCTTCTCATTTTCACGATCCTTGGTCACCTTAGTGATCAAGGATTCCTTTTTCAAGCTTCGATTGTTAATTTTGTGAGTTTGAATGTCGTAGGATTTTTGTGTTGTTGGATGACGAATTTCAAGAGGAAAAAGGAGCTTGCTTTTCTTGTTATTTCTCTTGGTAAGAGGGAGATCATCCACTTCAACCTCTCTTGGTAGTGGGGAGCTTGTTTATGTGTTGGTTGTGAGAAATCCATGTTAGGGTTGCTCTCTTTGTTATGACCCTTGTATTAATTTTTATCTTGTATGACTTTATTGGTTGTCAGTATGTATCTTGATTGATTTTTAAAGTATTTGAATGAATTGGATTTATGAATGAGAATCAAGGGCTCCTTGCCCTCTTCATGGTGGCTCACGGCCAAATACCCTTCAATAGGGTGTTCTTGGTTAAAATTTTATAACAAGTGGGAAATTGACTAATCAAGTAATTAACAACTAATGGAGCAATGAAAATTTAAGTCCCTAGCTTTCTTAGAGTTCACGGCCTCTTGAGGAAGTAATGGCAAGAATGTTGTGTTAAAATGGAAACTTAGCTAATTAGTCAATTAGAGGTTAATTAAGAGTTCATAAGATGGAAAGAACAAAGAATAGAATTTTATTCTATAACTTAGAATAAATTTGACCAAGGGAAGAACATGAGTGAAAGTGAGGTGTTGGGTAACTTAGGTTAAAAATTTCTCTAAGTTGGTTAGGTTAAAATTGAGTAGAGAATTTATTTAATTTGAGTAATAAAGATTAGATAAAAATATAAGAGAATTCCTCTAGAGAACGACTTTATTGGAAACATTGAATTAAAGTGAAATTCCATAATAAACCTTAAAAGTGTACTTTTACAATTGAGAATTTGATAATGTGTTATTGTGGGTCCATAAGTGGGACTAAGAAATCTGTTGATAATGAAATTGGCCACTTGTGGCATGTTTATGGAAAAATGTATTATTATTGAATACATATGAATATGCATTGAATCATCATGCATCGTGAAAAGTTCGGTGGACTTTGTTTTAAGGCTTTATGCCTAGGAGATTGAATCACACCTTAGTGTGGGTGCGAATAGACTAGTGTAGGTCACTCGTTGACCTTGGGGGCGTCGGGATGTGGGCTCGCAATAGGTAGTTGGTAGCTCCTTTTTACCATCGGTAGACCGATGTAAACGCACCGACGATCCGAACTAAGGCACTGTCCTATATCATGATCTTGTGAAGACTGTCTTGTATGAGCCATGTTGCGTAATTTTATTGAGATTAAAGCACTTGATTTGAGGTTGATGATATACAAACATGTCTCCTCGATCATTCTCTCCGAATGTTGTGCTTAGCTCTATGGAGTTATAATTTCAGTACCTTATGCACGTGCATAGTCGGTTAACATGTCATTTAGTATATTTATATGATTTATGGAACTATTGTTTTTACTGATATTATAACTGTATGGATTATTCAATTGTTATTATCTGAACCTTGATGTTGATTATTATTCTTACTGTGTTGTTTGGCATTATGCGTCATTTATGCTTCTTTATTGCCATGACTGGTAATGATGTTGGATATCTCACCTCTTTGCTTTGTTACTCTGTTTATATATATTTGTGATTCCATAAAGACTAAGGCACAAACGAGCCTGAGTTTCTTGGGTTCTGGTCCAATTAGTCTCCTGTTCTGCGATGGCATCTCGGCAAGGTTTTTTGGGGTATGCCAAATTGAGGTTCCATGGAGGTGGTGATAGCTGGCATGTGGATTTCGACACTGAGCATTTTGTTTATGTGGGAGACGTGACTGTGTCTCTAGCATGGGGTCGTTATGATCCCCTTGTGTTTTCTTTTGATTTTCATGTTTGGTTAGAGTTCTACATGCCTGTGCTAGAGGTATGGGGTGAGCATGTGTATACCCTACGATTCAAATTCGTTTCTATCCTCTACACGAGCTTCCGCTCGTGGGTCAGCCGCTCCTATAAGGATTTCCTCTTCTGAGGAAGATCTTGAGGAGGATCCATCTGAGGTTCCTTCTTAGTTGTTCACGAAGGCATGTCTCTTTTTGGTAGCCTTTTTGGGTGGCTAACTGTATATCGCTTTGGGGGCCTGATGTTTTGTCTTTTTGGTGGGCTGCAAATGTATATTTCTTTTGGGGCATGTAAAGCTTCTACTTCTTTTGTGTAATTGATTATGTATTTAAACATGTATATTATGTATCTAATGTATAAGTGCATGGTTTATTCCTTATGCTAATTTCTGATGTAATTATGTTTTATTCTCTTACAAAAAAAAAGAAATTGCCAAATTATTATACGCTTATAAATGAACAGGCTATTATCTACATGTAAATGAATCGGGTCTTAGTTTTATATTTCGTTTTTCATTCGTGGTTTGGTGCGACAATCCCTCTCCAAAGAGGGGTGTCACAAGAAGTCACACCGAGGCATAACTTTCCTATGCCTAGGCGTGACACTCTCTGTCTCGCCTGGCTGAGAAATAGGGCATTCCTCGCCTAGGCGTGGTTTAGTCACGCCTAGGCATGACTACACAACTGTAAAATTCTGCAGAACAGTTTATTGTTCCATTACCCAAAAATATCATTACAATCACTCAAATTTTGACTCTAAGCTATCATAAACCTCAAACATGATCCATTAACATGTTGTAATACTTATACAACCTTAAATGTACTTAATCATGGATTAGTGAAAATTACACCACCTAAAACCTAAAATCAACATCTTTGTCTCCAATGGAGATTAATGGTTCTCAAGAGTTAAGAACTCAAAATCATGCATCTAATAAGATATAAACACTATACTTTAACACTTGGACATGAAAACCTAGCTCAAAAACCTAGTTTTGCTCATCAAATCCATCTTTTATAAATGTGAAACCTAACTTTAACTATGAAGAAAATAGAGAAGAAGGATGAAGATGTAGGATAGAATCCCCTACCTCAAGTCCTCTATGATGGTGGTTATTCAATCTTTGCCTTACCCTTAGCTTTATTGCTCTTTTCCTTTTCTTTTCCTTTGATTTTCTCCTCTTGTCTTCCTTGTTTCTCTACTCTACGTTAGGTTTTTGTTTTTGTGAGAATGAGATAATTGAAAAGTGATGCATTGTTGAGATAACTCTCAAGTAATAGGGTTGCTTTTTCGTATAGCAATTAAACCACTTAACCTTAACATTGATACTTCCTGATCTGCTAAAAACACTTAAATTTAGCTAAATCAAGTTTTCTAGCTTCTAACAACTTTGAAATAAATACTCAGATTCATCAAAATTATTGTTTCACTATTATCTTCTTTTTTTTTCATATCTGCTAGGGGTCAATCCGACATTAAAAACACAACCAGTATGCCTAAAAATACCAAACTGGCTCCGATGGTTCTCAAATTTTTACTACACTTTACTTAGCTTATTTGTGACTTAGAAACAAACTTTCTAGATTTATTTTCCTCAACTTAGCAATTTATGCTACTATCTGAGTCATTTTAAGCTACTTTTCAACTTCTGGGTTACAACTAAGTGCCTAAACTAACTCAGTATTGACAATAAGGAGTGGACATTCAGGACTCGAAGGTGTGCAGTGTTGACAACAATAAGGAGTGGACATTCAGGACTCGAAGGTGTGCAGTGTTGACAAAGGAACAGATGTTTGATGCATCAAGATGGATATACAACAGAATACGTATGTAGAGTTATTTTTATCGTTCGTGTTGTAACGTGCTATTAAGTAGGATCCGTTATAGGGTTTGTTACTGTTAAAAAAAAAGAGTCTATTAATTTTATATTTCTCTTTAAATTGTGAAATATTAATTGGTGTCAATATTGCATAATGAATAGTTGAAATATGATTTTCAATATTACCTAATATTTTCAGTAAATTTACGTTTCAGTAAAGAAGAAATTTTAAAACCCATATTTTCATAACTCAAACCTTTTACAAATTGATTTTCAGATTATGAGTCGGGAGTCGGAAATGTAATGCCCTAAGGAGGGTGTTACACACCCTCCCCAAACCACCCAAACACACTTTCATTTAGTCAACTTGAGAACTAGAGAAAGTGAGAAAGATACTAAGAGCTTAGGAGAGAGAGAGAAAGAGTTGGAAATCTTGGAGACTTGGCCTTGGAGTTAAAGGATTTGAAGCTAGAATGAGAAACATTGCTTCCTTATTGTTTTCTCTAGTGAGCCCTTAAGCATCACCTTTAAGGTAAGGGAAAAGTATCTTCTTCTAAACTCATCCACTTTCATAGATTTGATATCAAGGGGATATGGTATTGTTTTGATTATTTTAATTGTGGTTGAGAGTTGATTTTGGATGTTAAAGCATGAAAATGGAGTTTGGGATTGCTATACATGTGTCCATGGTTGTTTGGACATATCTCCTGGTGAAAACATGATTTTTATGATGTCAAAATGTTGAGATTAGGCTTGAATCCGATAATAGTGTTTTGCTTGAGGTTTGATTTTTTAATAATTTGAATGTTATATTGATGAACTTCTTGATGCTCCTCTGATAGTCAAATTCGAAACCCACATTAGGAGGTGATGTTGTTGGATTTTGCTTTTCTTTGGTGTTGATTAGTTGCATATTTTCTTATAGTTTTTGATAGCATGATGTGGTAACTTGATTGATAAAATTGTTGGCCTTGTTTTGTTGATAAATGTTTTGGCCATAGAGAGAAAAGCATAAAGAAAATGAGTTTAATTCTTTAAAGTAACCATTATATGTTTAAGATGAAAAAAATTAGAAGATGATTGGTGTAAAAATGGAGATAAAATGCAAATAAAATCTCACTAATTCTTAGTGTAGAATTTGGCCAAGCTAGGTATAAGAGCAAAGACTCTATTTTCTAATTTTAATTTAGTTATCTAATTATTTGAGTTAAATAATAAAGATTAGAAGTTTTCATAAAGAATAATGGTCTCTTATTGGTTAGTTTAGAAGTTATAAGAAAAGTAGGAGAGAGAGAAGGTATCGTTTAATAATAAAGTAACTTTTTGGAATTAGCCAATGAATGACCTCTAGGAAAGACAAAATGTTAGTGAATGTTCTTATTATACCTAATGGACTAGATTCCTAGAGAAAGAAGAGCAAGCACTCTTGATAATCAACCATGAACATTCAAGTTAATTTATAATTTATAAACAAAGGAAAATAAAGCAATAAAAATAAAATAAAATTAGGGATTAAGTTTAATAGGCCATTTGGCCAAAGCTAGTTTAGGAACTAGGTTAAGTTTTTAATTCAACTAAGTATCACCCATAGTGTGACAAATTAAATCGAAGGAACCAATACATAGAGTATTCGGCTATTCCTAGGATTAAGGTCACAAATTTAGCTTTAATATTTAAGTATGGTTCTTATACCTTGAAACTGACTTAGATATATTATTAATATAATTATGTGATCCCTTAATGGTGTTTTGAGAAGAAAAATGAATTGTAACCTTGATTGATTGAACTTTTAAGATTCGGCCATATGAGTTTAATTAGGGTTTCATGATTAAATGCTTGGTTTGGTGTTTGCTTTTGACACTTAGTACCATTACTTTGATTAAGATCATGCTTGTTTACTAGGAAATGGTGATATATTTTGGGATTGCATAGATTTTGGTCATGGTGTGTAAAAATGAAAATGAGACTTCTTGTGTCATTACATACATTTATAACATAATCATGAGATTAATGATGATGATTAAAGGACACATTAATCAAAGTGTAAAGACACAACAAGATTTCTTTTGTATGGGTAGAAGAAGCCTCTAGGAAATGGTCCTCAGAGAGAGATGTGATCTAGTTAGTTTGTTTGTGTGCTAATATGGTTGGTACCATAGAGATAGAGATTGTCAGGGGTCCACCTTTGACAAGATAGTGAGCTCATGCCTTTGTACATGTGACTTGAGGGGTAGTAGTCCCTTGATTGGCTAATCTGAAAAAAGAAGTAATGAGGTTCGTCTCCTAGAAATTAAAAGAGGTAAATTACAGATAAATGAATTACAAGAGAAGTAAACTCTTTCATGCATTATAAACTTGTCAGGAACTCTTGTATTGTTCTGTGTGTTCTATTCTCTTGAAATGGATTTATGATTTAGATGAGTTTGAAGACATAAATAACTGTTTTCTGCATCATGATGTAGCTGGAAGCATTACAACTCAAAATCTAACAATTTCTGCAGGTTTTTCTTCTTATTGAGAATTTCTAATTCTCACCCTGTTTATCTAATTTTTCCATATCATCAACAATAGCTATGTCGATACTCACTATTACTATTGAGATTCACTATGTTTAGGTATATGTACCAGAGCTTGATGGGTTCGTGCGAGCCATAGTCGTTTACATTGTTCGTTCTACCAAGTAGCGGATATGACGTAGTAGTACCCATCATGAGCTTTATCTGCTTTTTGTGATAACACCACTTTTGTAGGGATAACTTGTATATGTTAAACCCTTATTTTTTTTTATATGACATATGTTGCTAAAGCCTGTCATGCCTGGTTCAGATGGGTACTAGTAGTAGTTATCTTGGATGTCTGCATTGAGCAGTTGACTCTATTATGACTTAATCTAGTATCCATGCTTTGAATTGTTTTATCTACGTTGCATATTCTTGACTAGTATATCTCGAATCACCTAGTTTTGGGGTTGTATACAAGTAGAAGTAAAGAAGCTTCGATAGTTAGACCTGTCGATGCAACCATTAAACACCAAGTGATTAGTTAGTTTGGGGATTTAGAAAAAAAAAATAGAAATAGTTAGGAAGAAAGAAAAGAAATATTGTGTGTGTAATAATGAGGTTAGGAGTATAGGAGAGGTAATAAATACAAGATGATGAAAATAAGAAGCATGAGTTAGAAATAGAATTCCTTACCCCTAGTCTCGGAGTTACGTAACGTCCTAAGTTTGAAAATTGTAGAATATTTGGTATATACTTCAGTAAATAGAATTAGACACGTTACTTCCAACTTTCACTCATTAGATTACCTTAGAATAACTATACACATTAGTATATAGAAAGATCCTTGAGAGAAAAGGTAAAAAGTATAATAATTTATACAACTGAAAAACTTATTCTTAATTGATACTACAAATATATAAAAATGTACAACATAAGCCACAAGGGTATAAGTATAACCCATAAGGCATAAAACAAAACTATAATGTACAAAGCACAGGTATTCTAATGCATCATCTTCATTTCTTATCCTTGGAAAGAACTTGACCTGGATTTATCATGGAAACAAATAAAGGGTGAGAATTCACAATTCTCAGTAATAAAATTTCATAATCAACCATTCATATCATTATAAACACAACCCCAATAAATAAGGAGTAAGATATACTCTTAAAATGCTTTTGAGGCTCAACTTTAACAAATAAAGGAACCAAGATAAGTAAATATCCATGGCTTAACAACAAAGGAACCAAGTTGAGTAAACATCCATAGCTCAACAACAAAGGAACCAAGCTCAACTTTCATCCATGGCTCAATAAAAAAATCAAGCTTAACTTATATCCATGGCTCAATAAAGAAACCAAGCTCAAGTCCTAGATATATATCTATGGCAATTCACAACTATTGGATAAACAAAAGCTTATACTTTTACACATGCTAGGTAGTTATTTCCTTTATGAAATATCGCTAATAGTGTTTTAACTCATACTAAAAAGTATGCATAAAAGAACCCAACAAGTAGGAAACTTCATTTCCTCAAAATGAAAAGCAGGAAACAATCTGTCCTTGGGCACTTAGTCACTCACTTTCCTAGTGCTTGAGTGCCCTATGACAGCAAAGTTCACCTAGTCTTTCTGTCGTTGGGCATTTCGTCGCCTAATTTCTGAGCGATCAAGTGCTCAGTGCCGAACAATTATGACCTTGCGCGCTTAGGTGCCACTTCTTGGGCTCTTAGCACGTTGGAGCTCTCTGGCCATGGGTGATTAATCAGCCAAAATCTGGGCGCTTAGGCGCTCAACACCAGAGTTTACATTCCCTATTTCATTGAATTTCTAACCCCACTTAGACCCTTAAAAATAGATCCTAAGTGGTTTTCAACCACAAACATGGTCTCTAAGCATGTTATAACTTTCATGCACATTTTATACTCATTAAAGCATGGGTTCAAGAACAAAGATCAAAACCTCCAATACCTATTTTTCAACTTCAATCTCAAGGGGGTCATATTGATACTTCTAAGTTCATAACTATTAACCATGCATAGAATAAGCCAAGATCAAACCAAATCAACCATTGAAGACAAGAATCAAACACAAGAACCATTGAACCCCTCTCAAACCCAATTCCACTACACTAGTCATGCACCGAGCATCAAGAAGTAAATAAGGAAAGAGATAAGTAAAAGGAAACACCCCAATCTCAAGTTGTGTGGTTGGTACTCAGGCTTGGTCTTCCTTCTCTTTCTCCACTTCTTTCTCTTTCTTTCTTTCCGTGCCTTTCTTTCTATTTTCTTTTCCTTCTTTTTCTGTTGAACCAAAATGTGAGAGATAAAAAAAATGAGTGAAAGCTGTAACATCCCAAATTGCTAACACTAATGACGTATCCGGTTTACGCATCAGTAATTAGAAATTTGGTACATTACTTATGAATATCCATAAATTTTCAAAATAAACAGTTTAATAATATACAAACTATGAGCCTTTAATGGAAACATATTACACGCATAATATAAAATGAATTATTACACAAAGAATAAATCGCTAAACATAATATACATATATCAACCTATTATACAAAATCTGATTAAAATAACTAAATATTTCTTCATCCATAAGCTCTGTCTTGCTTCATCTTGCTTGTCACTGTAGGTTCCTCCTAGAATTATCATGGATGTAACACTCCGACTTTCATTTTTTCTGCATAAATATGAGTTTTATAATTTTTATAATTTTTGAGAATTTTTGTGGATTTTTTTGAGATTGTGATTATTTTAATATTATTTTGGGCTGTCTGTGGGTCCGAAAAAATAAAAAAAATTTTAGGGTCAAAAAATTTTGTATTGTTAATGTGAGGCTGAGGTATCTTACTAAACCCGAAACCAGACACAGTTATCAAACTTTTCTTTTACTATTATTTTACTATTCATTAGACAATAACTATTGGTTTGTGAGCAGTAGTTTCTATTCTTTGAGTAATAATTTTTGTAGCTTTAGCCATGTGATAGCCATGTGACACTAGTCTTTAGTAATGGTCAAAATTAGTGGCTTGACATGTTATTAGCCAATAGCATATAGTCAACAAAAATGGCTTATTTAATTAGTCTTTAAACTAGATGAATTAACTAAGCTAACTTAAGTTTAAGTGGTAATTAAATGAAACAAAATTTGGTTAGTTTTCCCAATGGTGTTCCACGGCCAAGTAGAGAATTCTAGGACATTCAAGAGCTTATGAATCATCAAGGGTGACCAAAGCATGACCACTTGATGACTTTAACCATGTGCTTGATTTCCATCTTGATTGATCAAGCATTAACTCCCTCACTTGCATGCACTCCACAACTAGAAGCTTTAGTTGTAGGAAATCCATTTCATTTCTATCATCTTTTATCACTTAAGTCATTCTTTTCATTTCCTTTCTTCTTCACATAGCCAAAAACTCCATTTCTCTCCTTTCTTGAAGCATTCGGCCATCACACATAACACCATCATCCAAGCTTCTAAAATTTTATCCAATCTTATTTCCTAAGCCTACATATCATTCTAAGACTCTTTTATGTTGAAGATCTAAGCTAAATCATTCATCTTCTACCTTTACTACAAGCTAGGGTTCTTAAACTTTCAAGGTAAAATTCTTGTTCTTTTTTTCTAAGTTTGATTCTTGAGTTTCTAAACTATGATTGTTCTATGGTTTCTCTTTTTTAAGCTTAGTTTATAACCTTGTGTTAGTTTAAGCTTGTTAGGGTTTTCTTTTGAGGCTACACAAAATCTTTGAAGGAAAGCAACTAAGAGGATTTTTGTCTTCCTTGAGATAAAAAGGAGATTAACCTCATCAACCATATGTTAGTGGTGAGGAGATGGCTTGTTTATAGTGAAAAATCCATAAGGATTTATTCACTTGTGTGGTTTTAAGTTTGCTCTGTTTGTGATGATCTTTAGTTGGTATGCTTTCTAGCTTTGATTTTATGCTTGTTTATATGATTATATGCTTGTTTATGTGATTATATGCTTGTTTATGTAACTATGGAAGCATGATGATTATTGTATAAGTAGGATGTGATTTACATGATGAGGAAATTGTATGAAGGTTCCAAAGAACCTAGGGAGGCTCACAGCCTTAACACCACAAAGAGGGCAAAAATGTTCTGAATTATTTTCTTAAGTATGGATTGAGTGATTTAATGATGAGAAATTGGATTAAGGGTTTTTAAAAGGAATTATATAATTAAATATGATTTATGAAGTATAATTGGATTTTTGGCCAACATATCAAGTTTTGATGTTTTAGAATCAAAATTTTTGTTCTAAGTGTAGACTTAGATAATTAAGTAACAAGAAGTTATTTTAATGGATTTTGGAAGTAGAGAGAAAGTGGATTAAGTGTTAAATT
Source organism: Ormosia emarginata (assembly GCA_029884605.1). Lineage (NCBI taxonomy): Eukaryota > Viridiplantae > Streptophyta > Magnoliopsida > Fabales > Fabaceae > Ormosia > Ormosia emarginata. The sequence goes on from JAQQTP010000061.1 coordinate 23,374,317, forward strand.
AGAAATAATTACGTTATGAGAAATACAATTAAAACTTGAAATTTGCTAACGTATAGCTCACCTTTGGATTTTGAAACGCGTTAGAAAATTTTGAGATGTAATGTCTAATTAAATCAAAGAAATCGAATTTTTGTAAAGAATCATAGAAAATATTACGTTAAGAATTTTTAGAAAGAAAATATTCTAAATAAGGCCAAAATGCATATATTATGTAGAGAATTTTATAAATAAGTTTAAAAAGCTAAGAAATATTTTACGTAAGTGAAAAATGCTAGAAAACTTGTACGCGATTTAAAAATTTTCTATTTTCAATCTACGCGATTGAGAAAATGATTTAAAATGTTTACGCGATGAAGAAAATGTTTAAAAACCTCTACACGATTTAGAAAACATTTAAAAATATTTACGCGATTGCGAAAACGTTGAAAAATAATTACGTGATTTGAAAATGTAAGAAAAATATTACGCGATTGGAAATTGTAACACCCTTGTGGGGATGTCACATTTATGATGCAATGAAAGAAAGATAAATAAAATATTACCCAAGTTATAAAATATTTGTTACATAAATAATATGAGTTGTAAAATTTTTTTTCTTTTTATACAGAATATTACTGAATAAAATAACACGGAACATAAAAAAAACAAACTTTCATCACACATAATATACATATGATTTTGTCATAAGTTATACAAATAATTTATAACTACAAAATATTTAAACTAACAGTAAAGAGTTAATATACAATACTACATCCAAAAAGTGTCTAAGTGCACATCATAAATCCCTAACCCTCTGAAGGATCACTCTCAGATGAAACTTCAGGTGATAGGTATCCAGGATGTCTAGACGCTCTACGGACACGAGTCTGTGCTGTCGATACACTACTGATCTCAATAGGCGCATGGAAAATCCCTCCCCAATAACGCTTAATAGTCAACGACAACTATATATGTAAATACAGAGTAGTAGTAAAAGCAGGTTCCCCATCAAACTCTGATCGTAGGGACACAATCAACCGTCCCACATAGACAACTGATCCTCTGTCTTCCTGCAACCGCCAGGCCTCTGAACCTCCGTGAAACTCAAGTCTCATGAAACCAAGGAATCCCGGCAAAGCCATCCTCGCCAAATCAGTCCAATGGGTATGGATGATCAGAAGGTTCGCCCTCGTCGAACTGATCTTCCGTCTGCTGCTGCTCCTCCTCCTCAGGGTACACACAATCTAGAGGTTGATCCTCTTCTTCAAACTCTTTACAATATAATTTAATAATACAGAAAACAGTACATGTAGAGAGGTGAGATAATCATACACCAATACCAGCATGGCAAATAAGAAAATGACAATACAACAAATATCACGGTTTAATATAATAAAGCATGCTGCAACAGTTTAAATAATAGTATAATTTAACACAAAAATTTCAATACAACAGTATCATACAATATCATAAACAATAATGATTTGATGCATGACATAAATGCAAATGAAATGCGACTCGTTCCTACTCCATGGAGCTAGACACAGACATTAGAGAGAATGACCCGCAAAGATCTATTAGTACCTCAGGCTGACCAACCAAACTATTGCACTGTCTAACGTTGTGTCTATAGCCCACTGTCCAACATCGTGTAGTAGCACACAGTCCAAACATCGTGTAACTACAGGCATTGTACTAAAATAGACTTTACAAGATCTTGATTAAGTATAGTGCGTGTCAAGATCACTAGTGTGTTGCCAGTTACCACAGCCCAGAGGAGCGACCAACTGTCCACATGTGGAATACTCCGCACACTAATGCCTCCAAGTTCATACAAAGAAATGAACCACACTACACTTATCACACCGACAACACGGTGTAATTCGCCTCGTCAATCAAATCACCAATTATCAACCAAATTGGCACAACTCAATGCATGAATAAACTTAATAATTACCAAATTATCCTTAGTCTCAAAATATTCTTATATTTACGCAAATGCCCTCAATGGCAAAAATCTTAAATACAGTACGTCTCACCTGATAGTACCGCATCTCAAAAATATAACGGTCCACCACTTTGTCCTAACAGTAAAAACTCGTTGTTCCAATTAATCGCGTAGAAAGTTTATCACGTTTTCATAATTCCATCATTTTTACAAATGTTCTTAAATCGCGTAAATATATTTTGCTGTTTTTAAAATCGCGTAATATTTTTAAATCGTTTTCTCAATCGCGTAAGATTTTTAAATCGTTTTCTTAACCGAAAAACTTTAAAATCTCCATTTTAAAACTACGTAAGCTATTTTCACTACTTTAAAACTACGTAGAATAATTTTCCTTATGTTTTAAAATATATTATGAAACATTTTATTTTATTTGTCTATTTTTAATAAATTTTGACAGCATTTTGTCTATAAAATCTATTAAAATTGTACTTTCTACATTTTTCCTCTAAAAATTCGTTTACTTAGTTTATTATTACTAAATCCACTTTAGTAAATATCTCTATGCTTTAAAATTCAAAAGTAAGTATTTTTCAAAGGTTTTGATTCATTTTTCTTCTATGTCATATTTCTAATAAAAGTTGATTTCCTTCTTTAAATCTTGAAAATCGATTACAATTACATTCTTTTTAGGTAAACATTAAGTTCACACTTTAGAAAAATAAATTTATATTAATTACACATTTACTAGGCATGTTGGCCGAAATTGCTAAATTGTTGGCATTTGATCTTTGGATCATTTTTCTTCTTCTAAAACACTTTGAAATTCCTTCATTATCCTAATTCCATTAAGTCCTTCCTTTTGAAAATGGTTGAGAACATTTTGGTTCTCTTTTCTTGGTTGAGGCCGTGAGCCTCTTCATGTGTTCTTTGGAACACTCATGCAAACCTTACATGTTAATCACATCCTAAGTAATAATCATACAATATTTCACACATGCAATATATTTTAAAGCTTGTAGACATGCATACAAACAATATCAAACACAAGTAGGAAAGCATATAAACAACCAACACAAGTGAATCCTTATAGATTCTTCACACACATACAAGTCCATTTTCTCATCACCACACATGGTTGATGAGATTAAATCTCCCTCTTACCTTTAAGGAAGATAAAATCCTCTTTTACTCCTTTCTATGGATTTCGTGATCTCCTTCAAGAACCTAACATACTCAAATAAATTTCTACAAGTTATAACTATAGGAGAAAAATATAAACCATGGATAAATCATGGCTTAGAACCTTGAAAAAGAAGTTAGAAATGAAAAATAAGGATTTTCACCTTCTAGGAAAAATCTCCAAAGTGATTTTCCAAGTTCAAGATGATAGATTTTGGAAGAACTCTCAACTAGAGATGTTCTTAGAATTGTGTTTAGAGTTGAGAAAGTAGGTTAGATAAAATTTTGGGTGGTTGGATGGTGGTGTATATGGTTTGGCCGAATGGTCTCAAGGAAGAACAACAATGGTGAGCTTTTGTGTTTGAAGAGAGAGAAGAGAGAAAGTGTGACAAAGAAAGATGGAAATGAAGTGAAAATTGTCTCCTTTGCCTAGCTTGGCCGTGGAGTTCAATGAAGAGAAAGGTGACTACTTTGTTTGACTTCCAAGACTCCATCCAAGCCTTAGACTTCATCAAAGGTTGAGATCAAAACTTGATCACCAAGCTTGTCTTCCATTGGCTAATCCAAGCCTTGTCATAAGCCTAGTCACATGTAATGTCATGTGTTCTTGAATGTTCCTCCCTAATGGTGATTAATTAAGCTACTAATCCCATTAAGCTTCTAAGCACACTTAACTTAACTTAATTAAATTAATTAGTTACATTACTAATTAATTAACATTCTTATAATCCAAGCTTCAAGAGCCATTGAGCATATCAATGGTCGATATTAGGTAGTGATATGATCAAACCTAAACCATTAGATCTCTTTTCCATTAAATCCTAACCATTAGATTCATCTTCTAAGATAAAGGGTCAAGATCTTCTCTACATTCTTCACATCCAATGGTTACAATTGAATCTAACCATTTTTGTAAGACCAATCTCCACCGTCCATTAAATCAATGGTGGGTATTCAAGCCTTCCTTACCAAGTTCATTCTTTACAACCATAGATTAGATCAACGGTTGATATTCAAAACTCAACCTTTTCATCCAACGGTGTAAATCAAGTCAAGCCCACTTTATTGACTTAATTCCTATTGGCTTAAAATAAATCAAGCCAATAATGTTGACTATCTTTTCTAAACGTGGGTCCCGCAAAGCAATTGTGGGTCCTACAAATCAAAAGTGGGTCCCATAGCCATTTCTAGGTCCATTCCGTTTATTTGTACTGACTAATAAAATAATATTATAATAATATAAAATTATTTTATTGCACAGTTAAATCCTAAAAATTAAAAGATTATCAACCATATCATTCAGAATTGGGTTTAGTAAGATCCCCCAGCTCCGAATAATTAAAATAAGATTTCCCCAGTCTGAAAATTATTATTTTCCTGACTCGGAGCAAATCACACAAAACACTCAAATATGAACACCAAACAGTCAAATAAATTTATATCATACAGAAAAACATAAAACAATACAATCAGAACATAACGGTCATTTATCCTAAAATTGGGGTGTTACAGAAATTATAGCAGTTTGCTGTCGGGCTATCTTGGTGGGTTCCGTTATGTTGGAAAGTGATACCGCCAAGAATGTGGTGTGTATATGTGAAATACGGTGACATATGGTTGTATGTGTTTTAAATCATACATCATGCATAGAAAAGCATGTCAATTAAGGCAATGGGCCTAGGAGATGGAAATTACACCTTCGTGAGGGTGAGAATTGCATAGTTACGATCTTCAGTGATTTTGGAGATGTCGGGTTGTGGAATGTCATATGTGGCTAGTTGGTAGCACCATTGCGTCGTGATATCCTTTGCAAACACACCGACGGTCTCGATGGAGTTACTACTCTTTTCGTGATTGGTTGAGAGTGTCTTGTATTGGCCATGTTACGAACCATGATATGATAAATTGGCACATGATTTGAGGCTAATGATATACAGACATGTACTCCCTATCTTTCTCTCTAAAATTGTGATTAGCTCCATGGAGTAGGAAATGGGTTGTTGTACACATGCATAGTGGGTCAACATATTGATATGATAATTATGCTTATTTGATATGTTATCTATGATGTGATAATATGACTGTATATGATAATATTGTATATGTATCATTTACTGTCATTTTCTATACTACCTCATTGGTATTGATGTAGGGGATCTCACCTCTTCGTTATGTTATACTTGTTTTATTATATATGTTTGATGAAGACCAAGGAGACAAGGAAGCAAATAACTCTTTTTACTACCAATGATGGTTTTTATGTATTATCTTGTTATGTCGGCAAGGTGTCAGGTTTTAGGTTTTGTTACAGTTCAATTCCATGGTGGAATTGATGCTTGGAGGGTTAATTTAGATAGTGAACTGTTTGTTTATACTGGGGATTTGACTCTGAATTTGAGTGGTACTAAAAATGGAACTCCTGTTATGACACAACACGTGTTTGTGCATCTAGAGTTTTTTATGCCTATTCGTGAGCTCTGGAGTAGAAATACTTATACTCCACAAGAGAATTCAATGATGTTGACTGCCAGGACACCAACCCAGCGTGTACTATATCCACCAGGGTTCTTTGATGATAACACTGAGGACGAGGATCCTAATGAGAGCCCAAATCCTTAGTCTGTAGGTGTTCTAGTTAAGTAGTTTCTGTTTTGGTGTGTATTGTATATATTATCTTTTGGGGTGTATTTATGTAAATTAATTGTAAACAAAGTTGTAATATGTAAATTATGGCGAGTTTGTTTTTAGTTACATTTTATGTTTATGATTTTTATTTATTTTCAGTTTTTCTGCAAATGAAATTTTAAAATCAGTATTTTACAAGATTAATTCTTTTACAAATTGGGTAAGTTATATTATGATTAGTCTTAAATATGATACCCTACAGTGGGTGTTGCAATGGAAATCAAAGGTGTAGGGGATGAGAATTATAAAATTCTCAGTGGTTTATAAAAATTATGTCATCATAATAATTTTAGTTATTTCAGAGAAAAATCATTTCAAATTATTATTGTGTAATCCGTAGGAAGGTTGCTAAAGCCAAATCAAGTCCTTCCTCTTCCCAAAACAAAGATTCATTTAATTATAAAAATCATTTATAATCATCATAATCACTTTGTAAATAAATTCATATCATTCAATCACAACTCAAGTTATCTGAACTCGTAGTCTCAAATAATCAAATTATCATTAAAATTATTATCTTGAAAATCATCAAGTAAATCATAAAAATCTAAAAATTTAAATCCATCATATCCAAAATCATTAAGACTCAAATCAATAAATCGGAAATCATATGATCAAATCTCATATATTTCCCATTCTCAAGAAATATCAAGAAAATCTCATGAAATCTCATATCTCAAATCACTAAGAATCAAGTCTCATCTTATATTCGAAGTTATGAGCACATAATATCATTCATCCACTTGGTAGTAGCCTACTTTTTGGGTTGGTGCACTTCAACTCATTTATGACGATCAATTTGCCACACAAGACTACTCCGGGTAACGAGGCCTTATCAATCTCAGTCTAGAAAAGAGAACGCACAGAAATTCTAAATCTAGACATAAGGATAGACCACAACTACCAGAACAGAGAAGACACACAGAAATCTTGATACTAGTAGTCGTTTGGGTTAGGGAAGACATACAAAAATTTTCACACTATCCTGAATTTAGGATCACCCAAAGTAGTAAAGTCATTCTCTACCACTTGATGACTAGAGAAGCTCAAGTAAAGAGAGAGGTCTTCCTTAACCTCAATCACCATGGAATAGAAAGATTCTCAATCTCTCTTACCATTTTCCGAGACTTACCCTAAGTTTAAGGTATATCTAAAATCTCACTCAGCCCAGTTCCACAAAGGGATACCCATAAAATTCAAATCATATTTATCAAATATCTTTGTTTATGAAATCATGAAATATGCAACATAATGCATAGTCCAGTCAATCTCATCATGAGTATTCAAAATCATCAATCAAATTTCAAATTATAGCACAATGCATTTACATATAATCATTCAATCTCAAATCATAGTACAATGCATTGATGTCTTATAAAAAATCAAATTCATCATTCAATCTCACTTAAAGCAACAACTTTAAGAATATTATTCTCAAATTATCAGTCAATCTCATTGGATTTAATGTCATCTTAAAATCATCTCATCAATATGCAAAACTCATTAAAACAAGCATCTTGGTATTTTTCAAGCATTCTTGGAAACATCTTGGTGTTAAAACTCATTAAAACTTTCAGCCAATACTATTCAACAACCAACAAGTATTTTTCAACTTTTAATTCACTTAAAATTATCATAAAAATCAACAAATGAAGGTCCTATAAATTCAATCTAAAAACAACATATATTCAACCTCAAAATACCTCAATTTAATTAATTATTTTCTGGTCATCTTTGGACAACATTCAGCCGTACATTTTAACACCATTGAGCCAAAATTTCAAGTAAACAATGAATAAAATTCTGGTTCAATTTGGGTAGCATTCTGCCTTAACAATAAGCCCCCAATCAAGTTCAAATCCAATTCCAACGCATTTAAAACTCAAGGACAAATAGGACAACAATTTTCCTATGCTCTTACCATAATTTAAATCACTATTATAATTAATAAAATATCCCAAATCACCCAAAATGCCATCAAGCCAGCAAAACCAATGGGTTTCAAACTCATTATTCAACTAACATTTCATCAAGAATCAAGAATCAATCATGGGGTTTCAACTCACAATCAAAATACAAGTACATAAATATGTCAATCTCAAGTTAAAATCTAACTTTCTCATCAAGGATTCAGTTATTAAAAAAGATGAAAATGAAGAGAAAAAGTGAGAAAAATTCCCCCTACCTTGTCTTCCATACCTCTATGCTCTTCCTCTTTCTGTTTCAACTCACAAAACCAGAGAAAGAAACAAGTGATAATCAAAGAAACAACCAAGAAAAGAGATGATTAAAACAGATCAGGCAAAGCAATCGCGAGGACGAACCAACGAGAGTGAGAGCGAGAGTGAATCCACGAGCTAGAGAGGACGGTTGGATGGAGCAACAGCGAGAGGGTGAGCGGATGAGTGACGAGAGGGACGAGTAAGTGACAAGAGTGAACCAGCAGGAGAGAGAGGATGAGTGAGAGTGAAAGACAATGAGAGTGAGTGAGAGCCGTGGAAAGTGAGGAATAGAGGAGAGATAAGAGTGTGAGAAGTCAGAAAACTAAAAAAAAAAAAGAAAAGGAGTTGGTAAAGATATTTTGAGAAAGAAATAATAAAATATTCTATTGGAAGCATTTTATCTTTTAAAGACATTTTAATCCTCCATACTAAATCTCCAAACTTCCTCTAGAATCATAAAAGATTTTAAGATTCCTTTTAATCCTAAATATCATCCTTCAACACATAATTATAAGCACATTTATCAGTTACGAAGCGTCACTATTCATCCCTAAAATAATTTAAACCTTAGGAAATTGAACTAGGTCAAAGTTTAATTTATTCTATTTCCATTCTCAAATTAATCTTCATCCTCTATTTTACATCTGCTCTTAATCTTATAATTTTCTGAGTTATTTCTCATGTTCAGTGTTATAGTTTTATACTCAATTCACTCCAAACAATTACCCAAAATTATCAAGTAACTTATACCTAATTTATTGAGATACTATAACACTGAGTAAGACTATTGGGTTAGGTAGAATGTTACAATTCTCCCTCCCCCCCTTTTATAAATTTTGTCCTCAAAATTTGATTCATCTCATTGGAAAAGTCCTGGATGACTTTTCTTATTTCTCAGCTTCATGCTTTTATCTAGGGATGAAGTTGAGTACCACAGTGATATCATCTAGATTAATAAGCTCATTGAGAAAATCTCATTTATAATTGAGTACATTGCTCGTCATCTCACGAAATTTTTGTATAATGACCACTTTTCCTTTTTAAAGTATGTGTCTTTCTACAATGTGTTTTCAACCAACTTGAAGAAGCTTCTTAAGAATGGGCTTGTTAACAGACCCAAATGTTTCCAACTTCAAAATTTTGGACGTACTAGATTTACGATGTTATACATCATTCTGGCATGATTCTGATATAGGGTTCTTGACAGTACAACTTTTCTAGGTGTTTTTACTTGGCAAGGAACTGTACCATATCAGTATTTCATTTCTTGGACTGTACCTCTCATCTAATAAGAATTGAAGAAATCTTAAGTCATACCCTTAGGCAAGATTGTGACAAATTGCTAATTCCATTCTCTTAGACAATTATAAAGAATTGTCTATACTCCAAGAAAAGGATACTTTTATGCTCCACCACTGCTTTAACATTACCAGAAGCTGAGGTACCAGAAGCTGAGGTTCTCTTTCTACTTCTATAATGCAGGAGTCATAGAGTGGCATGTCCTCAACTTGCCATATTTGAAACCTTTCCAAGTAGATAGTGTTCTTCTTAGGAAACACCACTAAAGGTCTAGTATTAGGATACTTACTAAGAAAACCTTGCTTAAGTCTGACAATTATGAATATCTTCTTAGCTCTCGGAATAATGAGACAAGATGCAATTCCCTAGGATACTCACCTGCAAAGTCTCTAATCAAGAAAAATCTAGGTCCTTCGACTTGATGATGTTTCATTTGCTTCTCATGCTGCGGGTACGCAAAGGTTTCAGTTACCATGAGATTATCTTCAGTAATCTTAATTCCAGATACATCTACTTTCCTTTGATATTCCATGAATTCTCCATGTAAATTTTTGTATTCCTTTTTAACTTTATATTGAAACTCAAATATGGTTTCAATTTGCCCCATTAAATACTCTACAATTGTAACCACCTGACCAAGGTCATCTCTTGGAATCCAAAGAATGGTTACAATTTCCACCACCTTTTTTTTAAAGCAGAGGATTTACAAGAACATCTTCTTGCCTTTGGCATAGTTTCCATCTCCATTCAGGGACTCCTAAGGAGTGCAGAGATTCTGAGGATTTTTAATATTCTATCTTTCTTTCCTCTTTGTCCACAATTCATTTGGACATGTAACGTCCCAGGACTACTAGCAGGATTGATGAGTGTCCCCACAAATCAACACGGATCTTTTCAGTGTGCTTTGTCCTCACTTATACACATCCTAGGAAACTTTCTAAGAGGTCACCCATCCCACAAGTGCTCCAAGTCAAGCACACTTAACCATGGAATATTTATGTTCTTAGCTCCCAAAAAGAAGATGCATCATGTTTATATGTGGTGCTAATCAATTCTTTTAAGTTATCCTCAATTATGCAATCTCATACCTGCACACTCTCTGAATCCCTCTTATTCTGGTATGTATTCAGTTCATTCATGTGTCCCTTCACCTAGAAGCCTTCCAGGAGCCACTCCTTATCTGTGCTTCATCGTTTTGCACCGGTAACCACTCCCCGCCCTCGTCGGCCTAGGGTGTCACATGCCCACCAGCTTCCGCATGGTTTGTCCCCTAACCACACTGTATTGGGAGAGGTCCCGTCTCTAATACCATTTGTAACATCCCGGGACTGCTTGCAAGATTGATGAGTGTCCTCACAAATTAACACGGGTCTTTTCAGTGTACTTTGTCCTCACTCACACGCATTCTAGGAAACTTCCCAGGAGGTCACCTATCCCACAAGTGCTCCAAGTCAAGTCACGCTTAACCATGGAATACTTATGTTCTTAGCTCCCAAAAAGAAGATACATCTTGTTAAGATGGATGGTGTTAATCAATTCCTTTTAGTCATCCTCAACTATGCAGTCTTATACCTGCACAAGCTCTGAATCTCTCTCATTCCGGTGTGTATTTAGTTCATTCATATGTCCCTTCGCCTAGAAGCCTACCAGGAGCTACTCCTTGTGCGTGCTTCATCTTTTTGCACCGGCGACCACTCCCCGCCCTCATCGGCCCCAGGTGTCACAGGACATATCAAACAATATCAGCTTTTATATAGAGCCTCTAATCATCCCTTGAGGTCTTAATATGTAACACACTCCTTAGGATGTCACATTTACGATAAATATAATAAACCTTTACCCAAGTTATAAATCATTTCTTAATACATAATAATATAAGTTGTGAAAATTTTCAATAAAATAAACAGAACATGAGATAAAACAAACTAGTAAATACACACCATAACTAGACATGATTTTTTTGTCTTTAAAGATACAAATAATTACAAACTATAAACTACTTAACAAAACAGTAAACTGTTTTAGTTACACAAAACATAAATAGCCCAAGTGCACATCTAGGAATTTGGATCCTCTGAAGGATCCTCCTCTGATGAATCATCAGATGACAGAAATCCCAGATGTCTTGCAACTCTATGGACAGGAGTCCGCGCTGTCGACACACTACTAAGCTCACTAGGGGCATGGAAACGACCACCCCAATAGTGCCTAATAGTCAAGGGCAACTCCAAATGCACATAGACAATAGTAGAGAACATCGGAGCACCGTTAAACTCCCTACGAAGGGACACAGTCAAATGCCCTATATACACAACCGACTTCCTATCAGCTCGTAGATGCCAGGCCTCAAACTGTTACCCAGTGGCTTCAAGTACTCAAGAGGGGGGGTGAATTGAGTATTTAAAAAAATTTTCGCAAAAGCCTTAAACAAATAAATTATACTGAATTTAATTATTAAAAGTCGTGAATGAGATGAACATAAGAAGAACAGATAATAATTAAATTGCAAGAATAAATAAAGTGCATAAAGATAAAGAGAAAGGGTAGAAAGCAGGTACGATATTTATCCCTGGTTCGACCACCAACCACTTGTGGCCTACGTCCTGGTCCCCGAAACACAATTCGAGATTTTTCACTATTCAACACAAGCTTAAAACAGGTGCTTGCAACCTTTACATAACAGGGATACCTCACCCTATTTACTAGAGGGATACCTCACCCCCTTTGAAGGATACCTCACCTTCTTTACAACAAGGGATACCTCACCCTTTAGGGATACCTCACACTCACAAAATCACTAAGGGATACCTCACCCTTTTACAGAAGCAGAGAATAGATGAAAAATAAACTCTCACTTAGAGCAGATATTACAAGTTGAAGTGCTAATAAGCTCTCTAAAGGATATCTCAAGGTTTTGGCAAAAAGAGCATAGAAAAAAATGAAATAATCACGTTTTAATCACAAGCAAATAGTTCAAAATGGTTGGGGGTTTTCAGAAGAGACCCAAGGTCTCTATTTATAGAGCAATGGAAGAAACTAGCCGTTGGAGCAATTAAAGGCAAGTAATTATTGAAAATATGGCCGTTGCTGCCATTTTTGAAAGCTTCGTGAAATCCAATTCTGGAGAACGGTATTCGAATACCTTATGAGGTATTCGAATGCCTCTTGCCAAAACTCTTTTAAAAAACTGATTAAGGCTGGGTTATTCGAATACCGTTAAGGGTATTCGAATGCCTCATTTAAAAGGTCCATTCTGAAACTAGGGTATTCGAATACCATATGGGGTATTCGAATGCCTGTTTTAACACAAGACAAATATCGATTCTGAATCAGGTTATTCGAATACTTGGAGGGGTATTGAATGCCTCTTTGAAAAAAGAAAGCGTATAGGCTTGAAAAACACTCTATTCGAATACCTAACGGGGTATTCGAATACCTCTGTTATAAAACCAGTTTTAAATGCTTTCAAATGACGGAAAATGGTTGTTTAATTTTGGAAAAACAATTTTGAAAACATTTCTTTGCAATGCCAAATAATGAGATATCCAATGAGGCTTTTACAAGGATCCTAAGTCCTAAAGCTTATTCTTGAAAATCTTGGACTTGGTCTTCTCATCATCTTCATGTTTGTCTTCACGTTTGTTATCATCAAAACTATTGCTCATGATAGCTAGCCAATTACATTCTCCCCTTTTTGATGATGACAAACTAACATTTGAGAAAAGCATTAGTTCATATAAATTGGAATTCACAAAGTTAGTTTAGAGATACTTACTCCCCTCTTTTCATAAGAGGTGATTTTCATCAGAGATATGTACAGAGCTTCCCCTTACTTTTGGAATTCAATTTCTATTTTTGTTTTGACTTTTTCTCCCTGACTTTTCTCAAACAAAGACATTTAAACTTGTTCTCCCCCTTTTGTACATTTGATACCATTCTCCCCCTTTTGTCATGATCAAAAAGATAGGGCAAGTATTTTTCTCTCCCATTTTATCATATTAAACAATATATGCATGTCCTCAAGTTGAATGAATTTTGTCCATTTAAATTTATGCACGAGGTAGTGTTCTCCTACAACAAAATTCAGAGTGCTTTCATTGGTATCCATTAATGTTGGATCCATAGGGGTTAGTCAAACTCATAAGCCAATAAGCATTTAAAACAATGAGGCAAAAGCAGCAAATGATTCTCAAGGGCAAAAATATATTTATCGATTAATTTGGCCAAGAAATCACTTGTTTGATATCATTTGTTATCATTTGTTATTACTTGTTATTATGTTCATACCACTTTGATATCACTTGTTGTCAAAATGTAAAGCATTTACCACTTGTTAACAAATTCTTATAAATCTGACATATGTCAATAAAAACATAGATATTAAATATTTCATATACCAATTATTGCACTTGTTCGTATACCAAAATAATAGCCAATTACATTGAGCATATTTTAAAAAAATAAAAGGACAAGAACAAGCCAAGAAATATGCATTTAAGAACATCATATAATTTTCATATAGGGCAAAAATGAAGGCTTGATGAAATAAGATTAAAGCATGTTATTCATAGTTGGAATATATTTTCATTGCATATGTATAAGAAAAGGAAACAGAAACGAAACAAAGAGCACGTCGTAAAACTTGCTTTCAGTCATGTGGTATTCGAATACCTCTTGCCGTATTCGAATACCCATCACATTTTATAAACTCCAGAAGGAGCAAGTATTCGAATGCCTTGTAAGGTATTCGAATACTCGAATAGCATGTAACAAATACTGATGAAGATTTTTCAGGTTATTCGAATACACATTTGGGTATTCGAATGCCCCTGACTAATAAAACCACAAGAACTCAGATCTTGATGTATGGTATTCGAATACCATGGGAGGTATTCGAATAGACCTATCAGAAAAACATGGATTTTCACGTACAGATGCAATGGTATTCGAATACCACAGGGAGGTATTCGAATAACTCAAACATAAAAGCATACATTTTGCATCCAGAAGGCATATTTGAGATAAGAAAGCTTACCTTTTCATGGAAATACTCATATGAATGCAAGTCCAAGCCTGATAGAGACAAGAAGGAGAGCTTGGAATTTATTCTAGTCTTGTGCTTGCAGCAACCATTTTCAAAAATGCCGAAGTTAGCTCTTGGCTATCAAGCACACCTGCAACACAATTCAATTTTTTGTTTTTGGTACCCAAATTTTCTTGGGTCCTTGAGTGTCAGTTTTGGGTATAGTGCCCTTAGGAACCCATACCATTTTGGTTCCAATTTTTGTATTGATATTTTTTCCTTACATTGCATGTTGAAGCACTATGACCCTTCTTCCCACAATAGAAACATTTAACAAATGGGCTACATGAGATGCTAGAATTAACAAAATAATTTTTATAGGATTTGTGTTGATTATTCGGGTTATATCCTATTCCAGCCTTTTGAAAAACAACCCTTTGTTTTCCTAATAAAATATTTAAATTATCTCTTCCACATGTGAATTTGGCAAGGGTGTTCTTTAAATCTTCAATTTCATTTTCAAGCACATGACATGAAGAACAAGAATACGAAGTAGAAGCATGTGAAGAATGATATGAGCATGCATCAATTAATCCTAATGTCTCATTTTCAATTTTTAATTCCTCAATTTCTTTATTCAAAATTAGAATTTGATTTTCTAAAGAAGAGATAGTTTTCTTAGATGAAGAAATTAATTTTGTAAGCCTAATTGTTTCGTCATGCAATTCTTCAAAGGCATCTTGTAACTCATCATAAGAAGGAGATACGTCAGAATTTACCTCGTCATCGCTTTCTTCTTCTTCTTCTTCTCCTTTCGCCATAAAACATAGATGGGCTTCTTCACTATCTGAGCTATCAGTGGAGTCCATATCGTTGTCATCCCATGCTATGTAAACTCTTCTTTCTTTAGAGGGTTTCTTTTCAACTTTCTTTGGAAATGACGATCTTCTTTGAGTTTTCTTTTTCTTTAGGAACTTACCAAATTTTCTTACCAGAAGATTGAGATTTTGTTCATTTAGCTCAATGTTGTCCACGTCATCTCCATCGTCTTCTTCTTCATTATTGATAGTGGAGGTGGTGGCTTTAAGCGCTATCCCCTTTTTCTTTTTATCGTTTTCTTCACTTTGGTCAAGCCTGTTGAGTTCTAATTCATGCTCGTGAAGCTTTCCAAAGAGGGTAGCCAGAGACATTGTTGACAAGTCCCTTGATTGAAATTGCTTGTTACTTTTGGTTGCCAAATCCTGCTAAGACATCTCAACACTTTGTTAATCAAATCTTCGTTAGTAAAATTCTTTCCTAATGATGCAAGATGATTAACAATGTGGGTGAACCTCTTTTGCATTTCTTGAATGCTTTCTCCTTGGTTCATTGTAAATAATTCATATTCGCGAGTTAGAGAATTGATTCTCGACCTCTTTACCTCACTAGTACCCTCATGGGTAACTTGTAAAGTGTCCCACATTTCTTTAGCAGTTTGCAATTTGAAATTCTAAAAAATTCATCATGTCCCAAAGCTGAGGTAATGATGTTTTTGGCTACTAAGTTATTTTGAACTTTTCTTTTATCATCTTTAGACCAATCACTTCTAGGTGTCTCGGTTTTTACACCATTGACAGCGCGTGTAGGTATAAATGCACCATTTTCGACAGCATCCCACACATCTAGATCAATAGCCTCTATAAAGATTTTCATTCTTTCCTTCCAATATGCATAACCATCCCTATTGAAAAAGGGTGGTCGATTTATGGAAGTTGCTTCTGATAAAACATTTGATGAAGCCATGTACTCTTGAAGCGGCTAAGCTCTTTATACAAGAGTCTAGCTCTGATACCACTTGTTACCCAAGTGGCTTCAGTACTCAAGAGGGGGGGTGAATTGAGTATTTAAAAATTTTTTCGCAAAAGCCTTAAACAAATAAATTATACTGAATTTAATTATTAAAAGTCGTGAATGAGATGAACATAAGAAGAACAGATAATAATTAAATTGCAAGAATAAATAAAGTGCATAAAGATAAAGAGAAAGGGTAGAAAAGCAGGCACGATATTTATCCTGGTTCGACCACCAACCACTTGTGGCCTACGTCCAGTCCCCGAAACACAGTTCGAGATTTTTCACTATTCAACACAAGCTTAAAACAGGTGCTTGCAACCTTTACATAACAGGGATACCTCACCCCCTTTGAAGGATACCTCACCTTCTTTACAACAAGGGATACCTCACCCTTTTACTAGAGGATACCTCACCTCAAAATCACTAAGGGATACCTCACCCTTTTACGTAGCGAGAGAATAGATGAAAAATAAACTCTCACTTAGAGCAGATATTACAAGTTGAAGTGCTAATAAGCTCTCTAAAGGATATCTCAAGGTTTTGGCAAAAAGAGCATAGAAAAAAATGAAATAATCACGTTTTAATCACAAGCAAATAGTTCAAAATGGTTGGGGGTTTTGAAGAGACCCAAGGTCTCTATTTATAGAGCAATGGAAGAAACTAGCCGTTGGAGCAATTAAAGGCAAGTAATTATTGAAAATATGGCCGTTCTTTGCCATTTTCGAAAGCTTCGTGAAATCAATTACGGAGAACGGTATTCGAATACCTTATGAGGTATTCGAATGCCTCTTGCCAAAACTCTTTTAAAAAAGCGATTAAATTTGGGTTATTCGAATACCGATTAAGGGTATTCGAATGCCTCATTTAAAAAGGTCCATTTGAAACTAGGGTATTCGAATACCATATGGGGTATTCGAATGCCTCTGTTTAACCTTTGGCAAAGCAAATATCGATTCTGAATCAGGTTATTCGAATACTTGGAGGGTATTCGAATGCCTCTTTGAAAAAATAGAAACGTATAGGCTTGAAAAACACTCTATTCGAATACCTAACAAGGGGTATTCGAATACCTCGTTATAAAACCAGTTTTAAATGCTTTCAAATGACCGAGAAAATGGTTGTTTAATTTTGGAAAAACAATTTTGAAAACATTTCTTTGCAATGCCAAATAATGAGATATCCAATGAGGCTTTTACAAGGATCCTAAGTCCTAAAGCTTATTCTTGAAAATCTTGGACTTGGTCTTCTCATCATCTTCATGTTTGTCTTCACGTTTGTTATCATCAAAACTATTGCTCATGATAGCTAGCCAATTACACAAACCTCTATGAAACTCTAGTTTCACGAATCCCAAAAACTCTGGTAAAGCCATACTGCATCACAGTCAATCCAAATAATATGGATGATCTAAAGGCTCGCCCTCCTCGCACTGGTCGCTCGGATGCTGCTCCTCTTTGTACTGACAATCTAGAGGTTGCTCCTCTTCTTCTTCCTCAAAGTCTTTACAACATATAAATAATAATACATAAAACAATAGTACATACAGATATAACAATTAATACAACATATTATATTATTACATCATACATGGTATCTCAAACCATACATAAATGTCACATTATGATGCAAACCACATATGCAAATTGTAACACCCCAACTTTTGAGTGAATTACTATTTTGTCCTGATTGTGCTGTTTTATATTTTTCTGTGTGTTATAAAATTAATTTGATTTGTTTTTTGTATTTGTATTTGTTGTTGTGTGTGATTTATTTACGAGTCGGAAAATAATAATTTTTAGGCCGGGGAAAATCTTATTTTAATTATTCGGAGTTAGGGGATCTTACTAAACCTAATTCTGAATGATACATGTATCAGTCTTTTAATTTTTAAAATTTATCTGTACAATAAAATAATTTTATATTTTCATAATATTATTTTATTAGTTAGTACAAATAAAACGACCATTGACCCAGAAAAGGTCTGTGGGACCCACAATTGGTTTGCGGGACCCACGTTTAGAAAAAGTAGTCAACGTTGATGGCATGATTTATTTTTAAGCCAATAGGGAATTAGTCAACAAAGAGGGCTTGACTTGATTTGCACCATTGGATGAGAAGGTTTAGTCTTGAATATCAATCGTTGATCTAATCAATGGTTGTAAAGCTAAGCTTAATAATGAAGGCTTTGGATATCCGTCGTTGATCAATTGTACAGTGGAGATTGGTCTCACAAAATGGTTAGAATCATTTGTGACCATTGGATGGGAAGAATATAGAGAAGATCTTGACCCTTGATCTAATCAATGGCTCTTGAAGCTTGGTTACAAGGATGCTAGTTAATAAGTAATGTAACCAATTAACCTAATTAAGTTAGATTAAGTGCGCATAGAAACTTAATGAGATTAGTAACTTGATTAGTAACCAATGATCACCATTAGGGTGCAACATTCAAGAACATGTGACAAGGCATGTGACAAGGCTTGAATGAGCCAATTAGGAACAAGCTTAGAGGAGAAGCCTTTGCATATGAACCCTTGATGAAAGCTAGGGCTAAGATGGAGTCTTGGAAGTCAAACAAGGAGGCCACCTCCTTAATGAGTGCTATGGCCATGCATAGGAGGAGGGAGAGTAAGTTGATCATTTTTCATTGATCAATCAATTTTGAGCCATTCATTATTGCTTCATATTTGGCCTAATTGATGTTAATTGTGTCCAATATTATGTTTGTAGATGAGTTTTAGATGATTGGTCTTCATTGAGCTTAATTGTAAAAACTTTATTAATTTTCGGATTTTAACTCATTTTGACCTTTCTATCTTGTACAGGCCATAACTTGGGCTACAAATATCGTATTTGGATGATCTTGGAGTCCCCTGAAAGCTGAGACGAAGATCTACAATATGGTGTCTAATGCAATTTTTCTAATTCAGTTGGATTCAAGGCGAAATTGGGCCTCAAAGTCAGGATGTTGTTGCTGTCACAATGCTTGGACCTTTCCTCAATGATTTGGGCCTATCTCTCTCAATTTAAGCCCAATTAAGGCAAATGATATGTCTCTGAAAAGTTTATTCAGAGGGCTACAGTTTGGGCCAGGGGTAGATTAAGAATTACATAAGAACTTTCAGTTACAAATAGGTTTATGCAGATTTCGAAATGAGCTTTTTGGTTGTGATTCAGTTTTTAACAAATTGAGCAGAAACCCTTCTCTCTTTTCATCTTTTCTCTATTTTCGTTTTACTCTCTTCTCTGCATTTTCGTAATGGCCATGGAAGGCTAAAGCTCCAATCAATCCAAGGAATTCAATGATTGTGGTTAGAGTTTTGAGTTCTCTTGTTTAATTATAAATTCTGTTGTGTTCTTCCCTCTTCTCCTTCTTCAATTGAATTCTGATTAGAATTTCGAAATTGAAGTTAGAATTAGGGTTGATTAATCTGAATCTAATGGAGAATAGATCATCGATTGATAATCTATGTTAATCCAAATTTGTTCCTAAATCAATCTTAATCAAGAATTGCGATTGTGATTCTGTTTTAATTGATAAAATTCTAGGTGATTATCTAGTTGATTTCGGATTAACAGAGGTGTAAACAACAGAAATTCATTCTCTTGAACAATGATTAATTTACGCCACTTGAATTGAAGACCTTGGATTGGTGTTTCCTTAATTGAATTTTCTCAATTTGAATTCGTTTTCTGTTATTGCAATGAACAAAACCCCCTACTTATTGATAACTTCTAACATACTTGAGAAATCCGAATTGGTCCTTGGGAGATGACCTAGGTTATGCACTATGCTATATTCCATAAATCCTAGTCTATTTTGAGGCGAGTGCGACATCATTGATCAAAATTTGGCGTCGTTGCCGGGGATCTATTTTCAGTTTCTTAAGTTTATTAGGAGTTTCTAATAGTTGTTAATTTCTCTGCATTCGTGATCAACTTTGCTGAAAGTCCTTAAGTGCATTTTACTATTTTTTCTGCTATTGTCTTGATTCTGCTACTACTAATCTTGCTGCATTCTGGTTGCTGCATTACACCAGTTACTGTTCCATTGGCTCTTGTTTCATCTGCTACATAATTCACTTCACTTCTGCTGCATAATTCTACACTTCTGCTGGATGTATAACTCTGTTGCAAAATTCTGATTCTTCTGCATAATTCTGCAGAATTCTGCAGTATTCGGTTCTGATGCATAAATTCTGCTGCTTTGTTGTTCCATTGTGTTTTTTTACTGCAATACATCATTGATCAATTCCATTGTGCTTTCCATTTTGCAGTTCATTGGATCTTTCGTTTTCACTGTTCCATTGGATTAATTCCTGTTCCATTGAGTTTTGCTGCATTTGATGACTCCTGTGAATGTGCATTGCTTCACTCAACACAGTTGATACTTCTGTTGCACAAATAACACATTCATTTGCTGCAAAAATTCCTGCATAATCTTTTGAGCTGCTAGCCTGATTTGAGCATAACTTTGCTGCGGTTACTGTTCCATTGGTTTCCTTGCATCACATTCGGCTTTTGCATGTAATCTTGCTGCATTTGACCATCCATATACTTCATTATTGATAATTGAAATTTTTTATTTTCATTTTTGAGTTTCACCTCCACTTTCACTTTTGAGTTTCACTTTGCTCCTATTTTTCTGAATCCAAAAAGACACTAGTAGACAGGAATTGTACTTGCGATGGAGTCTTGACCTGAAACTTGGCCACCAAAGGTAAACCATCATTCTAAGCAAAGTGATCCTAGGATCAGTCCTACATAATTTGGCCAAATTCCATCGTTTGGTAAGGGTTTTGAGCAAATTTAGGTGAAACAATGGCATTTTTGTAATTTTTGGGTGACCAAACATGCTCAGAATGAGCTGAAAATTGGTGGATTGAAGGAAAATGGCATTCTCCACAAGGCTCACTGCTTTGCTGTGAGCAACACCCTATCTTGCTCTAATTCCTTCATTTAGGCCACTTTTTCATTTTTTGAAGATTTTTCATTGCATTTTTGAGTTCCATTTTAGTGTAGTTTTAAGTGTGTGGTGGTCCCATATTTTTTAAAAATCATTTGATAGGTCAAATAGATTTATTTTGGTGTATTTCTAGTGTTGGATACTCCATTTTGCTGCTTTGCTGTTTTTGAGTTTTGCATGTTATATGACTAGGTCCAATCCTAGTTCTTTGCATCAATTTGATCCTGAGATAGATAGGACTTTTCATACCTTGCATAGGTTCAATAGAGTTGATTCTGTATCTGCTGAGCATATAGGAAGTAGAGGTTCTTCACATAGTTACCATACTAGTGATTCTGCTTCTGAATTTTCTGATTCTGAACTTTCTGTCACTGATCCATCTTTCAATTCTGATTCTGCTGAGCATACTGAGATTATGGATAACAGAACCTTGAAGGAGCTAGCTACTCCTGATGTTACATACCAGTCTTTATGCATTCAACATCCTGATATTGATGTTCCATTTGAACTTAAATCTGGATTGATTCATTTGTTGCCTAAGTTCAGTGGTCATGCAGGAGAAGATCCTCATAAGCACCTCAAGGAGTTCCACATTGTGTGTTCTACCATGAAGCCTCAAGGCATCTCAGAGGATCATATCAAACTTAGAGCATTCCCTTTCTCATTACAGGATGCTGCTAAGGATTGGCTGTATTACCTGCATCCGAGATTTGTGACTAGTTGGAATGATCTTAAGAGGCTATTTTTGGAGAAATTCTTTCCTGCATCAAGGGCTGCATCAATTCGAAAAGAGATATGTGGCATTAGGCAGTTTGACAGAGAACCATTGTTTGAATACTGGGAAAGATTCAAGAAGATGTGTGCTAGCTGTCCTCACCATCAGATTAGTGATCAGCTACTAATCCAATATTTTAATGAAGGTTTGCTGCCTATGGATAGGAGCATGATTGATGCTGCTAGTGGAGGAGCATTGGTAGACAAGACTCCTATGGCTGTAAGGGCACTGATTGAGAATATGGCCACTAACTCCCAACAGTTTGGCACCAGAAGTAACTCAGTGGCATTAAGTAGAGGTGTTCACGAAATTGAGGCAACTTATGCTGCAGATCACAGGAAATTGGAAAGCAAAATTGATGACCTTGCTTCCTTGGTGAGGCAATTGGCTGTGACTCAACATCAACAACTTGCTGCAGTAGCTCCTGCCAGAGTGTGTGGCATTTGTATTTCTGTTGATCATTCCACAGATTCCTGTCCTACACTTCAGGAGGTTGACACTGATGGTACTCCACAGGCCTATGCTGCAAACATCTACAATAATAGGCCTCGAAGAACAACGGCACGAGCTATGATCTGTCTTCCAACGAGATATAACCCAGTGGAGAAATCATCCAAATGCGAGGTGGGGGAATAACTCTACACGGCCGCCCTACTCAATTTAGGCAAAGCGGCAATAGCTTCCCTTCCACCGAAGAAGAAGCGGCCCCTTCCGGTCCACTACGGGACCCCACAGACCATGCCGGCCACCTTTCATGCAAACAGCCCAAATAATGCCCCTCTAAATCCAAGCCAACCTTGGAGGAATTGATGAAACAGATGGCAGTGAACAACCCAGTCTCCAGCAGAGGACAGAAGCTACCATTCAGAATTTGGAGAATCAGATTGGACAACTTGCAAGCTCTATGAACCAATTACAGTCCCAAGATTCTAATAAACTTCCTGCACAAACTGTGGTGAATCCAAGAAATGTGAGTGCCATCACTCTAAGATCTGGTAAGACTGTTGAAGAATTAGATAAGGAGAAACAAGCCATACCAGAAATTCCATGTAGCAGCAAAGATAAGAAAACTGATTCTGCCCCCATTCCTGTAGTTGCTGCTGAGCAGTCCATCCCACTACCATTCCCTCAGAGAGTTATGCAGCTTAAGAAGACTCATGAGACTGATACAGATAGGGAGATCTTGGAGACATTTAGGAAGGTTGAGGTGAACATTCCTCTCATTGAAGCAATCAAGCAAATTCCAAGATATGCCAAGTTTCTTAAGGATTTGTGTACTCATAGAAGGAGACTCAAGGGAAATAAGAAGATCAGCATGGGAAGAAATGTGTCTGCACTTATACAGCCTACAATGCCCCAAAAATGCAAGGATCTAGGAATTTTTACTATTCCATGCACCATAGGCAGTAGCAAATTCGAAAATGCCATGTTAGATTTAGGTGCTTCAATTAATGTTATGCCTATGTCTGTGTTTCAATCTCTTGCCCTTGGACCTCTACAGAATACAGGAGTCATCATTCAGTTGGCAAATAGGAGTAATGCCTACTGGACTCATTGAGGATGTCCTTGTTAGAGTTAATGATTTGATCTTCCCTGCAGACTTCTACATTCTGGATATGGATGGAGAATCCAAATCCAGCAGAGCTCCCATCATTCTTGGTAGACCATTCCTCAAAACTGCCAGAACCAAAATTGATGTCCATGCAGGCACTCTTTCCATGGAGTTTGGAGATAATGTGGTTCGATTTAATATCTTGGATGCCATGAAGCACCCTATGGAAGAACATTCAGTCTTCCATATAGATTTGCTGGCTGATATAGTTGATGATAGCTTTTCTGAGCTCTTTGCTGATGATCTTCCATTCTTTTCTGATTTTGTTAATACCTACACATGTGATGCTTGTACTGTTTCAGAAATGTGTAGTGTTTGTGCTGAGATTGCATCTTGTTTACATGGTGATTCTGATACAGATTGTGTGGAGTCTGAACAGTTAAATGGTGTTGCAGCTGAAAATTTGAGGAAGTCAGAATGCAGCAATTTGATTACAGCAAATACCTCTGAATCAGATTTCGTTGAATTGCAGGCTGTAAACACAGCTACTTCCACCAGGATACTCCCATCTGTAGTGCAGCCACCTACACTGGAGCTTAAGCCACTCCTAGAGCACCTTAAGTATGCATACTTAGAGGAGGATCAGAAGCTTCCAGTTATCATTTCCACTGCCCTCCATGCTGACCAGGAGGAGAAGCTGCTGCAAATACTGAGGAAGCATAAGAAAGCTATTGGCTGGACCTTGGCTGACCTTCCTGGCATTAGTCTTTCTATATGCATGCACAGGATACTACTTGAGGATGGTGCTAAACCAGTGAGACAACCACAGAGGCGACTCAACCCCTTGATCCTGGATGTGGTGAAGAAAGAGGTGACCAAGCTTTTGCAAGCAGGCATCATCTATCCTATCTCAGATAGTGCTTGGGTGAGTCCAGTTCAAGTGGTTCCAAAAAAATCAGGAATCACAGTAGTGAAGAATGATCAAGATGAGCTGATTCCTACTAGAGTACAGAGTAGCTGGAGAGTTTGTATTGATTACAGGCGGCTCAACCAAGCGACAAGAAAGGATCATTTTCCTTTGTCCTTTATCGATCAAATGCTTGAGCGCTTGGCTGGAAAGTCTTTCTACTGCTTTCTTGATGGCTTTTCTGGATACTTCCAGATCCATATAGCACCAGAGGACCAGGAGAAGACCACCTTCACTTGCCCTTTTGGCACTTTTGCCTACAGGAGGATGCCTTTCGGCTTGTGCAATGCTCCTGGTACCTTCCAACGATGCATGGTGAGTATCTTTACAGATTTTTTAGAGGATTGCACTGAGGTGTTTATGGATGATTTTACTGTTTATGGTTCCTCTTTTGATGCATGCTTGGACAGTTTGGATAGAGTTTTGCATAGGTGCATTGAGACTAACCTTGTTCTTAATTATGAGAAATGTCATTTTATGGTAGAACAAGGCATAGTCTTAGGCCATATCATCTCTCAGAAGGGTATAGAAGTAGATCCTGCTAAAATTAATGTTATTTCCCAGTTACCTTACCCCTCTTGCATGCGAGAGGTTCGTTCTTTTCTTGGCCATACAGGTTTCTACAGGCGGTTCATTAAAGACTTCAGCAAAAAGGCCCTTCCACTGTCCAACTTGTTGCAGAAAGAAGTTGTTTTTGATTTTGATGACAGGTGCAGAGAGACTTTTGATTGCCTCAAAGGAGCTTTGACCACCACTCCCATCATTCAGCCACCGAGTGGACACTTCCTTTTGAACTCATGTGTGACGCATCTAACTATGCATTGGGAGCTATCCTTGCACAGAGAGTTGGCAGACAACCTCATGTCATTTCATATGCTTCTCGGACTTTAGATGCTGCACAGGCTAATTATACTACCACTGAGAAAGAGTTGCTTGCTATTGTATTTGCACTTGATAAGTTTAGATCATATTTGCTTGGCTCTAGAGTGGTTGTCTTTACTGATCATGCAGCATTAAAATTCTTGTTGAAAAAGGTAGAATCGAAGCCGAGATTGATTAGATGGATGCTGCTTCTCCAGGAGTTTGATTTGGAGATTAGAGATAGGAGTGGCGTAGAGAATTTAGTGGCGGATCATTTGAGCAGAATAGAAGGAGTTGTTGACCCTTCTCCTATCAAAGATGACTTCCCAGATGAGCAGCTCATGCAGCTGCATGATACCACACTTTCTCCTTGGTTTGCTGATTTAGTTAATTTCTTAGTTGCATCTGTTTTTCCTCCTCATGCATCTAGATCACAGCAAGCTAAACTTATGAGTGATGCTAAATATTATGTTTGGGATGATCCATATTTGTGGAAATTTTGTAGTGACCAGGTGATTCGCAGATGCATACCTGACCATGAGATCCAGTCAGTTCTTCACTTCTGTCATGCCTCTCCAGTAGGAGGACACTTTGTACCACAGCGGACAGCTAGAAAGGTGCTGGATTCTGGATTCTATTGGCCTACCATTTTCAGAGATGCATATCAGGTTTTAAGTACTTGTGAGCAGTGCCAGAGAGTAGGAGTGGCCATCACTCGGAGGCAAGAGATACCCCAGCAGCCCATTCTATTTTGCGAGGTTTTTGATGTTTGGGGTATCGATTTTATGGGCCCTTTCCCTGTTTCTTTTGGTTTTTCTTATATTGTGCTTGCGGTTGATTATGTTTCTAAATGGGTGGAAGCTAAGGCCACCAGGACTAATGATGCTCGAGTTGTTGTGGATTTTGTCGGGTCTAACATATTTTGCAGGTTTGGAGTGCCCCGAACTATCATTAGTGACCAAGGGACTCATTTCTATAACCGAACTTTGGAGGCTTTGTTTCGGAAGTATGGGGTTGTGCATAGAGTGTCTACTGCATATCATCCCCAAACTAACGGGCAGGCTGAGATTTCTAACAGAGAGATCAAGCAGATTCTGGAGAAGATGGTGCAACCGAATAGGAAAGATTGGAGCCACCGGTTAGAAGATGCTCTTTGGGCCCATCGTACCGCTTACAAGACACCTATAGGGATGTCTCCTTTCAGGGTTGTCTTTGGTAAACCATGTCACCTTCCGGTGGAGATAGAGCATCGTGCATACTGGGCAGTGAAGAGTTGTAACTTAGCATTTGACCAAGCAAGTTCGAGAGGAAGCTTCAATTGCAATTGCAATGGTGGAAGAACTTCGCTTGGAGGCTTATGAGAATTCCAGGATCTATAAGGAAAAGACCAAGCATTTCCATGATAAGATGATTTCTAGAAAGGAGTTCTCCATTGGCCAAAAGGTGCTTTTGTTCAACTCTCGCCTTAAACTCATGCCCGGTAAGCTCCGTTCTAGGTGGGATGGTCCTTTTGTTGTCACTAGCATCTTTCCTTATGGTGCAGTGGAGATTTCGAATGCAGCCACCAACAAGAGCTTCAAGGTTAATGGCCATCGTCTTAAGCCTTTTCTTGATAGCCCCACAAGCCCTGCAAGTCCAGTATCTGTAGAGGAGCTCTCCTTGGCAAAGCCCACCTTTCCTCAAGTGCAAATCTTCCCACCATGATGAGGGTGTTCTCTTCCCTTACTCTTTTATTACACATGTCTACTTGTCTTTTGCTTTGTGTTTCATTGAGGACAATGTATGATTTAAGTGTGGGGGAGGGAATTTTTGCTGAATTTTTGCTGTTTTTTTTTTTGCTATTTCTATTTTCCTGTTTTCTGTTTCTGTTTTCTGTTGTTTCTATTTTTTCTGTTTTGCTGAAATTGCTGGTTTTTGTTGTTTTAATTCTGTTTTGATCCATTTTTGCATGCCTTTCATTGAATATCTTGGTTTGTACAGGTTGTGAATAATTTCATCATTCTTAGTTAGAGGTTTCATGACATGATGTGAATACTTTTCTTACATTTTTGGTCTACAAAGCTGGCATTGAGAATTAAAGTGTTGCATCAATTGAGGTAGGCTTGTCCTTGGTGAGATTTTGGACCTTATACATGGATGGATTGCATTATGCCATTCTCTTTTCTTTCTTGTGTGATCTCACTCATGATTGTTGGTGCTCTAGAACTTGACTTGATTCTTTTTGAAGCTTCTTGTTCACATGCATGTATTGAGATGATTGAGGCCTTCTTTCTTTGTTTAGCTACTTTGGCCAAATAGCCAACCTTGCATCATTTTCCTTTGATTACCCCCCTTGAGCCTAATTGCCTATTCTTTGCTTTAGCTCATTTTATGCCTTTGTGAAAAATCATGATTTTACCGTACCTTAGGGAATAGGAGAGCATTGGTTCATTTCATTTGAGGAGCTCTTTTGGCTTGTAGGCAGTTGATAGTTTGAGTGGTGTGGTTATACAAATTGATGTGTATGTATGCAAGGTTATTATTATTATTATAAAAAAAATGAAAAAATAAAAAAAATTGAAATAAAAAGAAGAAAAAGAAAAAGAAGGATGAAAAAAAAATGGTTCAAGAAAGGTTGTAAAAGCAAAAGGAAAG
The DNA here is from genome assembly GCA_029884605.1 of Ormosia emarginata. Classification (NCBI taxonomy): domain Eukaryota; kingdom Viridiplantae; phylum Streptophyta; class Magnoliopsida; order Fabales; family Fabaceae; genus Ormosia; species Ormosia emarginata. The sequence continues at coordinate 23,402,243 of JAQQTP010000061.1, forward strand.
GTGATCAAAGTAAGAGAATGTGCATTACTTGTCATTTGAGTTCCTCCTCATTGCTCTTTTATTCTCTTGGGTGCTTAACTTGTCATATCCATATTGTTCCTTCCCTTACCTTGGCCCCATTACAACCTTGAATAAAGTCCTTTTGATCTTTATTTGCATGTGTTTCAAGTGGTGGAAATTAGAGACTTGTCAAGCTTATGGTAGTATTTGCTTTCATGGGTGCCTTGAGTGTAAATACAATCCTAAACACTTGAGAGTAGAGTATGCCTAGTGAGGATCTTATCACTTTTGGTTCATCATTTGATTCGAGTTGTCTTCTTGCTTGCTTGAGATGTTGAGAGATATATTCATGTTTGTCTTGATTCCTTGATACTTTGGATGTTTGAATCTTGATCACTACCTTGCATTCTTGCAATTCATTGGAAGGCATGTTGATTTTGTGCTCTTATGGTGAAACCCCTTTTGGTTCAATTTTGAATGTTGCCCAGGAGTGCAAAGATTCAAGTGTGGGGGATTTTGATCAATCAATTTTGAGTCATTCATTATTGCTTCATATTTGGCCTAATTGATGTTAATTGTGTCCAATATTATGTTTGTAGATGAGTTTTAGATGATTGGTCTTCATTGAGCTTAATTGTAAAAACTTCATTAATTTTCGGATTTTAACTCATTTTGACCTTTCTGTCTTGTACAGGCCATAACTTGGGCTACAAATATCGTATTTGGATGATCTTGGAATCCCCTGAAAGCTGAGACGAAGATCTACAATCTGGTGTCTAATGCAATTTTTCTAATTCAGCTGGATTCAAGGCGAAATTGGGCCTCAAAGTTAGGATGTTGTTGCTGTCACAATGCTTGGACCTTTCCTCAATGATTTGGGCCTATCTCTCTCAATTTAAGCCCAATTAAGGCAAATGATATGTCTCTGAAAAGCTTATTTAGAGGGCTACAGTTTGGGCCAGGGGTAGATTAGGAATTACATAAGAACTTTCAGTTACAAATAGGTTTATGCAGATTTCGAAATGAGTAAGTTGATCATTTTTCATCTTCATCATTTTACCTAAAACAAGAAACCAAGAGAAAACTCCATAGCCTTTCTTCCTTGAGCTATTCGGCCAAACACCATACATTACCATCCATCCATCTAAAATTTCATCCAACCTTATTTTCCAAACCTAAACACCATTCTAAGAATATCTCTAGTTGAGAGTTCTTTCAAAATCATTCATCTTAAGCTTGGAAAATCACCTTGGAGGTTTTTCCTATAAGGTGAAATTCTTTGTTTTCCATTTCTAACTTCATTTCTAAGGTTCTAAGCCATAATTGATCTATGGTTTATATTTTTCTCCTATATTTATAACTTGTAAAATTTGTTTGAACATGTTAGATTTTCTTGGAGGAGAACACGAAATCACTAGGAGAAGGAGAAAAAGATTTTTATCTTCCTTAAAGGTAAGAGGGAGATTTAATCTCATCAACCAAGTGTGGTGATGAGAAAATGGATTGTATGTGTGTGAAGAATCCATAAGGATTCACTTGTGTTGATTGTTTAAATGCCTTTCTATTTGTGTTTGATATTGTTTGTATGCATATCTACAAGCTTTAAAATATGTTACATGTGTTGATATATGCATGAATATTAATTAGGATGTGAATAACATGTAAGGTTTGCATGAGTGTTCCAAAGAACACAAAGAGGAGCTTTCGGCTTCAACAAAGAAAAGAGGACCAAAATGTTCTCAACCATTTTTTAAAAGAAGGATTTAATGGAATTAGGTAAATGAATGAAATCCAAAATGATTTAGAAGATAGAAATTGATCCAAAGATCAAATCCCAAGGTTTTATGAAATTCGGCCAACATGCCTTATAAATGAGTAATCAATCAAAAATTTATTTTTTAAGTGTAGAGTTGATGTTTTACCTAAAAAGAATGCATTTATAATGAATTTCCAAGATTTAAAGAAGTAAACCAATTTTTATTACAAATGTGATATAGAAGAAAAATGAATAAAACCCTTGAAAAATACTTACTTTCAAATTTTAAAGTATAGTGATAATTATTAAAGTGGATTTTGTAGTTATAAAATAAACAAAGGAATTTTTAGTAGAAAAACGTAGAAAGTACATCTTTAATAGATTTTATAGATAAAATCTTGTCAAAATTTATTAAAAACAGACAAATAAAGGAGTACATTTTATAATATATTTATAACGTAAGGAAATTATCCTACGTAGTTTAAAAGTATAAGAAATAGCTTACGCAGTTTTAAAATAGAGATTTTAAAGTTGTTCAATCAAGAAAACGATTTAAAAATCTTACGTGATTGAGAAAATGATTTAAAAACGCTACGCGATTTTAAAAACAGCAAAATATATCTACGCGATTTAAAAATATTTGTAAAAATGATGAAATTGTGAAAACGTGATAAAATTTCTATGCGATTAATCGAAACAACGAGTTTTGCTGTCGGGCCAAAGTGGTGGACCCAGACATGTGGAGATATGGTACTGTCAAGTGGTGACGTACTGTATATTAGAATTTTGAGGTTAAGGATAATTTGGTAATTATTGTTTTTATTCATGCATTGAGTTGTGCTAATTTGGTTGATAATTCGTGATTGATTGACGAGGCGAATTACACCGTGTTGTCGGTGTGGTAAGCGTAGTGTGGTTCATTTTTGTATGAACTTGGAGGCATTAGTGTGCGGAGTATTCCACATGTGGACAGTTGGTCGTTCCTCTGGGCCGTGGTAACTGGTAACACACTAATGATCTCGACACGCACTATACTTAATCAAGATCTTGTAAAGACTATTTTAGTACAATGTCTGTAGTTACACGATGTTTGGACTGTGTGCTACTACACGATGTTTGGACAGTGGGCTATAGACACAACGTTAGATAGTGCAATAATTTGGTTGGGCAGCCTGAGGTACTGATAGATCTTTACGGGTCATTCTCTCTGATATTTGTATCTAGCTCCATGGAGTAGGAACGAGTCGTATTGCATTTGTATATGTGTCATGCATCATAACATTATTATCTGTGATATTATATGATACTGTTGTATTAAAATTTCTATATTCAATTGTATTATTGTTTATAATGTTATTTTATGCTTTATTGTACTAAAGTGTGATGTGATATCTGTTGTATTGTCGTTTTCTTATTTGCCATACTGGTATTGATGTATGATTATCTCACCTCTCTATATGTATTGTTTTCTGTATTATTAAATTATGTTGTAAAGAGTTTGAGGAAGAGGATCAGCCTCTTGAGTGTGTGTATCCTAAGGAGGAGGAACAGTAGCAGATGGAAGATCAGTTCGACAAGTGCGAACTTCCTGATCATCCATATCTTTTGGACTGATTGTGTGATCATGACGTTGCTGGGATTTCTTGGTTTTGTGAGGCTAGAGTTTCACAGAGGCTCTGAAGCCTGGCGATTGCGGAAGGACAGAGGATCAGTGATCTACTTGGGACGTCTGACTGTGTCCCTACGAGCAGAGTTTGATGCTGAGCCTGCTTTTACTACGACTTTGTATCTACAGTTAGAGATGCCGTGGATCTGAAGCGTCACTGGGGAGGGATGTTCCGTATCCCTAATGAGATTAGTATAATGTCAACGGCGCGGACTCCTGTCCGTAGGCCTACGAGACATCCAGGATTTCTATCGTCCGATGATCCATCGGAGTGTGATTCGTCGGAGGATTAGAAATCTATGATGTGCACTTGGACACTTTATGATGTTATGTATTATATTAACTCTTTATCGCCTTGTTTAAATATTTTGTAGTTGTAAATTATTTGCCTAACTTAAAACAAAATCATATGTATATTATGTGTGCGATAACAGTTTGTTTTATTTCATGTTCCATGTTATTTTATTTAAGGTTAGTAGGTATAAAAGGAAAAATTTTATAACTCATATTAATTATTTATCAAATGTTTATAACTTGGGTAATATTTTATCTATTTTTATTTTATTGCATCATAAATGTGACATCCCTACAAGGGTGTTACACAAATGTACACAGATCTATTCCTACTTCATGGAACTAAACATAACATCAGAGAGAATGATCCGGAAGACATGTCCATAGCTTCAGTTGCCTAGCGAAATATTACACAGTCAAATGTTGTGTAAATAGTACACAGTCAATACGTCGTGTACAACAGGCATTGTACCAGACAGTCTCCACTAGATCCTGATTAAGAATAGTGCTTGTCGAGATCGCTAGTGCGTTGCCCATTACCACGGCCTAGAGGAGCTATCAACTATCCACATGTAGAATCGTCCGCACACTAACGCTTCTAAGTTCACTCAATGAACCACACTACGCCTATCGCACCCGCACTACGATGTAATTCATCTCGTCAGCCAATTGTCAATTCTAACCAAATTGACACATTCCACGATGCATGTGCATGAACCAAAATACACAAATAACAATGTTATCACTATTTCTCATAATAGTACACCACCACTTAGTAGTACCATTTTTTAACATGTCTGGGTCCACCACTTTAACCCGACAGTAAACTACTATTACTCTCAATTGCATAAATATTTTATCGCGTTTTCACAATCGCGTCACCTTTTTCCAACATTTTCAAATCGCGTAAATATTTTTTGACATTTTTAAAATCCCGTAGTGTTTTTAAATCATTTTCTCAATCGCGTAACGTTTTTAAATCGTTTTCTCAATCGCGTAGTTTAAAAATCATTATTTTAAATACGCGTAAGGTATTTCTAATATTTTTCAACTACGTAAAATATTTCTTTATGTTCTAAATTAGATTTTTAAATTTTCTCCATTATATATTTATTTCTAGCTTTATTTATAGCATTTCCTTTAAAAAAAATTCTTTACTTAGTATTTTCTGTTGTTTCCATTAAAATTACCTTTCTTAGTCATAACTAATATTTATATCTCGAAACTTGCTAACGCACTTCAAAACCATAAGGGTGAGCTATACGTTAGTACTTTTCAAGTGGTCATTTTATTTCTCATCCTTACTTAATTTTTCTAATTAAGTTTCTAAAATAATTTCATTCATTTTGTTCTCTAAAATCCATTGAAATTAAGTTCTCTTTAATTTAATTACATAGTTCACACTTAGAAAATTATTTTAGATCAAAGGTATCTCAAATGGCATGTTGGCCGAAATTCACTATTTCTTTTATAAATCATCTTGAAATTATTTTCTACTATCTAAGTCCTTGTAAAAATTATTAATCTAATTAAATTAATTAATCCATGCTTTAGAAAATAGTTGAGAACATTTTGGTCCTCTTTGTGGTGATGAAGTCATGAGCTTCATGTGTTCTTTGGAACACTCATGCAAATCCTCAATATATTATTCACATCCTACAATAACTATCATACATCCATAAACACATACCAAAATATATTAAAGCTATAGACATGCTTGCAAACAAAATCAATCACAAATTGGAAAAAACTTTGAAACAACCAAGTGAATGAATCCTTATGGATTCTTCACCACAAATACATCCATTTTCTCATCAACAATACTTGATTGATGAGATTAAATCTCCCTTTTACCTCTAAGGAAGATAAAACCTTCTTGGACTTCCTCCTAGTGATTTCGTGTGGCTCCAAGAGAACCCTAACAAACTCAAACAATTTATAAAGTCATAAACTATGGTTGAAAAAAATAAACCATGGATCAATCATGACTTAGAACTTCAAGAATCAAATTAGAAACAAAAAACAAGGATTTTTACCTTGTAGGAAAGAAACTTCAAAGTTGTTTTCCAAGCTTCAAATGAATGATTTCGAATAAACTCTCAAGATGGAAGATGCTTAGAATGGTGTTTAGGTTAGAAATGGTGTTGGATGAAAATTTAGAAGAGTGGAGGTATGAATTAGAGGTGTTGGCCATGAGCTGCACAAGGAGAAGCTATGGTGTTCTTGGTTCTTGGAAGAAAGAGAAAGGAGATTTGTGTGATTGAAAAGATGATGATGAAGTGAAAATGGTCTCCTAACTCTATGCATAGCCGTGGAGCTCAATGGAGGTGGCCACTTTAGTTGACCATCCAAGACCTCCTAATAGCCCTAGATGAGATCAAGGGTTGATATCCAAGGCTTTGTTTCCAAGTTTGCTTCCTATAGGTTTAGAGAATCAAGTCACCAAGTGTCTTGAACCTTCTTGAAGAGTCCATAACCGAATGGCTCAAGGGAGAGCAAACTAAGTCTTGGTTCACTTAGACATCTAGTTAGGCTTAGGTGAATTTAGTTAGGTTTCTTAGTTACTTAGCTAACCATTTAGTTACTTAGGATAACTAACCATCTTCTTGATTTTGCTAGAATCTTCTCTAACTAAGACTTTAATGAATTGCTAACTAGGTTTATTCCATTTAGTTACTACTTAGGCACTTTGAATTAACTTAGTTAGGTTTAAGCTAACTTAGTTAGGTTTTCTAGTTACTAACCAACAAGTCCAACCATTTTTGTGGACTAACATCCTATTGGCTTAGAAATTCAAGCCATTTATGTTGACTAGCTCTCATTGGCTAAGAAATAATTCAAGCCAATTACGTTGATTGATTTCTATTAGTTCACCGAATTGTAAGTCACAAAGACTTTACTGGTTCCTGTAACACCCTCCGTAGGGCGTCACATTTTTAAATAAGACATAAAACCAAATAAAATCATTTTATAAAAGCTTTGAATTCTAAAGGATAAATTTTAAAATTTCTTTTCGCGAAAATATAAACTTATCAAAAATTAAAAGTAAAACAGAAATTAGATTGAATTAATTAATACACATATTATATATTCCACAAAATATTCAACAACAATTTAAAACATAACATTTACAGACTCAAAGAAACAGTAGCAAACCCAAAGACGGGTACTACTAATAGCACGGTAACAACACTAACGAGAAAATCCAACCTACATGTTCCATTTCTCCACCAAACTGTATCCTGTTGAAGTCTGGAAGATTACTCCTCGACGTCGTCACCATCTTCAGAACATAGCCTCCAGTAGGTCTAAGAAACTTCCTTCGTCTACTATACGAATTTAACAATACAAACACAATAAACAATACAGTAAAGAGGTGAGATCCCCTTTCACCAATACCAGTATGGTAGCAAAGAATAATATGAATGACAAGGTCATTCCATACACACAGATAATACCAATATAGTCATGTTATCAATTTACAATTAATTTGAATAAGCATATATCATAATAAAATAAACTACAATAACATTACCAGGATAGATATAACAATTCATACAATATAAAATGTCATAACAGTAAATCATAACAATATAAATAACTATTAAATGCAATAACAACATATAATATCACAGATAAAAGATAATAATGTACAGACAAAATACAACATATAAACATATAATATCACAGATAAAAGATCACAGATAAAGAAATAATAATGTACAGCATATAAACATATGCAATAGGACTCAACCCTACTCCATGGAGCTAAACATACAGATATCCGAGAGAATGACCCGCAAAATCTATTAGTACCACGGCTGCCCAACCAAACTATTGCGCTGTCACATGTTGCGTCTATAGCCCCACGGCATATGGCGTGGTGTAGTTCACGGTCTAACGTTGTGGCACTACAGGCAATGTACTATTAGATTTCATAAGATCTCGATTAAATATAGTGTGTGTCGAGTCCATTAGTGTGTTGCCAGTTACCACAGCCCAGAAGAGCAACCAACTGTCCACATGTGGAATTATGCACACTAACGTCTCCAAGTTCATTCAAAATCGAACCACACTATGCTTATCGCACCGACAATACGATGTGATTCACCTCGTCAATCAATCCACCAAAAATTGGCATTAACTCCATGCATGATAAAAAAAATAAAAAAAAATAAGAAATTACCAAAAAACTCTCAATGGTATATATAAAAAAAATAATGCCCTCATGGCTTGCCCTCAATGGTAAAAATATACAGTAAGTCCCACCAGACAAATACTGTTTCAAAGCTTGTACGGGTTCACCTCATAGCCCGACAGCGAAATATACAGAATACCCTTAACGGTATAAAATATACAGTTTCAGTCAATCGCGTAGAAATTTTATCGTGTTTTCACAATCTCATTGTTTTTATAAACGTTTTTAAATCGCGTAAATTTATTTTTCTGTTTTTAAAATCGCGTAGAGTTTTTAATACGTTTTCTCAATCGCGTAAGATTTTTAAATCATTTTCTTATCTGAATTCCTTAAAATTACTGTTTAAAACAAACAGAAATAATATTTAATACGTTTAAACTACATAGAATATTTTCCATACCGCATACTGTCTTTTGGATATCTTTTCTATCTTATTTGTCCATTTTTAATAAAAATTGACAGTATTATGTTTTAGAAAACTTATAATAATGGTTTCCTAACTTTTCTGTAAAAATTGTTTACTTAATTTTTAATCAGTATAATTTAACTTTTTGAAAACCACTAACATGCTTCAAAATATAATATGAGCCATATGTTAGCAATTTACAAAAGTTACTGTATTTTCTTCTAACAGTAAAAATCATTAGTTTAAATTTCTTAAACTTAATTCTAATCAATTTATTTCTTCAAAACTCATTGTAATAAAATCCTTTTGGCATTTATTACTTAACCTTAGTTGAAAACAATTCTATAAATAAAAAACATTTAAATTTGGCATATTGGCCGAAAATCATTCTATGCTTTATAATTCATTCCTAATTATTTCCATACATTTAATCTCTTATAAAACTCTTGATCTAATTAAATTATCTAGTCAATAGTTAGAAAATAAATTTGGATCAAAGGTATGTGGCATGTTGGCCAAATTTAACAAAGTCTTTGCATTTGATCTTTAAATTATTTTTCATCTTCTAAATCAATGTCCAATTCATTGTATTACCTAAATTCATTAAATCATTGTTTTAGAAAATGGTTTGGAAATGATTTTAGAAATCATAATTGCTTGGCTTTGGCATGTTGGCCGAAATACATAATTTCATCCATTGATCCATAAATTCATTTTTCTTACTCTAAACAAATTGGTAACTTGTCAATTTTCCTAGGTTAATTAATTCCACTTTTAGAAAATTGATGAGAACATTTTGGTTCTCCTCTTTGCCTTGAGGCCGTGAGCTTGGATTTGTGTTCTTTGAAACACTCATGCAAATCCTTGTATGTTATTTACATGCTACAATATTTATTATGCATCTATGAACACATACCATATATTAAAGCAATCATAAAACACATACAACATATTAAAGCTATTAGACATGCTTGCACACATAATCAATCACAATTAGGAAAAACAATAAACAATCAAGTGAATGAATCCTTATGGATTCTTCACTACAAACACATACATTCCTCACCACCAACACATGGTTGATGAGGGTAATCTCCCTCTTACCTCTTGAAGAACCTCCAAAGCTCCTTGTATGTCTCCTTCAAGCAAATTTTCTCCACCAAGAGCTTTCTTGAAAAACAAAGAAAACATGCAATATTAATACCTAAGACTCTAAACTAAAATAATCATGGATTAAAATCATGATTAGAACTTTAAAATGGATAGAAACATGAAGATTAAAGAATCCTACCTTCAAGGCTTCAAACTTGAATTTTGAAGATCAAGATAGAAAAAGGATGATTTAAGCTTAGGTTTCAACTACAAAGTGTCTTGAAATGAAGTAAGGAAGTAAGAAATAAGGTAGTTTAGAATTATAGAAGAGTAAGTGATGGAAAAGGTGAGGAGGCCGTGAGGTTGGAGAAGAAAAAGAGAAGAATTATTTGAGAGATTTGCTTGTTTGATAGCTTTGGAGAAAAGATGAAGACTTTGATTAAATGAAAACAAAGTCTCCTATTTACTATACATGACCGTGAATCACTTTGAAAGAAGGTGAGAAATACTTTTGGTTTTGGTTCCACCAAATGCATGGTCGTAAATGCATAGAAATAAGCATGAAATGAAATGTAATAATTGTCTCCCTAAATCATGCATTGCCGTAAATGCATAGAGAGTGAGAGTGAATTGGAGTGTTGGAATTGTCTTCCTAAAGCATGCAATTGCCGTAGAAACACATGCAAAAAGCCACTAAAATTGACTTTGTCTTACTTGGTTAATTAAATGTAAGATAGTAAGAATTGAATGGTAATATTTTGCCTTCCAAAATTTAGCTTGGCCGTAGACTTCAACAAAGAAAAGCCATCAATATTGACTAGTCTTCCTTTTATTCAATTTGGCTTTTTACATGCATTTCACAAAGTCTTCTACGTGAATTCACAAAGTGAATTGGCTATTTAGAGTAATTACTCTTCTCCTTCACCGTAGAATCAACAAATTTCAAGAAGTCCAAATTTGTTTGATAGCTTGCTTTCTATTGGTCCTTAAAGAGTCAAGCTATTATTCTTGACCAATTTCTATTGGTTGAATATTTACAAACTTGATTCCTATTGGTTGCTATTTTTGTTGACCAATTTCTATTGGTGCACACTGTATATTTTATAGTATACTTTAACCAATGAATAATAATTACTGTTTATAAAGTCAGTGTTTATTGTCTAATGGATAATAAAATATACATAAATTTTTTTATCTTATATTAACAGAGTAATAATTATTATTGATCATTTTTTTTCTGCTGATTACCCTTGATGAGTCATAAAGCGAGTCATCAAAGAGAAATTCCTAGAACATGTGACTCATTACGATGAGTCAGTATGATGAGTCATCGTGGAACTTTCTAGAACGGGTGAGTCAGCATAGATATTTTCCAAAATAGGTGAGTCAGCATGGCGAGTCAGCATGTTGAGTCACTGACTGTGTCATAACTGCATCATTGGCTATGTCATCAATGGTGAGTCACAACGTTGAGTCATCAGCTGAGTCATCAATGATGAGTCACAGTGCTGAGTCAGCATGATGAGTCATCATAGAAGCTTCTGGAACAGGTGACTCACTACGGTGAGCCACATGGCGAGTCACCGCTTCTGGAACCTTCCGGAATCTGCTGAGTCATGGTGCTGAGGTGTCACGCCACGTGTCGAATTTCTATTGGCCCGTTGCGATGAGTCACAGCCACCAATTTTGACCAACTCCTCATTAGTCCACGTGTAAAGCACTTGATGACTAAACGTGGGTCTCGTAAATATTTCCGGGTCCGCTGTCACTTATTTGTACTGACTAATAAAACAATATTATAATAATATAAAATTAATTTATTTGACAGTTAAATCCTAAAAATTAAAAGATTCACAACAATATCATTCAGAATTAGGTTTAGTAAGATCCCCCAGCTCCGAATAATTAAAACAAGATTTCCCCGGTCCGGAAAATTATTATTTTCCTGCCCCGAAGCAAATCGCACAAAAAGTCCAAATAAAATCACAGACAGTAATATTGCACACTATATCGTATAGAAAAATTGAAAACAGTACATTCGGGACGTAATGGTCATTTTTTCATTTTTCTCCATCACAAAGCAAATCACTCAAAACGCTCAAATAAAATTACAGACAGTATTATATATCTGTATTTCACACATAAAAATTTAAAACAGTAATTTCGACAAAAAAAATTTTTTACTGTCTCGAAGCAAATTACGCAAAACGACCAAATAAAATCATAGCCTGTAAAATATATCTGTATTTCATACAGAAAATCAAGAAACAATAAAATCGGGACACAACGGTCATTCACCCAAAAGTTGGGGTGTTACAGTTCCTATTGTCCACTGGGCAGAAGCTACTACTCCTAAGTCAGTAGGTACTGTCCACCGAATAATAAAATAATATTATAATATAAAATATTTTTATTTTACAGATAAATTCTAAAAATTAAAAGATTGATACACATATCACTCAGAATTGGGTTTAGTAAGATCCCCCAGTTCCGAATAATCAGATAAAGATTTTCCCCGGCCCGAAAATTATTATTTTCTTGACTCGGAGTAAACCACACATAATAGTCAAATATAGTTATGAAACAGTCAAATTAATTTTATAACATACAGAAAACATAAAACAATATATTGTGGTCAATATCATAATTTAGCCAAAATTTAGGGTGTTACATAATACATTTTCATAATTTCAGGATAGATAGAGTAGTTGCTCTCATGAGCATCATTGAGGATTTTCTCTTTAATTACATATTCTCCTGAGACATAAGGTCTTTCTCTAAATATCGTCGTCCCATCACTTTAAGATTTCTTCTTCTTCTTGTGTATCCTTGACTTGAGCCCTCATATCATCACGAAGTTCTAATCTGTTTAAACAAAGACTATATGACAACATAGTCAGTGTTAGGCTCGAGTTCCAAAAACTCCCTAAGGTTTCATATCTTATACCATCATATAGGACATATACAGAAATCTTCTGCTCAGTGTCTCAGCTACTTCAGTTGTAACACCCTCCGTGGGGCATTACTTTTCCGACTACCAGCTCATAATCTGAAAATCATTTCATAAAAGGTTTGAGTTCTAAATTATGGATTTTAAAATTTCTTTTCACATAAACATAGACTTACTGAAATTTATAGGTAATACTAAAAAATAGATTTAAACTAATTAATATACATTACTGACATCACATAATATTTAACAATTATTTAGGAAACATAACACTTACAGACTTAATTTTAAACAGTAGCAAACCCCATGACGAGTGCTACTTAATAGCACGGTAAAACACTAATGATAAAAACTCAACAAACTTATTTCATCTTGTATCCATCTTGATACATCATATATTTGTTCCTCCTCAAAACTGCACACCAACCAATCTGGGATGGTCACTCCTCGATGTTGTCACCGAACTCAGAATATTTGCCTCCAGTCAAGTCTAAGAAACTCGTTCCATCTATTATACAAATTTTAACAATACAAGCACAACAAAACAATACAACAAAGAGCTGAGATCCTCTTTCATTAATACTAGCACGGTAGCAAAGAATAATACGAATGACAAAGTCATTCCATACTCACAGATTGTTGGTGTATGCCCTAGTGGCCAATACATTTTGTTTGTATTTACATACATTATATTATGTTATTTTATATGAGGCATTTCATTTATTGTGTTCTTTTTAGTAGACATAATAAAGTCCTTAGAATAGTAAGTTTGATACTATAGGACATCAAGTGGATGACTTGATCGTGAGATCCTATTGGATAAAACACTATTCTTAAATGTCCCTAGTCAAGTATTATTGTTAATTAGGACAACAATAATACATTGAGGCTAGTATGTGCGTAGACTGATGACCACATCTCACGAGTCATGGATATGAGATATCAAGTCTACACATGGATACATATTAGAGTAATGATGTATTGGACAGACCCGCCATGAGAACGCTACGTGGATCGTTACGTGAGTGTCATAAGCGATTCTCATAGTGATAATGGTGTATATGGTCCTTTGACCTGAAATCACTACGATTCCTACATGAGGAGTTGTGTGTTTTAATGCCGTCAAACGTCATCTGTAACAAGATGATTATAACGTTGGTTATTAGACATGCCGCAATACATGTGGAGGGATGTGAGTGACCTAGATGGGATTTGTCACTCCTACATAACAGGAGCGATATCTTTGGGCTCCCTGATTGAGTGAGACTACGAAATGCATGGCCATGCTCAAATGAGTCAATATGAGATATTGATCTTATTTGTTATTACTATGTCTACTCGGGAATCAGGAAACTGAAGATTGAACTAAACAAGGGTGACACGTTCTATGCCTTGTGTTCAATTTGGATATCTGGACAAAGGGACTAAACTACACGGAAACATTGGTCACAGATAGGTTATGTCAAATCACTGACATTCTCATTACTTGGGTAGCAGTGATGTGTTGCTAGATACCGCTCACTGTTTGTAATATTAAAATGAGATTTTAATATTACTACCAACGTCATGAGAACCCGCAGGTCACACACTTAGAATAGACTAAATTGGAGTAATCGAATCCAAGTTGGACTCGGATTCAACTGTGGGCCTAACTCATGACAGATGGGTTTAGGGTTGCACCACTTACCTTGCTCGCTCACACTCACTTAAGACAGCCCACCGTTATAAATAGTAATGCTTGCTAAGGGGGCTGCTACTAGGTTACATCACAACCCTAGCCGCACCTACAGAAAGTGAGTGAGAGATAGTGAGGTCTTCTTCTCCTCTCTTCGCAGCTAGCACTACGAAAACAGAGGCGTGACTCCTTTTGCAAGTTTGTTCGTGTGGATACCGCAGAAACATCGTCGCTATTACGGTGTTGGTGATTCACCTCGCTTGTGTCTATCACGCTTCAAGAGGTAAAAAATGTAAAAAAAACTCGGATTATGGATTTTTCGCATGGATCCTGTGAGGGAATTCTGTTATTCTGCTGCGAGACTTTTGATCCGCAAATTCCCAACACAGATATCACAATTATTCATGTTATCAATTCATCACATTTCCAGTAAACATATATCTCAGTTAAAACACCAGTACCAATTTCATCATAACAGATATCCTCAATATATAAAATGATGATGTCATATCATATGAACATTTATCATGCCACAACAATATATGTACTGACCATGTGTATGCATACTAGACCAATTTTCCACTCCATGGAGGTTTTCACAATTTCGAGATGAATATTCTAGTTAATTGTCAGCCTTAGCCCATGATAAAACCCAGTTGTTGAAAGGAATCATGTTCTCGTTGGGTATCGTCAATGCGTTGCAATGGACTGCATTGCCAAAGTGCCACATAGTACTTTGCCAACTGTCCACTGGTCGACCGTCGCGCCTCGACGCCCCCAAGATCCATCATAGATCTCACTTTTCAATTCTCATTCTCTCTTCAACCACAAGGGCCATAATAGCTATCAGTTGTATTCCGTTCAATGCACGAATACCTCAATGCAATTCTGTTCAATGCATGAATACCTCAATGCATGTCTCAATTTCATCATATGTCTCATTGCACATCTTAATTTCATCATATGCCTTATTGCACATCTCAATTTCATCATTAAAAGCATTCCCAAATGAGATTAGAACAATCACCCATACAATTGTCTAATATCATAAGATCAATGGATATTATATAATCGCTCATACAATTATATAATATCATCGATACATCCAGGTCCAATACATCAGGTCTTTCCAGTATCTTTACTGTATTTTCAATTGCGTATCATTTTAACGAGTTTTCACAATCGCGTAACACTTTTGTTATATCTTCAAATCTCGTGACCATTTTTTGACATTTTTTCAATCGCATAAAAATATTTACACGTTTTCCAAATCGCGTAGCAATTTTTCAATATTTTCAAAATCGCGTAACTTAAAAATCATATTTTTAAGTCACGTAATTCCTCTTTCATCATTTCTCAGCTACATAAAACATTTCTCAATATTTCCAACATCATTTTGGATCTTCCAAAAAAATCAATGCCATTTCCAACTTCATTTTCCACGTTTTCTCATTTACGAAATCTTTTCCACAATATATTCCATAAAACCACCTTTTCATTGATTTAAATCAATGTTTCTAGCTTAAAATTTCTTAACGCGCTCCAAAACCCAAAGAGTGAGCTATACGTTAGTAAATTTCAAGTCACCAATATATTCTCCATAATTTTCAAATCAATTCTAAAATCAGTCTTTTTCAAAATAAGTTGATGAGCGCCAAACTCACCAAAATTATAACCAAGTTACGCCTACGGCTTGTAGCATAGGAAGCAACACCGGATTGTCTCCCAAGGATTGTAAAACGCAATTTGATCAAGTCAAGTTAACAAACAGAATTAACAAAATGAGGGGGGTTAGCCGAGATTAAGAAGCAAAATTAACAAACAACAAATAGAATTTGAAATAATCAAAATTAAGAAAGCAACAAATCCAAGAAAATTGTCCAAACTTGATTTTAATCCATCCTTGATTACTAAAGGTCCATTAAATTATTAATCAAGTCCTTGGTCTTAGACCACATCAAGAAGCCTCTCAATGATCATGGATCTTCTACTAGAAATGCTTCTAGATTTCAATTAATTAAGATTGGACAAGTTAAGCACTCATCAAAACTGAAATTAACTTAAAAGCCAAGATCCAACCAAGTTAAACATTTCATCAAACACCTTCAATGCCTTGTTTAATTTCTTAGTTCATCTCTTTGCACATGGTAATTAAGCAATCAACATATGAAAATTTTAATTAAGCAACTAGAATTAACAAAGCGAAGAAGAAGAAGAGAAACTTGATTAATAGATGAACTTAAACATTAAAAACAAAATCTCAAGATTAACAACCAAGCATGTTCAATCTCTTGGATTGATCTAAAGGCTCTACCCCTCCATGAGAATGGGAGAACTCAGAAAAATAGAACAGGGAAGAAGAAAACAAGAATTAGAGAGAAGGAGGAGGAAGAGAGTTCTAGAGAGAAGAAAGAAAAATGGCAAATGAAGGGTGCCTCGGTTTCTGACTTGCAACCCCCTAAACTACCCCCTATTTTGGCTTTACATAATTAAAAACCCATTAATTACGGAGTTGGGTCAGTTATGAACATTTAGGCCCAAACCCCATGCAATTTGGAGGTCTATAACTCAAGTTATCACCAAAATAACATCAAAGGGTCTCTGAACTCATATTTTGATTTTCATGCAAAATTAGGCCCACTAGACATCTGAATGAGACTTCGAGCTCTTCATCAAAGTTGTAGAGCTTCCTCTTAGCTTTCGTACAAGGTAAAATTCATGATTATCAGATATCTAGAACTCAAGTTATGTCCAAAATACAGAAATAATATAAAAGCCCAATAATGCTGGAAAAGTTCAATTAGGCCCAAATTAAGCCCAAACTCACAAATCATGACCAAACTCAATCAATTAAGAAAATGGAGAGTGCAATTGACTAAACATGAGGGTTTATTAATAAATCAAATATGTGATTATCATAAGTTATAAACGAAATTTCTAATTTTTCAAGTGACAAAGTATTTTATTTCCATTTCTTAAATCCTTTTATTAATTTCTTGTACCAAATCAATTAACTTTCCATTTCCAAATCATAATTCTACATAAAGTAAAACCATTTCAAACCTTTAAAACCGTAACCACATGGTCATTGGAACCATCATATCTTTTCTTTTCCTTTTCCTTCTAATCATCCAATTTTTCCTTTCATAAAAATCTTAATTTACCAATTCTTGGCATATTAGTCGAAAATCATAAATAGCTTCATCATAAAATCTTTGTTCATTTTCATGTCCACTTTCTTTGCAAATTCTTAAAATTATTAACTTATTACCCTTTTCATCTAAAACTCATTATTAATAAAATATTTAGAATCTTTTGCTCCAAAAATATCTTTGAGGCCGTGTGCCTCTATGGCTCTTTGGAACCAAAATAGTTTTCCTTTCCACATAATTTTCATCATATCACATACTTCAATTCAATAAGCATACTATAAAAAATTCATGCATCATAGACATATACTCGAACATATCATCAAAGCAATAAACATGTTAATCATCAAACAAATCATAAACATGAAAAACTTTTAAACAAACAAGTGAATAATCCTTATGGATTCTTCACCACACACATATCCAGTCCTCACCACCAACACACGGTTGATGAGGGTAATCTCCTTCTTACCTCTTATAGAAACCTCCAAAGCTCCTTGTTTTGCTTCTTGTACAAGTCCTTCAACAACACCACAAGATTCTTACAAATAAAATCAAACATAGCATATTAGTACCTAAAGCTTGAATAAGAAAGACCATGGATCAATATATGGTCTTAGAAACTTACCAAAGGAAAGTAAGATGAAGAACACAAATCTTCACCTAAAGGCTCTTGATCTTTGAACTTGAAGATCAAGGTTGAATATGGATGATTTAGAGAAAGTCTCCAACATGAAAGTTGCTTAGAATAAAGTAAGGATTCAAGATATATGGTTGATGTAAATTATTGAAGAGTAGAGGTAGGAATTAGGCCTCTTGGCCATGAGCTTAAGGAAGAAAAGGAGAGGAAATTTGTGAAGCTTTGGCTTAGGAAATGTTAAAGATGAGTAATGAAATGAAATGAAACTTCCTATAGCTATTTAGCCTCCAAAACCACCTCCCCCCCCCATATACAACAAAGGATTGTCCAAATACATTAGCCACCATTTTAGGCATCAATAGCCATTGATTAAATCAATGGTTGATCTTTGGTAGAAGCTTCCAAGTGATATGATCAAATCTAAGCCATTGGATCTCTCCTCCATGAAATCCTAGTCATAAGATGCATCTTAAAATTTGGAGGGTCAAGATCTTCTCTACATACTTTCCATCCAATGGTGACAAAAGGTCCTAGCCATTTTGTGAGACCAATCTCCACCATAGATTAAATCAAGGGTGGATATCCTAAACTTCCTTATTAAGCTTGTCTTTACAACCATTGATTAGATCAGTGGTGAACATCCAAAGCTTCCTAACTAAGTTTACTCTCACACCATTGATTAAATCAATGGTGATCATCCAAGGCTTCTTCATTAAGTTTGTTTCTCAACCGTTGATTAGATCAATGGTTGATGTTCAAAACTTCTTCACTAAGTCTTGTCATCCAAGGGTGCAAATCAAAGTCAAGCCCTCTTTGTTGACTTAATCTTATTGGTTGATCTTATTTTTATAGCTTTCCTATTGGTTCATCAAAGATGACTACTTCTAATTGGTTTATCAAGGAAGACTAAATTCCTATTGGTTCAATATATAACAGTCAAATTTGACCAATTCTTATTAGTTCATTTCAAAGAGACTAGTTTTCTATTGGCTTAGAGAATTCAAGCCACTATCATTGACTTTCCCAAAACTTAGCAAGCAAGCTACGCTCTCCTATTGGTTCACAGAAAATATTTCCCAAACAGTTGCTACCGAAATTATTACTTAATGAACAGAACATTACTGCTTACAAAATAGTAAATATTTGTCCACTATAAAATAAAAATACAGTATATTTTTATTTCATAGATAATTTCTAAAAATTAAAAGATTATGACACGTATCTCTCAGAATTGGGTTTAGTAAAATTCCCCGACTCCGAATAAATACGTAAAGATTTTCCCCGGCCTGAAAATTATTATTTTCCTGACACAGAGCAAATCACACAAAATGATCAAATACAGTCACGGAATAGTCAAAATATTTTTTTACAACAGATAGAAATTGCAAAACAGTACAATTTTGTCATTATCGTCAAATAGCTAAATTTTGGGGTGTTACATCAGTGGCCTTACCTAGATGATAATCTAACTCAGAATCATAATCTTTCAAAAACTCTATCTATTGTCTTTGTCTCATATTTAACATTTTTTGTCAAATAGGTATTTTAAACCTTCATGGTCATTAAGACCCCAAACTTAACTCCATATACTTAGTGCCTCCAAGTTCTCAAGGTAATCTCCACAGTTGCCAATCTTAGGTTGTGGGTTGGATAGTTGTCCTCATGTGGTCTCAATCGCCTAGAGGTGTAAACAACTACCTGTTCATCTAGCATCACATTCATCTTACCTCTTTTCTTGACTTCAAGTTTCCTTGAGGATTTGAGACCACTAAAACCAATATAGAAGTTAATCTCTTTTAAGTCCTTGGAAATTGTTTGCATAATCTTGTGTTTATTCAGAAACACTGACTCTTTCATTTCTCATGGTTATTCTTATTTAAGTCTACAAATATCTCTTTTCTAAAAACTGCATGTTCTAATGATTGCACCATGCCATCATATAGTTGCTCTTCTTTTGGGAAAATATCTTCTACAAATACCTCAAGCATCTTGTCTAGATATGGTCCAGAAAATTTGTTCATCTAGTCTATAAGGATTGCAGGTGCTTATTGCTCACATATGGTTCTAAGGACGGTCTTCAGAATATTTTCTCTTGAACTTTATTCTGATACAATTTCCTTTTATCTAGTTTATCACATCATCCTCCCTAGGATGTGACCCATAAAAACAATTCTAAACATCTTCCACACAATCTAGACTTCTGTTACTTCTAGCAACCTCTTGGTATCATCCTACCATCTTTAGTGTTTCTAACTAACATATCCAAGGCCATAGTCTAGAGCTAACCACGCTACAATTGAAGGAATATCAAACTATCTTGGTGAACATGTGACACATCTATGCCTATAATGAGAGTAGAAACTCTAGAAACAACATGGAGAGAAGAAGATGGTTCAATGCCCAACAGTAAATCCAATTCATCAAGCTTGGCATTGATCTTCAACAAAACATTAGTCAGATATTGGTCATTGACCTTTGTAGGAGCTATGCACCGAGAGACAACTTCATACTCAACAAGACTTTTCTTCCTCCATGGACCATGAACGTTGTAACACCCTAATACAGATATCTAGATATATCCTAGATAGACAGAGATATATAAAGATAACCAGTACTAGAGATGTCACTTCTATACTACATACTAATATATATCTATAATCACAACTGAGTAATTATAGAAAGCCTTGAGAGATTGCGGAAAACTTAAACCCATACATATATATATACAAACTTAGCCACATGAGGGCTTATTGTAATACATATAACATAAAACTTACAGAACAAATATAAACTGATTACATAAGTTTTGTCTACTTAAAGTAATAAAAACTACTCTAGTCTCCATGCTTTATCTTCTCACCCTTAGCAGGGTTGGTACCTCTGTACCTATGCTTGTGCCTATGCCTGCATCTGTGCCTATATCTGTGCCTGCATCTAGATTTACATGGAATAACAACAGGGGTGAGAATTATAAATTCTCAGTAAAAGCAATTCTAATACCAGTTCTCAATAACATTGTATATAACAATTATATAACAGATGCTATAATTTCTAACTTAAGAGCTTCCTTCTCTTTTCTCATATCTACACACTTTCTTATAGTGTGATATTAACCGTTAGCCTACACACTGTTAATATATACAACGCCCATACAGCTGTAAATACCAACAGTGATGGACAATGCCCATACAACTGTCCGTGAATGCAATGATAATGATATGTAATATGAATATGCCTAAGGAAATCCTAAGAGCATGTGAATGAAATGCAAATGCAGGGTTTTGTTTTGAAATACATGTAAAAGTTTATTTTGAAAACAAGGAAGTTTGCGAGGAACTAGTCAGTATATCATCCAGTGGTAATTAGAGGAAAAACTTATCCTCACATTACACATATCCTGGCACACTGAGAAATTCGGGCTTCATCCTTGCTCAAAGAGCGTCTTTGGATTTCCCACTTATCTCCTTTGGCCTTGGCACTATCAAGACATCAGGGTTATGTCCTTCTCAAAAGTCCTTCGGATACCCATCCATCTCCTTTTGCCTCCATGAATGAACATCAAAGGATACTCACCAGATCGATATTACTTGACTAATTCATAGACTTATATACGTACTTATATACTTAGTTCCTTTACGATCTAAGCATATTCTCCTAAGAACTTTGGCTTCTTATGTTTACCCTTTGTAATGAGAAGAATCTGTAACCTCATACTACATGTAACCTTAGCACTTGGTTAGAAATACTTGTCCCCTTAGGAACTTCTCTGATTCCTTACCTTCTGGCTAAATGACCTCGCGTCATATAACGTTACATTCTCAGGTAAACATTACCAGACTATTTCTCATACTTGTACCCAAACACCACCTCATCACTCGTATCTCTTAAGTGATTTCTAACGTAACACTATGTTGCTGAGGTGTAAGGTACTTACCTATGGCAAACCACTAATTTTGGTTGCACTAAGGTTCTTTCTCTTCACATACATACTAGCTTAACTAACTAGTGTGTGAAAAGCTTAGCGTTATGTTTATCTCTTACATAAACACCATCTTAGCTTCCCTATAGACTCAACCCATCCTTGTGAAAGAGTCTATTTTAGCTAATGCCTCATTCAACCTTACGTAAAGAAATGAGTGAACATTTCTCTAGAACTTTGCATACTTAATGAATGTAACAAGCTTACAAGTCAACATTCATTCTATTGTGTATTCTACAATGCACAAGGTCTCACTTAACTAGAGACTTAGTACATAAACATTCCATCTTTGGAACGGATACACCATCTCATCTTATCTCCACTCAAGCAATCTAACTCAAGTGTGATTCTTACTTGCAACTCTTTGTTGTTCAAGGTCTTAGGTATCTTCCTAAGATAATCCACTTCTCTTGGATATCCTAAGGTTCATACTTTTCTCATTCTCTACTAGTGTGAATACTATTATGCATACTAGTACACTTGTCTTCATTGCACCATCTCATCACATCTTAAGTGATATCTAATACAACACTAAGTTGCCTAAGGTGCTACTAAAGTTTCTAGTGCCCAACTTTCTCAAAAACACCTCAAATCTTGCTTAAAAAGGCTGATTTTCAAGATTGCACCAAACATGCATCATCACTTCTAAAATTCTAAATTTTTATGAGCACATAGCTCTTTCTCATATCTTTCCAATGCCACAAACCTTGCCTCATTTGGCTAAATGTAGCCAAAGTTATGTGACATTTTGTAGGAGCCAAAACAGGTTATTCTCTGATTCACCTGATTTTGACCTGACTTTAAATTGTAACTGGGAACAATCCACAAGTGGGAAAATTCTACAATTTTACAG
The DNA here is from genome assembly GCA_029884605.1 of Ormosia emarginata. NCBI lineage: Eukaryota > Viridiplantae > Streptophyta > Magnoliopsida > Fabales > Fabaceae > Ormosia > Ormosia emarginata. The sequence continues at coordinate 23,424,901 of JAQQTP010000061.1, forward strand.
GTAATAAGCCTTATATCTTAGCTTCAAAATGCCACTAGTCCCATGTCGATACGACAGCGGAGCAAGAAATTATGCAATTTGGTTTACTGACTGCCAGAATGCCTTTTTCTACAAAATCTGCCTTGGATTCAAACAGAAACTGGTATTGATTGGCTTGCTCAATAATTCTGAAATTTTTACTACATGAAGCCTTATGTCTTAGCTTTCAAATGGCTCTAGAATCAACTCATTCCGATATCGGTAGCTCGAGTTATGCTAAAAACACTATAGGCTGTCAGAAATGAGTTTTCTCTCTGTTTTGGGTCTATTTGAATACCTCTGGTGGTATTCGAATACTACCCTCAAAAATTCACTTTCTGGAGCTGTCTGTGATCCTTTATTCGAATACCAACCATGGTATTTGAATACCACACTGCAGAACAGCACTCTTGGAGCATAAAACAGCCATGTTTCCTGTTCCATTAATTTCCTAAACTTGATCCAATCCTCAACTCATGGATTCTAGGTGATTTCCAACATTAATCTATGCCCTTAAATTTGTTGTAACTCTTTTACAACCTATGAATTCTCTTAGGACATAAATCTAGGTTCAAATCACATAACTCCAAACCATTTCCTAATTCTCCATTCATGAACCAAAATGGTTTGTCTTAGGCCATAAATGACCATCTAGCATTATCTTGGCTTAAACTATCCTAACCTAGTCCTTGGAATCAAGAACCAAGCTAAGAACATGGATTTGGCTATTCAAACCCCTATTTCTATTCAAAAACCCCAAACTATATTCAAAGATAATCAAAGAGGGAGAAATGAATAGAAATCCCCTTACCTCTTGAAGACTTGAAGCCTTGAAGCTTGATCCTTAATCTTCTTCCTCTTCTTCTTCCCTTCTTCCCCTTTCTCCTTCTTCTTCTCCCCTTTCTCCTTTTTCTTTCTTTTCTTTCTCTGTTTTTCGGTTCTCTGCCGAGGGAGAAGATAGAAATAAGGGGTGGGATGCAGAGGGAATTAAGGGAAAAGATTAACTTAAGTTTCTACACTAAAACTTATATATGCTAAGGACACCCGAATTGTGCTAATTCAAGTTTCCCAACTTCCAACAACTTTAGAATAAATCATAGGATTCATCTAAATTGTTGTTTCACCATTTTCATCATTTTCTATATCTGCTGCTAGTCATTCGGTATTAAAACGCATAATCAGTATGCCTAAAAATACCAAGCTGACTCTAATTCTCTTGAAACTTTTACCACATCTTACTTAGCTTATTTGTGACATAGAAACAAACTCTCTATGTTTATTTCCCTCAACTTAGCAACTTATGCTATTATCTGAGTCATTTTAAGCCACTTTACAACTTCTGTGTTGTAACTAAGTGCCTAAATGAACTCAGTTTGTCACAAAACTTTACTGACATGCTAAACAAGTCAAATGCTACCTTCGGTAACGCTTTACTAGTCTAACATGTACTTAAGGGTATTACATTTCTCTCCTCCTTTTTAAAAATTTTGTCCCCAAAATTGCTCACCTCAAGCAAACAATTCTGGTTAAACAAAATTCTACATGGAACTTCTGCTTCCATGCAGTCCTTTTTTAGTACCAGCTTCTCCCAACCATCTTCTCTTGAGGAGACTTGCTCATCTTAAAGCTCTTGATCTCTATGCTTATGGATGGTAAGCTGTACTAAAACATAACTTAGCTTTGAACTCCTTCTTATAAGGTTTCCAAAACCAAGTGTGAATCTAGTATCTCTATCAGACACTACATTCACTGTAACTCTATGAATCCTGACTATTTCCTTTAAACGTAGTTGAACTACCTTATCTAGAAAAAAGCTAACTGTTCTTGGCAAAAGATGGGCAGATTACCTAATCTTACCACTTTTACCTACAGCTCAACATATTCTATTATGTTCTTTAACATACTAGGCCACCATACATCGTCCTTAACTCTTGGAAAACCTTAATAGCCTCTTGATAGATGGTATACTTTCTCTGGTGAGCTTCCTTCGGAATCCTATTCTTGATTTTTGACCCTCTTGGAAAACAAAGTTGTCTCTAAACTTCGTCTTTCCCCCTTAGTCATAACAAAATCCGTTAGGGTTCCTTAGAAAATCTGCTCACACTTGTCCCTTAGAGTTTCATTCTCCTTCTGAGCTTCAAAGAAATCTGAGTCTTTAGGCCTCTTACTATGTCCATCTTGCTCACTGAGAGACTATATGGAATCATAGTCACCGCTAGACTCAAATTCTCAAAAACTCTCAAGAAATTCACTCTCTTTTGGACTATCATCTAGGATAACCACTACACTGGCATTACCCGAATGATATCTCAACTCAAGGTTATGAGCCTTGAAAAATTCTATCCATCTATTCTGCTTCATGTCCAGCTTCCTCTGATCAACAAGCGTCTTGAGCCATCATGATCGCTGAGCATCTCAAACTAAACTCCTTATGAGTTATGTCTCTAAAACTATAAGGTAATCACTACTGTGGCTAATTCCAAATCATACCTAGGGTAGTCCTTATCTTGCAGACTTAACTGCCTTGATGCGTAGGCATCTACCTACCTCTATTGCATCGAACACACCCTAGTCCCATCTTCAAAGTATATCTGTCTACCTCAAAGTTCTCACAGGAATTTGGAATTACCAAAACTAACGTAGTAATCAACCTTCTCTTCTACTCTTGGAAAACAAACTCACCATCTAGAGTCCATTGCTGAGTACTACCTACCTTAACTGGCCTAAACTAGGTAGCACTAACTTAGAAAATCTACTAATAGATTCTCTGCTCTTGGATACAATGGCTACTCTACCCATTGTACCTCTACTTAAACTCTACTAGAATTCTCTGCAATTTCTATCTTGAGAAATTACATAGCTCTTAAACTGTACCACTTGTAATCCAAAATTGATTTTCAGCTTACTTGGTACTTAACCACTTCTTTTTCCAAAAGTTTCCAAAACTACCTTTGACATACTCTTCATGTCCTTTCGTAATCCTAGAAAACTCTCGAAGATCTACTCTTCTTTATTCTGTTTCTATGACAACCAAGTCTTAGATCATCTCCTAAGAAAATTCAAAGCTTTTCTCAACTGATCTACCTGATCATCCTTCTTCCTAAAACAACCAAACCATACCAACAAGGTACGCAAACTAGATTCACAAAGTAAATCAACATGATCTACAAAGTAAATCTACACTCTTCTTATACACACCTTAAAAGATTTCTCTTTACATGTATTCTCATCTCATACCAAGTTAGAAGATTTCGTCGCTTCCTTTTTCCAAGAACCATCTCCCTTACGATGTCCTGGTTACTCACTTATGTAGCACATGGATTACCCATAAAAAATGGTCTACATCCATGTATCTTACCACATCTAGCACATCTTAGTAACTTGAAGCTTGATTTATCTTTTTCCGTAGGGTTGCTAATCTAAAAGCACTCTACTTATACTTGTCATCACTCCAGGCTTCCACTGTGCAACTCTAATTCAAATTGAGATCAAGAGGTACTATTACTGATCTCAACATCTGATCTTTTCCTCTTTAGGAACCTTCTAACTCTTGTTCCAACGAGGCTCTAAGATTATCTACTTCTATAACTCTGCATTCACTGACGAGAGCGAAGAAGTCCATAACCTCCTTTTTACATCGCAACTCTTCTAATGCCTTCTCCAAGTTCTACTTCAAATTTTACTCACTTCTAATCTTTATCTGGATTGGACGTAAAATAAGAAAAGAACTTCTGACATTCTTTGAATTGCTCTGCATATTGGTCTTTAGTAATATCCCCTTGCTCCAACGTTAGGAATTCCTATTCCTTTGCTTTCTATAACTCAAGGGAATAATACTTATCTAGGAAAGTAACTCTAAACACCTCTCAGGTGGTTCGAGTACTAACCATCTCTAGTAACCTCTCTGCTTCATCTCATCAGCTTTTGGCTTCTCCTACTAACCCTTACGAAGCAAGGTCACCTTCTGTTCATCAGCGCACGACATGACCTCAAGGTTCTCTTCCATCACATTAAACCACGTTTCGGCTCTGACTGAACCAAACTCTCCTTTCAAAACAAAGGAGTATCTTTCTTGAACTCTGAGAAATACTAATCTCTCACAAGTTCCTTCTTGTTCCCGCAACTAACTATGCGAGTCCTATTCTATCACTACTGAAGGACTTCTACTAATGGTAGTCTGCTCTCTCAATACAGCAGCCATTTCTCTAAGAGCTCTGGTATTCTCCTCCTTACCAGACTCCTAGTCTCATAGGTTCGCCTAGTAGTTGCCATAGTTTCCTGTACACGCAGCATAATACGTATTGAGTTAGCTATGCTCAATATTATGTAACTGTGTGATAGTAGCTATTAGCACACATACCTAAGGCTAGTCATGCAATTCCATCTGCATATCTCAAAAAGAGATAAAAGAATGCATAACTTCCTACTAAACTGCTACTCATGCCTAAGCACAGTCAGTCTATACCCCGGCTCAACAAGATGAACAGCTCTGATACCAAAATATAACACCCTAATACAGATATCTAGATATATCCTAGATAGATAGAGATATATAAAGATAACCAGTACTAGAGACGTCGCTTCTATACTACATACTAATATATATCTATAATCACAACTGAGTAATTATAGAAAGCCTTGAGAGATTGCGAAAAACTTAAACCCATACATATATATATACAAACTTAGCCACATGAGGATTTATTGTAATACATATAACATAAAACTTACAGAACAAATATAAATTGATTACATAAGTTCTGTCTACTTAAAGCAATAAAAACTACTCTAGTCTTCATGCTTTATCTTCTCACCCTTAGCAGGGTTGGTACCTCTGTACCTGTGCTTGTGCCTATGCCTGCATCTGTGCCTGTATCTGTGCCTGCATCTGTGCCTACATCTGGATTTACATGGAATAACAACAGGGGTGAGAATTATAAATTCTCAATAAAAACAATTCCAATACCAGTTCTCTATAACATTGTATATAACAATTATATAACAAATGCTATAATTTCTAACTTAGGAGCTTCCTCCTCTTTTCTCATATTTACACACTTTCTTATAGTGTGATATCAACCAATACCCTACACACTGTTAATATATACAACGTCCATACAGCTGTAAATACCAACAGTGACGGACAATGCCTATACAACTGTCCGTGAATGCAATGATAGTGATATGTAATATGAATATGCCAAAGGAAATCCTAAGAGTATGTGAATGAAATGCAAATGCAGGGTTTTGTTTTGAAATACATGTAAAAGTTTATTTTGAAAACAAGGAAGTTTGCGAGGAACTAGTCAGTATATCATCCAGTGGTAATTAGAGGAAAAGCTTATCCTCACATTACACATATCCTGGCACGCTAAGAAATTCGGGCTTTATCCTTGCTCAAAGAGCGTCTTTGGATTTTCCACTTATCTCCTTTGGCCTTGGCACTATCGAGACATCAGGGTTATGTCCTTCTCAAAAGTCCTTCGGACACCCATCTATCTCCTTTTGCCTCCATGAATGAACATCAAAGGATACTCACCAGATCGATACTACTTGACTAATTCGTAGACTTACATACGTACTTATATACTTAGTTCCTTTACGATCTAAGCATATTCTCCTAAGAACTTTGGCTTCTTATGTTTACCCTTTGTAATGAGGAGAATCTGTAACCTCATACTACATGTAACCTTAGCACTTGGTTAGAAATACTTGTCCCCTTAGGAACTTCTCTGATTCCTTACCTTCTGGCTAAATGACCTCGCGTCATATAACGTTACATTCTCAGGTAAACATTACCAAACCATTTCTCATACTTGTACCCAAATACCACCGCATCACTCGTATCTCTTAAGTGATTTCTAACGCAACACTATGTTGCTGAGGTGTAAGGTACTTACCTATGGCAAAGCACTAATCTTGGTTGCACTAAGGTTCTTTCTCTTCACATACATACTAGCTTAACTAACTAGTGCGTGAAAAGCTTAGTGTTATGTTTATCTCTTACATAAACACCATCTTAACTTCCCTATAGACTCAACTCATCCTTGTGAAAGAGTCTATTTTAGCTAATGCCTTATTCAACCTTACTTAAAGAAATGAGTGAACATTTCTCTAGAACTTTGCATACTTAATGAATGTAACAAGCTTACAAGTCAACATTCATTCTATTGTGTATTCTACAATGCACAAGGTCTCACTTAACTAGAGACTTAGTACATAAACATTCCATCTTTGGAACGGATACACCATCTCATCTTATCTCCACTCAAGCAATCTAACTCAAGTGTGATTCTTACTTGCAACTCTTTGTTGTTCAAGGTCTTAGGTATCTTCCTAAGATAATCCACTACTCTTGGATATCCTAAGGTTCATACCTTTCTCATTCTCTACTAGTGTGAATACTATTATGCATACTAGTACACTTGTCTTCATTGCACCATCTCATCACATCTTAAGTGATATCTAATGTAACACTAAGTTGCCTAAGGTGCTGCTAAAGTTTCTAGTGTCCAACTTTCTCAAAAACACCTCAAATCTTGCCTAAGAAGGCTGATTTTCAAGATTGCACCAAACATGCATCATAACTTCCAAAATTCTAAATTTTTATGAGCACATAGCTCTTTCTCATAGCTTTCCAATGCCACAAACCTTGCCTCATTTTGCTAAATGTAGCCAAAGTTATGCGACATTTTGTAGGAGCCAAAATAGGTTATTCTCTGATTCACCTGATTTCGACCTGACTTTAAACTGTAACTGGGAACAATCCACAAGTGGGAAAATTCTACAATTTTACAAGTAATAAGCCTTACATCTTAGCTTCAAAATGCCACTGGTCCCATGTCGATACGACATCGGAGCAAGAAATTACGCAATCTGGTTTACTGACTGCCAGAATGCCTTTTTCTGCCGAATCTGCCTTGGATTCAAATAGAAACTGGTATTGATTGGCTTGCTCAATATTTCTAAAAATTTTACTACATGAAGCCTTATGTCTTAATTTTCAAATGGCTCTGGAATCAACTCATTCCGATATCGGTAGCTCGAGTTATGCTAAAAACACTACAGGCTGTCAGAAATGAGTTTTCTCTCTGTTTTGGGTCTATTCGAATACCTCTGGTGGTATTCGAATACCACCCACAAAAATTCACTTTCTGGAGCTGTCTGTGATGCTTTATTCGAATACCAACCTTGGTATTCGAATACCACACTACAGAACAGCACTCCTAGAGCAGAAAACAGCCGTGTTTCTTGTTCCATTAATTTCCTAAACTTGATCCAATCCTCAACTCATGGATTCTAGGTGATTTCCAACATTAATCTATGCCCTTAAATTTGTTGTAACTCTTTTACAACCTATGAATTCTCTTAGGACATAAATCTAGGTTCAAATCACATAACTCCAAACCATTTTCTAATTCTCCATTCATGAACCAAAATGGTTTGTCTTAGGCCATAAATGACCATCTAGCATTATCTTGGCTTAAACTATCCTAACCTAGTCCTTGGAATCAAGAACCAAGTTAAGAACATGGATTTGACTATTCAAACCCCTATTTCTATTCAAAAACCCCAAACTATATTCAAAGATAATCAAAGTGGGAGAAATGAATAGAAATCCCCTTACCTCTTGAAGACTTGAAGCCTTGAAGCTTGATCCTTAATCTTCTTCCTCTTCTTCTTCCCTTCTTCCCCTTTCTCCTTCTTCTTCTCCCCTTTTTCCTTTTTCTTTCTTTTCTTTCTCTGTTTTTCGGTTCTCTGCCGAGGGAGAAGATAGAAATAGGGGGTGGGACGCAGAGGAAATTAAGGAAAAAGATTAAATTAAGTTTCTACACTAAAACTTATATCTGCTAAGGACACCCGAATTATGCTAATTCAAGTTTTTCAGCTTCCAACAACTTTAGAATAAATCATAGGATTCATCTAAATTGTTGTTTCACCATTTCATCATTTTCTATATCTGCTGCTAGTCATTCGGTATTAAAATGCATAACCAGTATGCCTAAAAGTACCAAATTGACTTTGATTCTCTTGAAACTTTTACCACATCTTACTTGGCTTATTTGTGACCTAGAAACAAACTCTCTATGTTTATTTCTCTCAACTTAACAACTTATGCTATTATCTGAGTCAATTTAAGCCACTTTACAACTTCTGTGTTGCAACTAAGTGTCTAAATGAACTCAGTTTGTCACAAAACTTTACTGACATGCTAAACAAGTCAAATGCTACCTTCGATAACCATTTACCAGTCTAACATATACTTAAGGGTATTACAAACGTCATAGTTTTTCCCAAGTATGAGTCAAACAAAGGAAGAATTAGGGAGCTCTAGTAAGTTTAGACTGAATGTTCTCAAACATCTTCTCCACTCTAACCATAAGTGAGGTACACCTAAACTGAGTATTCTCTTCAAACATATTCAACGAGAAATTTATCAGAATTCCTTTCGTTTCTCTAACTCTCTCAACCACTCCTCTTCCTTAACAGGATCTTACTTCCTTCGAGATAATAGAGGGTTGATCTTCCCGATCCCTGAAGGATCATGAAATCTCAGGTTTCTCTCGACCATTGCTTCATTCTCTAGTTGTGGATGGGGGTCGTCATCCATTCTTTCCAAAACTCTATTTATGACAATCATTTGTTCTCTTGTGGTTATGACTATCTCTCCTTACTTTCACTTGACGGCTATCATCTCCCTAATCGTTTCCATCATATCTGTCGTGCTAACACTGGCAGACACTCTATCTCATCGCATATACCTGGATGATGCCATAGTCTCCTGTACGCCTCAAACATTACATATTGAGTTGATGAGGCTCAATATGCATATAATAGTGTGACAGTGACCATGAACATACATACACAAGGCTGTCATGCAATTCTATCTATACTTTTCAATATTAGATAAGAATATGCACAACATAGCTTAGCTAGTTCATACCCCGGCTCAATAGAATGAACTGCTCTGATACCATAATAAAACATCCCAAATTACTAACACTAATGATGTATCCGGTTTATACATTAGTAATTAGAAATTTGGTACATTACTTATGAATATCCAAAAGTTTTCAAAATAAACAGTTTAATAATATACAAACTATGAGCCTTTAGTGGAAGCATATTACACGCATAATAAAAAATGAATTATTACACACAGAATAAATCGCTAAACATAATATACCTATATCAACCTATTATACAAAATCTGATTAAAATAACTAAATATTTCTTCATCCATAAGCTCTGTCTTGCTTCATGTTGCTTGTTACGGTAGGTTCTTCTTGAAATTATCATGGAAATCAAAGGTGTAGGGGATGAGAATTATAAAATTCTCAGTGGTTTATAAAAATTATGTCATCACAATAATTCCAACTGTTTCGGAGAAAAATCATTTCAAATTATTATTGTATAATCCGTAGAAATGTAGCTAAAGCCAAATCAAGTCCTTCCTCTTCCAGAAACAGAGATTCATTTAATTATAAAAATCATTTATAATCATCATAATTATATCATAAATAAATTTTCATATCATTCAATCACAACTCAAGTTATCTGAACTCGTAGTCTCAAATCATCAAATTATCATTAAAATTATTATCCTGAAAATCATTAAGTAAATCATAAAAATCTAAAAATTTAAATCCATCATATCCAAAATCATTAAGACTCAAATCAATAAATTGGAAATCATATCATTAAATCTCATATATTTTCCATTCTCAAGAAATATCAAGAAAATCTCATGAAATCTCATATCTCAAATCATTAAGAATCAAGTCTCATCTTATATTCAAAGTTATGAGCTCATAATATCATTCATCCACTTGGTAATAGCCTGCTTTCGGGTTGGTGCACTTCAACCCATTTATGACGATTAATTTGCCACACAAGACTACTCCGGGTAACTAGGCCTTATCAATCTCAGTCTAGTAAAGAGAATGCACAGAAATTCTCAATCTAAACATAAGGATAGACCACAACTACCAGAATAGAGAGGATGCACAGAAATCCTTATACTAGTAGTTGGTTGGGATAGGGAAAACGCACAGAAATCTTCACACTATCCCGAATTTAGGATCACCCCTAAGTAGTAAAGTCATTGTCTACCACTTGATGACTAGATAAGCTCAAGTGAAGAGGGAGGTCTTCCTCAACCTCAATCATCATGGTATAGAAAGATTCTCAATCTCTTGTACCATTTTCTGAGACTTACCTTAAGTCTAAGGTATATCCAAAATCTCACTCAACCTAGTTCCACAAAGGGATACCCATAAAATTCAAATCATATTTATCAAATCTCTTTGTTTATGAAATCATAAAATATGCAACATAATGCATAATCCAATCAATCTCATCATGAGTATTCAAAATCATCAATCAAATTTCAAATTATAGCACAATGCATTTACATATAATCATTCAATCTCAAATCATAGTACAATGCATTGATGTCTTATAAAAAATCAAATTCATCATTCAATCTCACTTAAAGCAACAACTTTAAGAATATTATTCTCAAATTATCAGTCAATCTCATTGGATTTAATGTCATCTTAAAATCATCTCATCAATATGCAAATTCATCAATATAATATCACTCAAACCATAAAGCAGATTCAATCTCACTTAAAGCAACAACTTTAAGAATATTATTCTCAAATTATCAGTCAATCTCATTGGATTTAATGTCATCTTAAAATCATCTCATCAATATGCAAATTCATCAATATAATATCACTTAAACCATAAAGCAGTCGAGTATATCATATTATACCAAGATACGATGCATTGCATAGCATAGAACTCAAAGCCTTTATGCCTGAAAAATAGTAGCCTCAGATTCAAGTTTCCTAAGGCCAAAAACAAGTATTTTTTGAAACATCTTGGTGTTAAAACTCATTAAAACTTTCAGCCAACACTATTCAACAACCAATAAGTATTTTCCAACTCTTAATTCACTTAAAATTATCATAAAAATTAACAAATGAAGGTCCTATAAATTCATTCTCAAAACAGCATATGTTCAACCTCAAAATACCTCAATTTAATTAATTATTTTCTAGTCATCTTTGGACAACATTCAGCCATACATTTTTAACACCATTTAGCCAAAATTTCAAGTAAATAATGAATAAAATTCTAGTTCAATTTGGGCAGCATTCTGCCTTAACAATCAACCCCCAATCAAGCTTCAAATCCAATTCCAACGCATATACTAGCATAACAAAATTGACAAGTTTTAGTACTAGATATGCCACACAAATAACAAAATGAATAAAACTTAATTTCATTTCTTTATATTTATTATATTAATTTTATTAATTAAGTTATGATATGTGTATTTTTTTAAAAAGAAAATAAAAAAATATTAATAAACACATCATAATTTAATTAATAAAATAAATGTAATGAATATAAATAATTAGAATTAAGTTTTATCTTAACAAAATTCTCTCCCTCATCATGACAATCATGAGGAGGGGGTGCTTATGCATATCCCCTAAGATATCACCTTTACCCCTTATATATAGCAAGACTTCAACAAAATTTAATGAATTTTCTTTAGTCTATACACTTTATATCTACTTTGTTAGAGTTAAACCATTCCTAGAACATATTCTAATATAATTTTTTATAAAAAAAATCAAAACTCTTTAAAATGAATGAATAAACATGCATAAAATATTTAATTAAAATAATATCTTTCAAGTATAAAGAAACAATTAAAAAAAATAAATGTAACAAAGAAACAAACAAAATATAGAAATGTCAAAAAAATACATCCGTTAGACTCACGGAGGCATGTACTAGTTTCCAATAAATGAAGAACCAACATGAAAATGGACAATTCTCCTGATTTTCTTTGTTGTCTATAGGTGTTCTCTCGCACTTGTGTGTCCTACATTGGAAGGAGCCGATCCACTAACAAAGCCCAAGAGCAAACACAGTTCCTATATACTGTGCACGGTGGCCCTGCGGACGCAAAGCACTGAGTCGGCTATTTGAGCCTAAGATGGAGGAGAGTTATGAAGCCCACCGTCAAAACTGCTTTGGAAACATGTTACATGAATCTTTTTACCTTAAATATGTCCATTTTCGTTTTTTATGACAAAAAAAAAAGATTGGGTTAACAGTTCAGACGGGCTGGTTCTGCTTGCTGGGTTCAAGTGTCTAATTTATCTATGTTAGGAGTGTAAAATGTGAGTAATGTGTAGCATGTGTTAAATGTAAATAATATATATATATATATATATATATATATATATATATATATATATATATATATATATATATATATATATATATATATATATATATATATATATATATAGTACTTACCTCACGTATAATCTTAGGCATATAAATAGGAATAATGATCATTGTACTCAGTACACATTCAGAAATATAAAAGTATATTCAGTCTTTCTTTGTTCTCAGTTGCCGCTTCTAACAATATAATGAAACTATTAATTAATTTCATTAAAAAATTTCTAAGCACAAACTTTGCAAGTTTTGAAAATGCAAATTTCGTAACCACGAGCTCGAGTAGAATAGATTCCTCTCGTTGAAACCGAAGCTTATCACAATCTTTAATACTGCATTTACAATAAATAAATAGAAATAAATAGTATTGGGATAGAAACTTTAATTAAAACGATATTATGATAATAGCATTATATTTGCCGACGAACTTCAAGTCTTTTAAGACTTGGGTATCAGGTATGATTATGATGTCAAATGTTCAATCTTTCACTAAGCCACCTATCCTTTTCCCAGTTCATTAATGGTTATGAACTGTTTACCGAAGCAGTACAGGACCTCAGTCAGAAGTTAGTTCAATGAGTCAAAGTTCAACACCGCGGTATTATTCAGATGTCATCCTTGTCAAAGAAAATCAGAGAAAGGAAAATACACTCTTGAACCCAAGATATGACTCTACTTCCTTCATTTGACCTGCATTTTCCAAAGAACAGCACTGTCTTCTTATTTCACTTAAACTAAATTTCTCCTCTTTTGATTCTCTAGAAGAGCAATGCTGCTTCTTACTGCTCTCTGCAAAGCTTCCTGGATCTGATGACCGCTTTTTCTCCTTCAACATTGAAACACTAACAGTTGGTACATAAATGGACGATTGAACAGAATTGGTGCTTAAAACTCCCTTGGAAATATTTAGTACTCCATCTATGCCACAGAAATCTTCAAATTTGACACGTTTTACCTTAGTACCAGCTTGAATACTGGATGGATATTTTTCCACTTCAGCAGTCTCCATATATGAAGTAAGCATATAATCAGCGGCCATGTCCGAGGAATTTGTCCCTGTTGCCATACCAAAAGCAGCGTTCAAAGAACTGGGAGAACTGGGATGATTCTTTGAAAATAATTCCGTTCTCTGGATTATTGACTCCACGCAATCAAGCTTACTAATCAGTGGAAAATCCTTAGATTTTCTCTGTACATGGTCAAAACCTGTTTCTTCAGTTGATGTTTCATAAGTTCTTGCTTCAGGTTCAGGGAGGAAAACACCTTAAGCAATAAAAAGAAACAATGATTACTTGACATAAAGAGCAAAAACTGATTGCTAAATCACATGCTAGTAATAAGGTGTACCTGTATCAACTATACTGCTAATGTTATTTGAGCTTCCAGCTGTATTATGATCATTTAAAGTCAGATATAGGTTGATCTCAATGTGTTCTGCCTTTCTGAGTTCTGCAGGCAAATTGACATCAGCTAGGAGAGGAACTTCGAGTCTGTCTGCATCATCCAGAACAACTACCTCATGACAGAGGTCAGGCCTCTTCTCATGGGCATGATTTCTTTTAAGAAGGACCTCTAGTGATGGACAGCGAATATTATCAAACGCAGATAAGAGAGAAAAGTTTTTGGCCTTCTCCCGTATGTGCTCAAATACTGTTTTCTGAGTGATGATTTTGCATTCGTCCTCTTCAACCTCAAAAGCATGCCCACCTTCCAGACAGAACTAGTAGGTGAAGGGAAGAATGTTTTTGAAAATCATAAAAGCAAATAAAATCATCTCTGGAGTGCTACCTTCCTCTAACTTTTCATCCAAGAGGTCGAAACTCGGACTGCAATAGAAGAACTCATTTCTATCAAAATTCAGGTCTTCAGAAAACAATACTAGATACTGGCAAAGATACATATAGGTTAGAATATCTAAAAAATATCTCATAATATATTTATTGTATCTTAAAATATTTTAGAGTATCTTAGATGATTTATTAGGGATTTTTTCTTATTTATTATTTCATGATTTGATTCCTTATTTAATTAAGATTAGCTGTCTAGTATTAGTATAAATATAAGTATTGAGTTTGTCTTTTGTATTACATTATAATCACATCAAATTAATATCAATTTCATATTATTCATCAACTTATTTCTCTTTTTTCCTCTTTCCTACCTAAAACCTTCCAATTCAACATGGTATCAGAGCGGTACCATCTTCTGTGACTTGTCTCGTCACTGTTCCACTACTGAGTTCTCAAAAATCTAGATCTATGATTAGCTGCCTCTCGTTGCCAAGTTCTCCTTTCGGCACCCTCTTTCTATATCTCTCTACCATCACTTTCTCTCCCCTACCGTGATAGCCATCTCATATCTGCGCTTCTATTGTTCATATCCTCCACTGTGTTCACTGCTGTCAGTCCTTTTTCCAGCGACCTATCCGGCCAACCGTGTTTCCACTCTGATTTGCCGGATCTCCTCCATTGCAATTTCTCTTCTGTGGGGTCCACTTCATCACTGTCTCCGCCGTCCTCCACCGCTCTTTCGGACCGGTGAACTCACCGAATGGATTGCCGCCCCCCGTTTGGCCAGCCACCAAAACCAACTTCCAGACTCCGGCTCACGCGCCCTCATGTGTGTCTCGCCTTCTTTGTGCTCAGCTCCACGTGCCACCGCTTCAACCACACGTTAGGCCGCTGTCTTCATCGTCATACTCGTCTCTCTCTCCTCTGTCTGGATTTCTCCTCACCTTGACCAATCGCGCACTAGGTTATTGTGTACCTTTGCTCAAAGGGGTTCAGGTGTATTGGGATTTCTGTTTTTGGCTATTGTACACTGACCCATGGCTGTTTCACTCTCTTTCTAGGCACCTCCGCCATTGATTTGCCTCACCACATCATCTCTGGCCTCCATGTGGCTGTTTGGCTTCCTTGGGCTGCGTTATGTCGTGTTTGACACTTAGATAGTTGGTGTGCTTGTTGTTTATTGGTATTCTTTGTGGTGGTTATCTATGGTTTTGGCTACTATTTGGTTCTTTTCCAATGCTAGCTCAACATTGAGGGGGAGAATGGAATAAATCTGTCTCAACATATACTTCAATGCTAGTGTTTGTCATGCCTTTTTTTTTCAACTAATAGATCATAGTAGTGGCTTCTCTTCCCATCGACGATCATTCCAGTGGTGACTCCTTTCCCATGGATGAATCATATTAGTGGTGACTTCTCTTTCCATCGACGATCATTCCGATGGTAACTTACGTTGGTTATGACACTTATGTTGGTTATGACTTACAATAGCTTGGGTCTTTGTCCCAGATGCTCTGGCCCTAGCTCTTTGTCCCAGATACACTAGCTTTGTCTCCGTCTGTCCAGATGCACTGGCCTCATCTCCGTCTTCGTCCCAAAAGCAATTGTCAATCACTGTCTCTGTCCTTCCCAGCCAATATCACATTATCACATTATTTAATTGTAACAAGCTCAAGCTTAGGAAGCTTTAACTTGAGGGGGAGTGTTAGAATATCTGAAAAATATCTCATAATATATTTATTGTATCTTAAAATATTTTAGAGTATCTTAGATAATTTATTAAGGATTTTTTCCTATTTATTATTTCATGATTTATTTCCTTATTTAATTAAAATGAGGAGTCTAGTATTAGTATAAATAGGACTATTGAGTTTGTCTTTTGTATCACATTATTATTACATCAAATCAATATCTGTTTCATATTATTCATTAACTTATTTCTCTCTTTTCCTCTTTCCTACCTAAAACCTTCCAATTCAACAATATATACAAGACATTTCAAGGGAAGATGACTAACATGGAATCACTTTCCTCCTTATCCATGCTCAAAGTGCATAGCTCTTTCAGTGGTTTATAAGGTACTGTTATGTTGTCATCTTCTATGACATAAACCTCTTCAGGTGGAGGAAAAGAAGCCTGCTTCCTGTTTCTGTTTAAAAGCACATTTGAATTGCCTTCTTTGATCAAGCGAAGCTTTTGGTGGACATCAATACCAACTGTATGGACAAAACTGAAGAATTAAGTTATAATTCCACAGTTTAAACGAAGTAAATTGGAGAGGAATTATAATATAGACATATATTAGCCACATCTTACTGTATTCCTCAAATATAAAATCGGCTTCGATAGTCTGCTTCCCTTGTCGGATGGGCACAAGAATTGTTACACTGTATGGGCTGCAATATGAAATAAATAATGTTCTCAGCCTAAAATTTGTGTGGGACCATAAACAATAGGTAGCAGAAGAGCATTTGACTATCTGACAGTAAGAGTTGTATAATTTATTCATTTACATGCAACCCGAACTGCACTCGTAATATATGTAGTAATAATAACTGTTTACATTATCCACTCGATAATATATCATAAATTATTACAGCTTGCAAGCAAAAAAAATTTCAAGCCTTTTTACAAGTACAATGGCCGTTATATTAGAATGCATTTATAGGTTTTGATAAGAGAATACTCTTTATTCTCCGATAATTTTATTGAATCAGAAAACAAATACTTATAGACAGATTTAGATAACAAATCTGTTGTACAGAGGATAATGTAAAAACAGAAAAGATTTCCTACTCTAAAGTCTGATTTGATCAGATTTTATTCTAACTTCCTATCTAAACTAACATCTTATCTAAATCTGAATGATTTAGATTTATTCTAACAGAATCCTAATAAAAAAATCTGAATCAGATTTATTCAAATCTAAACAGATTCCTAACAAACTTTGACACCCCCCCTCAAGTTGGTGCATAGATGTCTATCAAGCCCAACTTGTTTATAAGATGTTCAAAGTTAGTTCGGAACAGTCCTTTGGTGAGGATATCTGCTAGTTGCTGTGTGGTTGGAACAAATGGCAAACAGATAGCTCCATCATCAATCTTTTCTTTGATGAAGTGTCTATCAATTTCCACATGTTTTGTACGATCATGCTGCACAATACTTATGGCAGCCTTGTTGTCACAGTATAACTTCATTGGCAGGTTGATGGGCATGGCCAACTCTTCAAGAATCCTCTTCAACCATAACATTTCACAGACTCCTTGAGCCATGGCTCTATATTCTGCTTCAGCACTACTCCTTGCAACCACATTTTACTTTTTACTCTGCCACGTGACTAGGTTTCCCCATACAAAAGTGCAATATCCTGATGTAGATCTTCTATCTATGATTGATCCGGCCCAATCAGCGTTTGTGTACATTTCAATGGTCTATAGTGTAGTTTTTCTGAAAAAAAGACCTTTTCCTAGTGCACTTTTCAAATATCTTAGGATTCTATAAACTGCCTCAAGATGCTCCTCATAAGGTGAATGCATAAACTAACTCACCAAGCTTACTGCGAAAGCAATATCTAGACGAGTGTGTGATAGGTAGATCAACTTTCCAACCAGCCTTTGATAACGAGAAGTATCCATAGGATCACCCTTCTTGTCATTCCCAAGCTTTTGGTTAGGATCAATTGGAGTATCAGCTGGTCTACAACCACTCATTCCTGTTTCTGTAAGAAGTTCAAGGACATACTTCCTCTGAGATACAACAATTCCCTTTCTTGATCTCGCAATTTCCGTCCCAAGAAAGTATCTTAAGGATCCTAAATCCTTTATCTCAAACGCTGCAGAGAGAGATTTCTTCAACTGGTTCATCTCCAACAAATCATCTCCAGTGAAAATTATGTCATCTACATATACAATTAGGACAGTAATTTTTCCTTCAACCGAGTGCCTTACAAACATAGTATGATTTGCTTGTCCCTGCGTATAACCTTGATTCTTGATAAACTGAGTGAATTTCCCAAACAAGCCCTTGGTGACTGCTTTAATCCATAAAGAGATTTCTGTAACTTACATACCTTTTGATTGAATTTCCCTTCAAAACCAGGGGGGACATCCATATACACTTCCTCCTCCAAATCACCATTTAAAAACGCATTCTTCACATCCATTTGTTGTAGATGCCAGTCCAGATTTGTGGCAAGAGACAAAAGTACCCTAATAGTGTTCAACTTTGCAACAGGTGCAAATGTCTCTAAGTAATCAATACCATAGGTTTGAGTAAAACCTTTGGCAACAAATCTGGCCTTGTATCTCTCAAGTGACCCATCAGACCTGCATTTAATGGTAAATACCCATTTGCATCCCACAGTTGTCTTTCCTCTTGGAAGATCCACCAATTCCCATGTCTGATTCTTTTCAAGAGCTTTCATCTCTTCCAAGACAGCCTCCTTCCACTTAGGAACCTCTAGAGCATCATGTACACTTTTGGGAATCTCCATACATGACAATTGTGAGGTAAAAGCACGAAAAACAGGAGACAGATTTTCATATGACACAAAATTGGACCATGAATGTTTGGTGCATGACCTTACACCTTTTCGAATAGCAATTGGTAGATTAGACTCATTTGACTCAGTGGTTTCAGACTCATGACTCAAAGGAACAGAACTAGATTGTGCGGGCGCAGGAAAAGTATTACCTGGTGGGTTCACAGATTCATGGCAGTGCATGGGATCATGGAGCTCATGTCTTTGTATAGTTTTCCTCCTTGAGTAGACAATATCAAAAGGTTTTAAACCTCTGCCTGTGGTACCAGTCTCATTTACATTTGTTACATAGGGTTCAGGATTGTCATGTCTCGGCATTAGAGATAAGTCACCTGTTTCTTCATTATTTAAAAAACTTGACTCATTTATATTAAGGGGTGTGGAGTCTTTAAGTTGAAAATATTGTATTGAATCTTCATATTTTCTCCCCCCGTGAAGATGAGTATTAAAGAAAGGTGTGGACTCAAAAAAGGTGACATCTATAGTTACAAAAATTTTTTTGGAGATGGGATCAAAACACTTGTATCCTTTTTGATTGGGGGCATACCCAATAAATACACATTTCTTTGCTCGAGGATCAAGTTTACTTTGATTTTTGTCATGTATATGAACAAACACAGTGCACCCAAATATTTTTAGGAGTAAAAAAGTTGAAAGCCTAGTTGTTGGAAAAACATTTAGAAACACATCAAATGGGGTTTTAAAATTTAAAACCTTACTAGGCATTCTATTAATCAAATAGGTGACAGTCAAAATAGCCTCTCCCCAAAGATATTTAGGTACATTGTTTTGAAAAAGTAATGCTCGAGCAACCTCTAACAAGTGTTTATTTTTCCTTTCAGACACCATTTTGTTGAGGAGTATTAATGCATGAACTTCGATGAACAATTCCTGTTTCCAAGAAAAAATGGCTTAGATGTTTGTTAAAGTATTCTTTACCATTATCACTCCTGAAAATTTTGATTTTTTCCTGAAATTGTGTCTCCAATATCTTCTAAAAATTTTTGAAAATTACTTCCACTTTTGATTTTTCCATCATCAAATACACCCAAGTCAGCCTAGTATGATCATCAATAAACGTGACAAACCATCGTTTACTTGAAGGTGTAGGATCACGGCTAGGTCCCCAAACATCACTATGGATTACGGTAAAAGGACTGGATGTTTTGTAAGGTTGAGGCAAATAGGAATTACGATGATGTTTAGACAATTGACAAATATCACAGGAAAATTGAGAGTGATTCTTATTCTTGAAAAATTCAAGAAACAAGTATTTTAAATAAGAGAAACTTGGGTGGCCTAACCTATAATGCCACAACATTATTTCACTATCCCTAGAAACAGAAATAGAATTAAAACAGGCACGTTGATTTTGTCTACTCAAGTCAGGGTCATCTTCAAAGATAGAGTCCACCAATCTCCCTAACATTGCCAATCGCCTTCCCTGAATTCAATTCCTAAAATTTACAACATGAGGAATAAAAAATAGCACGACATTTAAGGTCAATTGTCATTTTACTAATGGATAACAGATTGCACGATAGGTTAGGAACATGAAGAACATCATGAAGAATTATAGAATTAGAAAGAGGGACAGAGCCAATGCCAGCTATTGCAGAAAAAGAACCATCTGCAATTTTGATTTTTCTATTGCCTGCACAAGGACTATAAGATGAAAACAATTTAGAGCAATCTATCATATGGTCAGTTGCTCCAGAATCAATGATCCATGGGGTTTTGGAATTCTGTTTGTTACTAAAAAGAGCTGCAGTGATATAGATACCTTTTTGTGCCAAAGAACAAGATGGATTTACTGACATGTTTGGAGAAAACAATTTGTACAGGTGGTCTAACTGTTCCTTTGTAAATGGAGATGTCTCAGAATTGACTTGTGGCTCTTGAACGTCCTCAGAGATGGTTTGAAAAGCATGGGTCTCCCTGCTGGATTTCTTCTTCCAGATTGGTGGTTTGCCATAGAGTTTCCAACAAGTCTCCTTCGTGTGCCATGATTTTCTGCAATGTTCACACCATGGTTTCCTTTTCCCCTCTGAATCTTCTCCTTTAGTCACAAAGGCTGAACCTTCAACTTTCTGATTTTTTGAGATTTCAGAATTGGGCAGCATAATACGTCTCCTAGATTCCTCTCTTCTGATTTCTGAGAAAACTTCACGAATGGAAGGAAGTGGTTTTCAACCCAGAATTCGACCACAGACTTCATCCAAACTCTGATTCAGACCAGCAAGAAACATGTAAATACGATCATTCTCCTCCCTTTTTTTAAACCGAGCAGAGTCATTGGGGTTTTCCCAATCATCCTCATAGCACTGATCCACTTCTTGCCAAAGAGTCACCATCACATTATAGTAAGTGGTAACATCCTGATCACCTTGTTTGGATTGCCAGAGACGAGTCTTCAAATCAAAAATCTGAGAGGAGTTCTCTAGGTCAGAGTAACAATCACAAACAACCTCCCAAACATCCTTTGCCGTTGGTAAGAATAGATGAGGTTTCCCAATTGCTGGTTCCATCGAATTAATCAGTCAAACAATGATAAGAGAGTTTTCAGACCTCCATTTTTTCAGTGAAGGGTCAGTTGGTCCAGGTTGTGCCGTTTCCCCAGTTAGATGCCCTAACTTTCCCTTGCTGTCCTTTATCAACTTCACGGATTGAGCCTATTCCAGGTAATTCTTGCCGTTAAGTTTATGGATGCTGAGTTGCAGGTTGTTGGAGTTCTGATAAAGGGCATCAACAGATGAGGACGACCCAGGTTGAACAGACGACCCATCCGAAGAGGTCGTTGATGGTGTTGCGCCGGTCATCGCCGTTTTCACCATTGCGGAAGATGGTCCAGAGCAGTGGGCTCTGATACCATATAGGTTTTGATAAGAGAATACTCTTTATTCTCTGATAATTTTATTGAATCAAAAAACAAATACTTATAGATAGATTTGGATAACAAATCTGTTGTACAGAAGATAACGTAAAAACAGAAAAGATTTCCTACTCTAAAGTCTGATTTGATCAGATTTTATTCTAACTTCCTATCTAAACTAACATCTTATCTAAATCTGAATGATTTAGATTTATTCTAACAGAATCCTAATAAATAAATCTGAATCAGATTTATTCAAATCTAAACAGATTCCTAACAAACTTCGACAGCATTTTATGTTGGATGACTTTTTGTTTAAATATTGTACTGAAAATCCTCCAAATTAATATTTTTAACACTATTTTAGTCTGGAAAGCTCCACAATAGATTAAGTTTTTACTGCAAAAATAAAGCCAAGGTTTTAGTTCATGTACCTGGAGAACTGATCCACCCTGCAGCAACGATTTGGAGAACATTAAATTGTGATTAGATGAAGAAAGAACAATTTGTACACATAGTTTGCCATAATACCAATGAGTCAATATCATCATCGAGACATGTTTGATAATGTTGAGACAGAGAAAAGAGAAGCATAGAGATTGTGAAATCGTGTGTCTAAACTACACAACGGAGGTTGAATTATATAGACCTATTACAATAAATACTGTAACATCCCGAAAAGTGTTTATTTAATTACAAATGATCATTTTATAATATTTTAGATTTTTGGAAATTTTTCTGGATTTTTCTGGAAACGTCGAATATTTTAATATATTCCTCGTTTTGCGTGTGCACTGTGCAGACCAAGGAAGATGCAATGTCTTCCCTGTGGCTGGTAAACTCTAAATTGTGGACTTGTCGACGGGGGATCTTACTTAACCCGAGACTGAGCACAATTTACGAGGTTTACGTTTTACGAAGTTTCTACCCGATAAATGAAATCGCAGTACCGTAAAATCATCCGATGAATAGTAAAATATTATTTTCATCATCTGTGACTCTTTTACACTGGGGGAAAAATAATACTGACAGTGTAAATATTCAACTGTGTTAGTGTGCCCAATTAGGAGACAACCTTACTTTCACTTTATCGAAAAACGTGCGAAGCTTCTCATGTAAGCTTGGAGAAAGCTTCTTGGAAATTTCCTCTTCTATTTTTCCCATGCAAATGCAGCCCATTCCCTCTTCTCTCTCTTCTTCATGCACGACTGGACCATCATTTTGAGGGGAAAAGAATTGATTTTCCTGAAGCACTTCTCTTCTTCTTTCTTCTTCTTTCTTCATTTTCCCCATCTCCTCCTTCTTTCTAGAGCTACGACCAGCAGCCCCTCTCCCCCCTCATCCATCACAAAAATCCAAACCAACCACATTTTCTTAATCCTCTCCCTCTCCTAGACATCTTTATTGCTTGGAGCATCTTGAGATTCCATCATTTTCACCACTTTCTTTAAGCTTCAAAGTTAGGGTTTTTGGGTAAGCTTCAAGACTCTTCTTCTCTTCTCTTCATTTTCGGTTTCAAGGGTGTTCTTGTAACCACCTGCACTCCATTTTTCAAGCTATTGTGTCATTCTAATGAAGTTGAAATTTCTAGGGCTTTGGGTGGCACAAATCCGAAATTTGCAAGGAGATTCTTGGAGGTTTCTCTTGATTTCTTCATTTGGGTAAGAGGAAGATGATCCTCCTCAACCAATCTTGGTTAAGGGAATGTCTTGTGTGTTGTAGTAGATGAGGGAATCCATGTTGGATTACTCTCCTTGTCATATTGTGTTATTTCCATGATTCTGTAGTTGTTTGATTTGTGTGATTATATGGATTTGTAATGTGTGTTTTGATGACATAAACCATGCTTTGGATTGTTGGTAAATGATTGTAACACCTTGAGATTGGATGGGCCACGGTTCTGTAGAAATGGATTCTGCAGAACCCTTGTAAATGCACTAGCGCTCAGGCACTGTGCATAGAGCGTCTAGGCGCTCATTGCCCAGAGAATTTTTCCTGTAACGCGGCTTGGTTAGTGCTCAGGCGCTTCGTGTTCAGCACTTAGGTGCTCAACCAGCGCCCAGGTGCTACAGATATGGCGCCTAGGGGCCCCTAGCAGAACCAGCTGGATAATTGTGAAATGATACTAAGACTTCCATGGGAAGATATCACAAAAAGAAAATGATAAAATAAAGTAAGGAACTGGATTTGCTAAGGGAATTCCTCTAGAAAGAGAAATTTTATGAGAATAGACTACGTTAGGAAATTCAATCGATTATGGAAACTTACTTAGTGATGGATACTTGTAAGAATGGCAAATCTTACATAAGAATGCATAATGAACCTTGAAAATGTATTACCTTATTTGATTTCAATATTATGATATTGTGGGACCATATGAATGACCAATGTTGTGTTGAAGCTTATTTGAGCCAATTGTAGCATATTATGGAGTAGTATGTGATGTTGACCATACATGTTCATGCAGAGTCTTATGCATTGTGAATGTCCTGTGGACTGTTGTAAGGCCGAGTTGCCTAGGAGATTGAACACACCTTGGTGCGGGTGCGAATAGACTAGTGTAGGTCGTGTTATGACCTTGGGGGCGTCGGGGTGCGGGTCCTTCACAGTGGGCAGTTGGTAGCTCTTCTGTCTGTGGGGCAAACCGATGCAAACGCACCAACGATCCGGACCGAGACACTGTCCTATGTCGTGATCGAGCGTGGACTGTCTGTACAATACCGTATATGCACGTAGAAAACTGTTGAGTTTTAGCACCTTGGCCTCGGCAGCCGAGTTAGAGACACGTCTCCTGCTCTTTTTCTCCGATTGTTTGAGTCTAGCTCCATGGAGTAGGAAATTTGAATACCGTATGCATGTTCATCACGAGATATTTTACTGTTAATGACTACTACCCTATGTGAATTTGAACTGTTGTATTATTATTATAAAAAATGCCTGCCTGGAACTGTTTACTTGCTTACAGATGTACTATCTGCCTATTATTGTTGTTATTATTTTTGGGACTGTTATATGGGCACTATGCGCCGTATTATTCCTGGCTGCCATAATTGATAATGATGGTAGGATGTTGTTGAAATATCACCGTATATATTGTGCATTTATGTATTATGTGTTATATTAGGATAGTCAACACTGATTGAGATTTTTTAGCTTTCTGTTTATTTCTGATTTATTAGAGAGGATCTGATTTCTCTGTTTTAGGAAGCTTCTTTATAGGCAGAATATTTTCTCTTTCATTAGGATGATTAGTTTCCTTTTTATCTCCTAGCTGGGGTTTTTATAACCCTTTGTACTATTGTGAATAAATCAATTCAACCTATTCTCGTTTTTTATGGTATCAAAGAGTAAAAAAACTAGAATCCTAGGTTTTTGAATTCACGTCCAGCCTCGAGAATGTCAGAGATTTCGTCCGAAACCTCTCGGCCGTCCGAGCCTCAAGCCACTCGAGGCTCATCTGACAATCATCCTATTCAGATCACCACGATCAGACTGAACGGTGACAACTACCTACGTTGGTCACAATCTGTTCGTATGTATCTCAAGGGGAGAGGAAAGATTGGCTATATCACAGGGGACACGACACAACCTAACCAGAAGGACTCAACCTATGCCACTTGGGATGCTGAGAACTCTATGGTAATGACATGGCTCTGGTCAATTCCATGGCCGAAGAGATAAGTGCCAATTACCTCTGTTATTCAACGGCCAAGGAATTGTGGGACAATGTTTCACAGATGTACTCAGACTTAGGAAATCAATCCCAAGTGTATGAGTTGACCCTGCGACTTGGGGAAATTCACCAAGGTGAGGATTCTGTAACAAAGTACTTTAATTCTTTGGGGAAATTCACCAAGGTGAGGATTCTGTAACAAAGTACTTTAATTCCCTTAAAAGAATTTGGCAAGACCTGGACTTATTCAATGATTATGAGTGGAAATCACCTGAGGACTGCAACCACTATAAAAGAATGGTCGACATTGGTCGCATCTTCAAGTTTCTTGCAGGTTTAAATGTTGATTTCGATGAAGTATGTGGTCGGATTATTGGAAGAAATCCTCTTCCTTCAATTGGAGACGTATTTGTAGAGGTGCGAAGAGAGGAAAGTCGTAGACAAGTAATGCTGGGAAAAAAAGTTGCAGGTGCAACTGGGTCAGTAGAAGGTTCGGCTCTGGTTGTTCCTGAAGCCCAAGTCAGCCGTAGAATATCTCAGAGCCAGCGAGCAGGGGATAGAAATCACATGCGTTGTGAATATTGTGGAAAACCACGTCATACCAAAGAAACCTGCTACAAGTTACATGGCAGACCTGGTAAACCAATCAAAGCTGGTGAACAACGTGCACCTACAGCAAATGAGGCTGAATCCTCTCCATTCAAGAAAGAGAAGCTAGACCATCTTCTAAAATTGCTAAAAACCCATTCATCACTCAATGCTTCCACTGGTTCTCGTGGCACAAACAGTAGTAATCCCTTGGCACTCTCTGTTCTTCAAATAACCAGTCCCTGGATCATAGATTCGGGGCCTCTGATCATATGACCAGCTGTTCTCACTTGTTTAGTTCCCATTGTTCACATTCAGGTGTTGAAAAAGTTAGAATAGCTGATGGAAGTTTTTCATTAGTTGCAGGCAAGGGCCACATTAGAATTTCAGAAAAAATCATCCTAAAAAATGTCCTATATGTGCCAAAACTTGCCTGTAATCTACTTTCTGTCAGTAAATTATCTAAGGATTCTAACTGCACTGTTTTGTTTCTTCCCTCTATTTGTGTTTTTCAGGAACAGAACTCGGGGAAGGCGATTGGAACTGCTAGAGAAATAAATGGACTGTATTACTTTGATGAAACAGCCTCCTGGAATAAAAAAGCTCATGGATTTGGTAGTACAAGTTCAACTTCTGTCATTGATCAAGTACTGTTATGGCATAGGAGATTAGGACTTCCTAGTGTTCCATACCTCCAACACTTGTTTCCTGAGTTGTTTAAAGGAATTGATTGTTCAAAACTTCATTGTGAAGCTTGTCATTTAGCTAAAGATCACCGTGTTTCCTTTCCAATAAAAACTTATTCTGCTTCAAAACCATTTTATTTGTTTCATAGTGATGTTTGGGGCCCGTCCAAGGTTAAAACTCTTTCTGGCAAAAAATGGTTTGTGACTTTTATTGATGACCACACAAGATTATGTTGGGTTTATCTATTGGACAAAAAATCTGAAGTTGAACAGCGATTTAAAGATTTCTTTCTCATGATTGAAAATCAATTTCAAACAAAAATTGGCATTCTAAGGACTGATAATGGTACTGAGTATTTTAATCAGTGTTTGGGTACTTTCTTATATGAAAAAGGTGTTATTCATCAATCTACTTGTCGTGATACACCACAACAAAATGGCATTGCCGAACGCAAAAATAGGCATCTTCTTGAAGTTGTCCGTGCCATTATGTTTTCAATGAATGTACCTAAATATCTTTGGGGTAATGCTCTCTTAACTGCCTGTTACTTAGTAAATAGAATGCCATCTCGTGTTTTGAAGTTTCAAACACCCTTACAAATTTTACAAGATTTCTTTCCTACCACTCGGTTTACAAATTCGGATCACTCAAGGCTTCCTGAATAGTTCTTGGAACAGACAGATTGGAAATCCTAGACACAAAAGCTCTATGAGTGTTTGACAAGTTTTCATATGAGAGGTATTTTGCAATAGGATGTTTAGTGCATTCTCGGGTTCCTTTTCTTAAAGCAATAGGAAGATCAAATTTAGAAGAAGGAATATCAGGAGGTGAAAGAGGATTAGAAGTGGAAGGAATGTTACCTTGTGTGGTAGAATCAGTACTCGGTAAAGTAGATTGGTCAGTTGCTGGAGAAATAACTGGATTAGTGACCTTGTTGTGAAACCTCCGTCTGGTATAAACCTGAAGTTCTGATGGTTTTACCGGAGGTACTTCTCCCCTGTTTCTGATAAAGTAATGTTTGGAAAAGGTATAGGTAAAGTATCCCAAAAATTATCTTCCTCAACAACTATGTTCTCCCCCTGGAGAGAATTTTCCGGAAAAAACTGCTGATCTTCCCCTAAAAGTTTTTGGTTGTGTTTGTTATATATATATACCAAGTGCTTTCAGGTCAAAACTTGATCCAAAGGCTGAAAAATGTGTTTTCCTTGGTTATGCATCTAATAAAAAGGGGTACAAATGTTTTAATCCTATTACTAAAATTTTTTTTGAAAGTATGGATGTCAGTTTTGTTGAAGATCAGCCCTTTTTTCCAGAAAATTCTCTCCAGGGGGAGAACATAGTTGTTGAGGAAGATAATTTTTGGGATACTTTACCTATACCTTTGTTGAGGAAGATAATTTTTGGGATACTTTACCTATACCTTTGCCAAACATTACTTTATCGAAAAGGGAGAAGTACCTCCCAGAAACCATCGAACTTCAGGTTTATACCAGACGGAGGTTTCACAACAAGGTCACTAATCCAGTTATTTCTCCAGCAGCTGACCAATCTGCTTTACCGAGTACTGATTCTACCACACAAGGTAACATTCCTTCCACTTCTAATCCTCTTTCACCTCCTGATATTCCTTCTTCTAATTTTGATCTTCCTATTGCTTTAAGAAAAGGGACCCGAGAATGCACTAAACATCCTATTGCAAAATACCTCTCATATGAAAACTTGTCAAACACTCATAGAGCTTTTGTGTCTAGGATTTCCAATCTGTCTGTTCCAAGAACTATTCAGGAAGCCTTGAGTGATCCGAATTGGAAACTAGCAATGATGGAAGAAATGAATGCTCTCACAAAAAATCACACATGGAGCATTATTGATCTACCAATACCTACGAAGACAGTTGGGTGCAAATGGGTATTTACTGTGAAGTGTAAAGCTGACGGAAGTGTGGAAAGATACAAAGCAAGACTTGTAGCAAAGGGATTTACCCAAACTCATGGTATAGACTACCAAGAAACCTTTGCTCCTGTTGCTAAAATTAATTCCATTAGAATTCTTCTCTCTCTAGCAGTTAATTCTAACTGGCCACTTCATCAGTTTGATGTTAAGAATGCATTTTTAAATGGAGATTTGCAAGAGGAGGTGTATATGGACCTACCACCTGGATTCGAAGAAAGACTTGGAAGGGGGAAAGTGTGTAAGTTGAAGAAAGCTCTGTATGGACTGAAGCAGTCACCTAGAGCCTGGTTTGAACGCTTTGGAAATGCTGTTAGAAGATATGGGTTCTCACAAAGTCAAGCTGATCATACCCTATTCTTCAAGCATTCCACCGAAGGGAAAATGGCTATACTTATAGTCTATGTTGATGATATAATCATAACTGGAGATGATGCTCTTGAAATCAGCAATCTAAAGAATAAACTTGAGCTTGAATTTGATATTAAGGACCTCGGAAAGCTAAAGTATTTTCTTGGAATGGAATTTGCTAGATCAAAGGAGGGCATTTTCATCAATCAGCGTAAGTATATCCTTGATCTTCTCAAGGAAACAGGAATGACCGGTTGTAGGGCAGCTGATACTCCAACTGAACCAAATGTAAAGTTGAAAGCAGCAGCTGCTAATGAAGTGGTGGATCGAGAACGCTTTCAAAGATTAGTTGGAAAATTAATCTATTTGGCACATACTAGACCGGACATAACATTTGCAGTAAGCATGGTAAGTCAATTCATGCATTCACCTGGACCTACTTGCTTTGAGGCTGTGTTTAGAATTTTGAGATACCTCAAAGGAACTCCGGGTAAAGGACTCTTGTTCAAAAACAGAGGCCATCTTCAGGTGGAGGCTTACACTGATGCAGATTGGGCAGGTGATGTCAATGATAGAAGATCTACCTCAGGATATTGCACCTTTGTAGGAGGTAATTTAGTCACTTGGAGAAGTAAAAAACAAAGTGTTGTTGCAAGGAGTAGTGCTGAAGCAGAATTTAGGTCTGTTGCATAGGGGTTCGTGAAGTATTATGGATTAAAAGACTCCTAGATGAGTTGAAGATCTCTACACCAAAGCACCTATTAAAGTCTATTGTGACAACAAGGCTGCAATTTCTATAGCTCATAATCCTGTCTTACACGACAGAACAAAGCATGTAGAGATAGATAAACACTTCATCAAGGAGAAAATTGAGAGTGGTGTGATATGTATGTCCTATATTCCTACTACAGTCAGGTGGTGACATTCTCACCAAAGGACTTTCTAAGTCACCACATGAGAATTTGGTTGGCAAGCTAGCCATGAGTGATATCTTCATGCCACCTTCATGTCAGCTTGAGGGGGAGTGTTGAAATATCACCGTATATATTGTGCATTTATGTATTATGTGTTATATTAGGATAGTCAACACTGATTGAGATTTTTAGCTTTCTGTTTATTTCGATTTATTAGAGAGGATCGATTTCTCTGTTTTAGGAAGCTTCTTTATAGGCAGAATATTTTCTCTTTCATTAGGATGATTAGTTTCCTTTTTATCTCCTAGCTGGGGTCTTTATAACCCTTTGTACTATTGTGAATAAATCAATTCAACCTATTCTCGTTTTTTAGATGTCTTACCTCTTTTCTGTGTTTCCATTATTTGCTGCCTGTGCGTATACTGTATCTACCGAAGACGACGGCACGGAAGCTGAAGCTCCCGATTTTCCTGGCTTCTGGCCCGAGCAAGACTAGTATCTATTGTGGAGCATGGAGGCACGCATGCGCGGATTTCTGGGCAACGTGCATCTGACCTTCCTCGGAGGGCCAGAGTGCTGGCACATCGATTTCCCTTGCCTGGAGACGTCATGAGACGCCGATCCTCACCTGCCATGTCATCCTGCAGCTGAAGTTCTACTTACCCATCCGAGAGATGTGGGGTGACCGTTACTACACCCCTTGGGAGGACTCTTTTGATTCTACTGCTCGGGCTCCTGCCCGTGGTTCCGTGGTTCCCATGGAGGTTTCCTCTGAAGAGGAGGATCCTGCTGAGGATCCGGACACGGTCCTTCCTCCTCTGAGGGACTGATGTTACTGGTAGCTGCTGATGGCTGCCAGTGTCTTATTTTGGAGGCCTGATGTATTACTTTTGGTGGGCTGTGTATTTTGATATTTCTGGTGGATGTATATGTAAAATCCATAGGCAAGTATAGTTTTGCTTTTTGGAAATTTCCAGGCTGTATCTAAAATATATTTGGCATCTAAATATATATGTATATGTATGTTATTCAGATGTGGGTTTATGTTTACTGTTTTGTTCTTACCGTTATTCATATTCCGCATTGTTAAAAAGGAAAAAAAAATATACCGCCAATTTTACTCACGTATTAAAGTACTAAGCAAGTTAATTTTGAACTAAATGAACCGGGTCTTAATTGTTTAAAAATTTATTTTCCGCATTTCCTTCTTTTCATTTATGTTTAATGATGTGACGTTCCCTCTCCAAAAAGGGGCGTTACAAATACAAAGATCCTAATTACCATAATTACATGATTTGGTTATGATTTAGTTAGCCTATACAATGAATCTAACACTATAGTTTTCAACACTTCCTTTCAAGCAGGAGCATATAGGTCATATGCACCAAACTTGTTACAAATATAGCTTATCCAAGGACCTCTCAAAGATTTAGTGAAAACATCCACCAGTTGATCACTTGAATTGACGAAGTTAGTGGTGATGTCTCCAGATAGGATCTTTTCTCTAATAAAATGACAATCTATCTCAATATGTTTGGTCATTTCATGAAACACTGGATTAGAGGCGATATGTAATGCAGTTTGATTATCACAAATGAACGTCATTTGCATAATCTCCCCAAATCGAAGCTCTTTAAGTAGTTGTTTTAACCAAATGAGTTCACAAGTAGCTGAGGCTATGGCTCGATATTATGCTTTGGCACTTGATCTTGTGACCACATTTTGTTTCTTACTTTTCTAGGATATCAGATTACCCCCGATGAATACACAATACCTAGAAGTGGATCTTCTATCAAGAGGAGAACCTGCCCAATCAGCATCTGAGTATCTAACAATCTGAGTGTGACCCTTATCTTCATAGACAATGCCTCTTCCAGGAGTTCCTTTAATATACTTTAGGATGCAAATCATTGCATACCAATGTGCATCACAAGATGAATTTAGAAACTGACTTACCACACTAACTGCAAAGGAGATGTCAGGACGAGTAACAGTGTGGTAATTCAATTTTTCAACTAATCTTCTATATCATCTTGGATTTGAGAATGGCCCCCCTGATTGTGTAGAATTTAGTATTCGGATCCATAGGAGTGTCAACAAGCTTTGTGTAACATCTTCCCTAACCTATTAGTCTTAAGAATTGATATAGAAGCTCAATAATATTTTTGTTAATTATCTGTTAATTTTAGAATTGTTCTAAGCTAGTTTAGGTATGATGTTATAACCCAAAATGTGGAAAATAACTCATATTAACTCAGAATTTAGCACAAATTGCCTAGATGATGGAAATAAATAAAAAAAAATTATTTCTAAGTCACAAATAGTTAGAATGGGTTGTGGTGAATTTTAAGGAATTAACTGGGTTAATTTGGTATTTTTAATAACACAAAATGAGTGTTTAAGGAATTCCATACTCACCTTGACCTTCTCTACATCTTTCATATAGAAAATTTCTCAAAAAATCCAACCTTTCCTCCATTGTCTTCTAAGACAAAGCTCCCAACTTTGAGGTAAAGCTTCCAACTTTCTTCTTCTTTCTCTTCATTTTTGTACTCTAGGGTCTCATTGGAGACCAAAGATTCATTCTTTATCATGTTTAATGTTGGTTCTTGATGATTGAAAATCCTAGGGTTTTGAAGGCTCAAAACCAAAATTCACCAAGGACCTAGAAGGAGATCATTTTGTGATTCTTCCTTAGGTAAGAGGGAGATTACACACTTCAACCATTTTTGGTGGTGAGGGAACCTTTGTGTGCTTGTTGATGGAGAAATCCATCTTTGTATGCTCACTTTATTTAGTGATCTTGCATGTTTATATGTTCTTAAATTGGATAAATACTTGAATGGTGATTTTGGATATATTGGATGTGTTAAATATGCTTGATCATGTTAGGGTTGTTAAATGAAAAATTTGGAGTTTCCTACCCTAATATGGTGCCACGGTTTTGACTAGAAATTAGGGGTGGAAATTGGTTTTGTACACAAGTGAAATGAAGCTTATGTAATTAAAGGTTGAATGACAATATTAAAATTAATGAATGGAAAGTTTTAAGGGTTTAATACCCAAGAGGGAAGCCACGGTTTTGGCTTGGAACCATGAGGGATTGATTTGATTTTGGTGAACAAAAATTTAAGTGAATTGATATCAAGAAACTAATACATAAAATGGAAAGAAATTGAGACTTTAAAAACCTAGAGAGGCCACGGTCTTAGAGAGAAAGTTTAAGGTTTAAATGATGCCTTGGTGCATCTTTGGAAATTAAGAATTTAGAGACATGCATAATCCATAACAAAGTGAAAGAATTAAATTGAATAATGAGACTTGAGAAGGCCATGGTTTTGAAGGGTTATTCACCCTAAAATTTTCATAATTGACCTAAGTTTAAGACTTTAAAAATGTGAATCCAAGATATGAACTTGTGAAAATCGATGAGCTATGTATGATTACATATTGATATTGAGAATTGATTTTTTGTTGTTATGAATCCCTATGTGGGTTAAGTACTTGTTGATTATGTACATGAGAGAGAATTATGACATATTGACGTTGAGAGATGAATGTATATATGCCATTGTGATATGCTCATGATGAATGCATCATTGATAAACATACATGATGTACATTGTGTCGTCATGCATATGTGTTGTCCGTTGGACATTGTTGTAAAGGCAGTGTATGCCTAGGAGTTTGAATAACACCCATATGCAGGAGCGAGTAGACTAAGCGTAAGGTCATATTGGTTGGCTTAGGGGGCGTTTGGGTGCGGGTGTCTCACAATAGATAGTGGTAGCTCCACTGGGGCCGTGGGATAGACCGATGCGACACACCGACGATCCGGACTGAGACGCTATCCTATATCGCGATCAACTGTCGAGGTGCCATGCACAAGCCAATTGCGCAAACATTTTTATGAGATAAAGCACACTATATTTTTAAGGCTAACGATATACTGGCATAACTCCTTGATCATTCATTCTAAAAATGTTAATGTCTAGCTCCATGGAGTAGGATTTTTGGTACCTTGTTCACTGTGAACTGTCAGTTTCATAATTCATTGAGCATGAACATTTATAACTGCAAGAATATCTCCTTTTATTTCTATAATAATTGTTTGAATACTTGAACTGTTGACTGCTGGTAGTATTACTGTTATTTACCTGTTGTGGAGGACCTTATTACTATCTGTTATTGTTCTGCTTTTACTATTAATTTTATTATTACTGTGATTAAATATTAAACTGTTATATGTGGGCGTCCAGCGCCGTTTCGTTTTTTTACTGCCATTTTGGTAATGAAAACTGGGTGTCTCACCTCTTTGTGTATTTTCTGCATTTCTGTCGGTCTGTTTATTTTTGAGAAGACACGTGTGAAGAAGAGGAAGCTCCTGAGTTTCCAGGCTTTGGCCAGACTGAGATTGAAGCTTGCTGAGGATGACGTCTCGCCCCCGTGGATTTTTGGGCTACACACAGATCACTTTTCACGGAGGTCCTGACTGCTGGCACATTAATGTGCAGACGGACTGTTGCGTGTACCATGGAGAGCTGACAGTGTCCTTGGCGTGGGGTCGTTATGACGCCCCTACTTTTGATTTTCATGCTTTTGTTTGGTTAGAGTTTTACCTGCCCGTAAAGGATATGTGGGCTGACATGTATTACACCCCATGTGATGACTCTTTTCTTTCTACTGCTCGGGCTCCTGCCCGTTGCTCGGTCGCTCCGATGGATGTTTCATTGGACGAAGAGGACCCTGAGGAGGACCCTTCTACGGTCCCTTCTCGTCAGTCTTAGGTGTCGCGACCATAATTGCGGCGGGAGCGGCGAAACAAAATAAACTAGTTAGGAGTCATCACCAATTTTATTTAATTTAGGAAAAATTAGAAAACCCTTTTTTCAGAGAATGGTCTTTGGAACCAGATTGGATTCGGGAGTCGGTTATGCATAGGGAAGGGTGGAGACTTAACCCCACAGCACCCTTAATACATCCGTCCTAAAACGGTTACCCTAAATTAGTTATGCAAAAACTTAATAATCTTATTGTTGAAAGAGAGAAAAGAGAGAGACATATGAAGAAACTGTGTGTTTCAACTACACAACGGAGGCTGAATATATACTCAATAAGTAATAACTAATTACACAATTTACATGATGTGGGACTAACAGTTGTACTACTAATTACTAATTACACCTAATTACATATGTTTCCAACACTCCCCTCAAGTGGAGCATATAAATCATATGC
Organism: Ormosia emarginata; assembly: GCA_029884605.1. Taxonomy (NCBI): domain Eukaryota; kingdom Viridiplantae; phylum Streptophyta; class Magnoliopsida; order Fabales; family Fabaceae; genus Ormosia; species Ormosia emarginata. The sequence goes on from JAQQTP010000061.1 coordinate 23,459,792, forward strand.
ACTAAGCTTGTTACACAAATAACTTATTCGTGGACCTCTCGGGGACTTGGTGAAGACATCTCGCTGGTGATCATTTGAGTTGACAAAGTTTGTGGTGATGTCTCCGATAGAATCTTTTCCCCGATGAAATGACGGTGAACCTCAATATGTTTGGTCCTTTCATGAAACACCTGGATTGGAAGCTATATGCAAAGCAACTTGATTGTCACATATGAGTGTCATTTTCATAACCTCATCAAATTGAAGTTCTTTGAGGAGTTGTTTCAACCAAATGAGTTCACAAGTGACTGAGGCCATAGCTCGGTATTCTGCTTCGGCACTAGATCTTGCAACTACATTTTGCTTCTTACTTTTCCAAGAAACTAAGTTGCCTCCAATGAGTACACAATACCCAGAAGTGGATCGTCTGTCAATAGGAGAACCTGCCCAGTCAGCATCTGAGTATCCAACGACCTGAGTATGTCCTTTATCTTCATAGATGAGGCCTTTTCCATGAGCTGCTTTAATATACTTTAGGATGCGAATCACTGCATCCCAATGTGCATCACAAGGTGAATTTAGAAACTGACTTACCACACTAACCGCAAAGGAGATGTCAGGACGGGTAACAGTGAGGTAGTTCAGTTTTCTAACAAACCTTATACGTATCTTCTTGGATCCGAGAATAGCTCCGATTTGGTAAAAGTTTAGCATTCGGATCCATAGGAGTGTCGACGAGCTTTGCATTCAATGATGCACTGTTTCCTCAAGAATGTCCATGGCATACTTCTTCGTGAAATTACTATACCATCATTGGATTGTGCCACCTCTATTCCCAAGAAGTATCGAAGTTTGCCAAGATCTTTGGTCCGAAAGTGATGACCAAGATATTGTTTTACCCGAATTATGCCATGGTGATCCGCGGTGATAACAATGTCGTCGACATATACAATCAAATAAATACACCCTTGGTGAATGGCGATAGAAAGACAGAGTGGTCAGCCTCCTGCGTGTCATACCAAACTCGCTGAACTACAGTACTAAATCGGCCAAACCAAGCCCTAGGAGACTGTTTAAGGCCATACAAAGATTTGTGAAGACGACAAACTAGGCCAGAAGACTCCCCCTGAGCAACAAACCCTGGTGGTTGCTCTATGTAAACCTCTTCTTCTAGATCATCTTGGAGAAAAGTATTTTTGATGTCCAACTGATGAAGGGGCCAGTGGCGAATAGCAGCCATTGACAGAAAAAGTCTAACCGAAGCCATCTTCACCACAGGTGAGAAAGTATCCCCATAATCCAAGCCAAAAATCTGGGTATATCCTTTGGCCACCAGACGAGCCTTGAGGCGATCAATCTTGCCATCAGGGCCAACCTTGACCGTATAAATCCACCGACAACCTACCACAGACTTCCCGGGAGGAAGAGGAACAAGTTCCCAAGTACTACTGCTCTGAAGGGCACACATCTCATCGATCATAGCTTGTCTCCACCCAGGATGAGATAAAGCGTCACTGGAGAGTTAGGAATAGACACGAGAAGACAAGGAAGAAAGGCAAGCATAATGCGAAGAAGATGGCGATGATAACTCAAATTAACATAATGAGGAGAAGGGTTACGAGTAGACCGTATACCTTTTCGGAGAGCAATGGGAGGGTCGGGAGGCAAGGTCTGGGAGGCGGTAAAGGAAGTGGTACCGGAGGAGAGTCCACATTGACCTCTCGCAACTTCGGTGGAGTGTGTGGTGGCCGACGATGATAGACCTGTAAGGGACGAATAGTAGTGGTGGTGTGCTCAACATGTGGGTCGGAGGTGCGTAGACTCAACAGAGATAAGAGGAAGAGGGACGGGTAAGACCTCGAGAGATAGGCTCAAGAGTCGATGAAGGAGACCGGAAGAAGGGAACAGACTCAAAGAAGGTAATATCACCGAGATGAGGTAACGTCGGAGATCGGGGAAAAACAACGATAACCTTTTTGGGACCGATGGTAACCAAGAAAAACACACTTAATAGATCGGGCGGAAAGTTTATCAAGACCGGGAGTGAGATTATGAACAAAACAAGTAGACCCAAATATACGAGGTGGTAGGGAATGCGAGAGGTTGATGGGGATATAAAATAGAGTAAGGGACCCGGTGATCAAGCACGAAGAGGGCATACGGTTAATCGATAACATGCAAGAAGAAGCGCGCACGCCCCCGAAGCGAAAAGGAACATTACCATGAAGTAAAAGGGTCCGAGTTGTTTCTACGAGATGTCGGTTTTTACGTTCAGCAACCCCATTTTGTTGAGGGGTATGTGCACAAGAGGTTTGGTGAAGAACGCCATGAGAAGCCATAAAAGATTGAAATGGTTGAGACAAATACTCACGGGCATTATCACTACACAAACTACGTATAGGAACACCAAATTGAGTTTTAATTTCATGATAAAAGTTTTGAAATATGGAAAACAACTCAGACCGATTTTGCATCAAAAATAACCAAGTGCAGCGAGAGTAATCATCAATGAAGGTGACAAAATATCTCGGATCCTAGAGTAGAAACAAGACGACTAGGACCCCAAACATCGAATGTACTAAAGCAAAAGGAGAAGACGCTCGATCGCTGATTTTATCAGAAACGGACTACGGGTGTGTTTTCCTAGTTGACATGACTCACAAGGAGACTAGACAACTTAGAGAGGCCGGGCACCAATTTTTGGAGTTTAGGAAGGCTAGGATGACCCAACCGTACATGGATGGTGAGAGGGAATCCTTGACAACAGCAAACACGAGAGAGGGTTGGAGAGGCTGGTAGAGGCCATGGGACTCACATCCGGTGCCAAGTATCCGTCCCGAACTCCGGTCCTCGAGAATGACGAGTCTTTAGTAAAAGTAATCATACAATCAAGAGAGCGGGTCAAACGACTAATGGAAAGCAAATTAAAAGGAGACCCAGGAACATAAAGGACAGAGTCTACTGAAAGGGAAGGGAGGGGATAGGTAGTGCCGATCCCTTGGGATTGAGACTTGGAACCATTTGCTAAAGTGACAGCAGGCAAATAACCATTGTGAGAAAGGTTGGAGAAAAGAGTCTTATTACCAGAAATATGGTCAGTTGCACCAGAATCAAGAACCCAAGTACCAATGGATGGGGAACGAGAGAGACAAGCAAATGAAGTACCAATATGTGCAACAGAGGCAGTGGAACTGGAGATCTGACGTTGCTCAAACCACTTCAGAAAGTCGGCATAGGCAGTTGTTGGAGTAGAGAAACCAGAGGACTTACATTGTGCAAACCACTGTAAAAAATCTGCATACTCAGCCTTCGGGGCGTCCTTAGAGCTAGCTGAGGAGGTAGAACTAGCCATGGATCAGTATGCAACAACCAAACAGTACCTGAATGCACCGAGTCAAAAGGGGGGGTCGTGACAAACGGTCACGAACACAAAAGGCGAGGGCAGATCCAGACAGAAGAGAGAAAGGCGATCACGGCGGTACAAACGGCGGCCGGTGGGGGTGGCTCACGCGCCGTCACGCGCCGGAAAACGGGCCGCGCGGTGGCTGTTTGGCAGCGGCGAAGGGTGGCACGCGGGGCGCGTCCGGCGACGTTGGGGCTGGGCTTCTGGGGTCCGGCCGGTCGGCGGGAGACGGTTCCGATGGTGTGGTCGGCGGCCGGAAAGGAGGCACGGACGGCGGTGGCAGCGGCGAACAGGGAGAAAAAGGGGCCGGAAAGACGTCACGGCAAGGGAGAAAGGTCGGCAAACCGGAAGGGAAACACGGTTGGCCGGAAAAATTTTCACCTCGGAGAGCAGTGGGCTCACCGGCGTGCACTGATTATAGGATTGCCTCTCTTTAGGCTCTAGATACCATGTTGAAAGAGAGAAAAAGAGAGACATATGAAGAAACCGTGTGTTTCAACTACACAACGGAGGTGAATATATACTCAATAAGTAATAACTAATTACACAATTTACATGATGTGAGACTAACAGTTGTACTACTAATTACACCTAATTACACCTAATTACATATGTTTCCAACACTTATAATATATTTGTTTTACCCTTTTTTTAAAAAAAAAAAACAAAAATTTGAGAAAATATAAAATTTGGCTTGACAGAATAAAGATTCTGCTCCTACGTATCCTCAGGTGCAATGAGGAACTCAAAGTCACGTAATTCTTTAGAAAATAAGTGTGGGTTAGTTGATTTTATTTAAAAGTTTTAATTTTTATTTTATAAAAATTTGAATTAACAGGTCGTCGCGACTCTGTTAATCAAATTAAAGTTTAAATGAGTGAAGCTTGCGTCACGCTAGACGTCACCCATGGATTGTTAAATTTATTATTATTAGGTGAAGAATGATAATGATAAAAAAAAGGAATTTTTTAGCCTCTTATTAAATAATAATTTATTTTTGAATCATTAGGTTGTCACAACTCAGATGATCCAAAATAGTTACAAGATTAACAAGCTGTCACAACTCGGTTAATCCTGTTAAAAAATTTGTTTTACTTTTGTTTGTTATCCCCCCTTTTTTTATTTTTAGCTTTCAGATTTTTTTTTTAATTTAGCCCATTTAACTCCATTAAACCTATTTCAAAAAAAAAAAACTAAAAAAAACTAAAAAACTAAAAACTAGCAGAATTCTGAAACAAAAAAAAAAAACTTACGAAAATTAAAAAGTAAAACAGGGGAGGGGGTTTCTTCTTTCTCTGTGATATTTGCAGAAAACAGGGGAAGACCAAAACGGAGCAAACGAAGCAGGCGAGTGTGGGCGGAAGCACGGCGGCGCGATGGTGTTGTCGGTGCGGGGCGGTTGGCGATGGGTCGACGGCGTGCGGCGGCTAGGTGCGTCGCGCGGTCGCGGCGGAGCTTCGCGGGTCGGCCAGTGAGCGACGGTTTGGTCTGTCACGGTGTTGCACGGGCCGGTGCGAGCCGCTGGTCCGGTTCGAGGGTGTCCGCCGGTGAGCTACGGGGCGAGTTGCACGGTGAAGGTGACAGCTTGGAGGATCCGGTTCGTGGGTGCCGGCGTCAGTTTCGATGGGTTACAATTGGGCGGCGTTTTTGGTGGGTGGTGGTTGGCTTAGCTGAAGGTGTTGGAGTGGGGGTTTGTTTTGGGAAGGAGGTTGAAGGCTATGTGAATGGAAGTATTTGGCAGAGATGGTGATTTATTGGAGGTTGGAAGAAGATGATAATGGTAGGTTGTGAAGGTGGTAGCAAGTTGACTCCGTTTTGAAGTGAGTTGACTCAGTTTTTTATTTGGAATAGAAGGTGAAGGTGAGTCCCTTGCCATGAAGAGCTACGTGATGATTGGAATATGGCCAAGCGAGTTTAAAGTCTGAGTTAAAATTATTAAGCTGAAGGTAATGTGTGTTGAAAGCTGAAGGTAATGTGTGTGGGGGTTATGGGTTAATATAGGAAGGGTTTAGGGTGAACACGGTTTGAGTTTGAGTGTGATTAGGATTGGCTTAAGATGATAAGTCGGGATTTGTTTATGATGAGTGTTGGGGTTGGTTTAGGATAGCTGATGGATTTGATTAGGATAAGTTTGTTTATGGTGAGTTTGAGTTGGTTTAGGATATGGGTTGTGGGTTAGATAATGGGTCATAAGTTGGATATTGGGTCAATGGGTAGGTTAATGAATTATGGACAAATGGGCTAATGAACCAATGGGTTGAACTTTTTTTATTTTTTATTTTTTTATTTTTTTATTTTTACAAAAAAACCCGGACAAAATTGGGTGTTCACTTTAGGGACTGATTCTGTCGGTGGCTACTGATGGCTATCCGTTATCTCTTTGGGGGAGCCTGATGTTTTGCTAGATTGATGGATGTAAATTTGTAACTACCTTGGGTGGGTAAAGCTTTTGTTTTTTTTTTTTGTATATTTTGGAATGTAACTAAACAGGCTTATGCATATAGATATGAATATATATATATTGTGTATGGTTTAACTTACGTCGGTTTTATTGCGACTGTTCTAATTATCATCTCTATACGTAATGGATTTTTAAGTTAACTCTTTTGACTCTACTTGGTAATGATATAATTCATCAAATAGAATATATATATATATATATATATATATATATATATATATATATATATATATAGTGACAATTGTAAAGGAACTTAAATAAACATAAAATGAACCGGGCTTATGAGTTTAAAAACAATCCCTATTTTCTGCAGTTTAATTTATTTCGTTTCATGTTTTGCTTTATTATGGTGTGACGTTCCTTCTTCGCGAGTATTGAGAAAAAGGGGCGTTACAGAAGACCCACCTATCCCACAAGCTAACAAGGAGGTCCCAGCACTTAGCAAAGCAGAGTTAGAACGACTGCGGGCTCTTATGGACTCTCGTAATAAGCCATCTAGCTCTTGTTCCCTAACCATGACTAATAAGAGTTCTAGCTTCTTATCCTTTAATGCTTCTAGTACTGAGGATATCTGGATTATAGACTCTGGTGCTACTGATCATATGACACCTCATTCCTCTTATTTTTCATCCTACACCACTTTACCTGGTAACCAACACATCATTGTTGCTAATGGTTCTCATATCCCCGTCATCGGTTGTGGTAACATTCAACTTCAACCTTCCCTTCATTTAAAAAATGTGCTTCATGTTCCCATACTATCTAATAACTTCTTGTCAATTCATAAAATCACCCAAGACTTAAACTGTGCAGTGACATTTTTCCACTCCCGTTGTGTTTTTCAAGATCTTGCCATGGGGAGGACGATTGGAATTGCTAAAGAGCAGGGTGGGTTATACTACTTGCAGCATGAGGAAAATAAAGATTGTACCAGACAGAAGGCTCTCACTTCCAATCATCATACAAGTTCAGAGTCTTGGTCATCCTCCCAAATATGGCTTCAGCACAAGCGTCTTGGTCATCCTCCGTTTAGTGTCCTTGAGTCTTTATTTCCCTACATGTTTACAAAAGTGTGAATCGAGTCCTTTTATTGTGATGTTTGTCAGTTTGCTAAACACCATCGTACAACTTTTCTTCCCAGTAATAGTAAAAGTTCTAAATCTTTTGATCTTGTTCATTCGGCTGTGTGGGGACCTACATCTGTTTGCAATATTTCTGGTGCAAAGTGGTTTGTTTCTTTTATTGATGACTGTACTTGGGTTACCTGGATATTCCTCATGAAAGATAAGTTTGAAGTTTTCCAATTGTTTGTAAACTTTTACCATATTGTTCAAACACAATTTGGGAACCCGATTAAAAGATTGCGTTCGGATAATGGGAGAGAGTATGTGAATCAAAACCTTTCCAGATTCCTCAAAGATAATGGTGTTGTTCATGAGTTAACCTATGTGGACACCCCTCAACAAAATAGGGTTGCAGAGAGGAAAAATCATCATCTCCTTGAGGTTACCAAAATGTTACTCTTCCAAATGTCGGTTCCTAAGTCTTACTGGGGGGAAGCTGTTCTAACTGCCACTTACTTGATAAATAGGTTACCTTCTCGGGTTCTAACTGCCACTTACTTGATAAATAAGCTGTTCTATTCCCATTTTGACCAGCCTTTAGAGTCGTGTCTTTGGATGTTCTGTCTTTGTCCATGTTCATAGTCCTCATCGGGGAAAGTTAGATCCTCGAGCTATCAAATGTATCTTCATAGGTTATGCCTTAAACAAAAAGGGGTACAAATGTTATCACCCTGAACATCGTCGTGTCTATATCTCTAAGGATGTCACTTTTCATGAAACAGAGTCTTTCTTCACTAGTCCTCAGCTTCAGGGGGAGAGTAGTCTAGAAGCTGAGTTCCTTGAGTTGTCATCTTTTCCTTTGTTGCCACTAATGGTAGGAATAAGGTTTGCAGACTAAAGAAGGCATTGTATGGCCTCAAATAGTCTCCCTGTGCTTGGTTTGGAAGGTTCACTCTGGCTATGGTATCCTTAGGGTACAAACAAAGTCAAGGTGACCATACTCTTTTTATAAAACATTCTTAGGATAGCAAACTTACACTGCTTTTGGTCTATGTAGATGATATGATTATTGCAGGCAATGATGAGCTTGAAAAACAGACTCTAAGGGAGAGGTTGGCTGCTCAATTTGAGATGAAGGATCTCGGGAAGCTAAAATACTTCCTTGGGATAGAGGTTGCCTACTCTAAGCAGGGAATCTTTATTTCTCAGAGGAAATATATCCTTGACCTCCTCAGAGACTGGTAAGTTGGGCTGTAAGACTACTGGAGCACTCATAGAGCAAAATCACAGGATTGAGAATGATGTGGAGAGCCCAAAGGTGGAGAAGGCACAGTACCAAAGACTTGTGGGAAAACTCATCTACTTATCCCACACCAGGCTAGATATAGCTTATGCAGTTAGTGTGGTTAGTCAGTCCATGCATGATCCAAGAGAAAGACACTTGCAGGCAGTGAATAGAATTATTCAGTACTTGAAGGCCTCTCCAGGGAAGGGACTGCTGTTATAAAAGGAAGGAACTTTATTCATGGAAGTATATACCGATGCTGACTATGTAGGGTAAATTGTTGATAAGAGATCCACCACAGGATATTGCATGTTCTTGGGTAGAAATCTGGTGACTTGGAGGAGTAAGAAGCAAAATGTGGTTGCAAGATCAAGTGCAGAAGCAGAATTTAGAGCTATGGCTCAAGGAGTTTGTGAGTTGTTATGGATGAAGATTATTCTCGATGACCTCAAAATAAAATATGAAGCTCCTATGAGATTGTTTTGTGATAATAAGTCCGCCGTCAGCATTGCACACAACCCAGTTCAGCATGATCGGACAAAGCACATAGAGATAGATCGACATTTCATTAAGGAGAAATTGGACAATGGTCTTATAGCCACCAAGTACATCCCTTCAAGACTTCAGTTGGCAGATATGTTCACCAAGGGACTTCCCACAGAGCAGTTTCAAGATCTTAGCTGGAAATGATAGATATACATTCACCAGCTTGAGGGGGAGTGTTGCGTTATATAATTAGTGTAATATAATTAGGAGAGATTTATTTCATAATTAGGACAGATTTGATTAGATGTGATTTGTACAGATTTATTTCCATGTATTTCCTCAATTAGGAGATAGGTAGCCTATATATATGATATGTAATCACCCTTTGTAATTATCAGATTGGAAATAATATTCAGACCCTTTCTTTCCAAGTAAAGGAATTGAGGTAGGGGTTGTTGTGTATTTCTATTAAGCTTTGTCCTTCTTGTTCTTTGAATTCTTCACGGATGAGTTGGTTCAGAGTTTACCATGATTTTTATGATGATATAGTTATATATATGTATATTTGTGGTTGATAAGATATAAGTATGGATGCATACACATATATGCACACCCAATAGAGCTTGCTTGTGATGATGTATAGAAGAGTACGGAATTGATTTTTATTGCTTTACTATATGGTTTATAGGTTGAATATATGTATATAGTGATTATGGTGTTATGATGAATGAAAGAATAGCAGAAAATGGCAATTTCTGATGTATTTGGTGCAATATTGAGGCTGCTATTCAAATAGACCTCAGGTCTAATCGAATAGACTTAGCAAAAATGCACCAGAATGCAATTTTGAGGCTGCTATTAGAATAGATCTTTGGTCTAATTGAATACACTTCTCCATAATGCACTAGAATGCAACTTTGTGCATGCTATTCGAATAGACCTCTAAGTCTATTCGAATAGGCTTTTCCAAGATGCCAAATTATGAGTGCTATTGAAATAGACCAAGAGTGCTATTCGAATAGACACTACCAAAATTACATATTTTTGTACACTAATCGAATAGCAAAGACCAAAAGCACAATATTTGTGGCTAATATTGTACAGTATGTTGAGAATTGATTAGGTACACTACATGAAGTGACTTACACTATGAATAAGCACCTTGTGTACTTGTGAATTGACATATTTGTGCATTTAGTTACTTGTGGAATAAAGTAACCATTTTTATGCACTTGGTATATGATGAATGAATGATATTGTGCACTTAGTTCTCTTATGCACTTAGTATAATGGAATTGTACACTTGCTATGATTATGAGATGTACTAGAATTGTACTACTCCTTTGAAATATTAAGTTGAGCTAGAATTGAATATTGCTCCCTTAAATCATTATGGTTGAGCTAGAATTTCAATTTAAATGATATGTGCTCATGAAATAAGAGATATTGGACATTTATCCTTGAAAATGGGAGGAAAATGGTCCTGAATTGCTATTCCTACATAAAGGGTAACCCTCTGAATTGAATATTCAAATTTGGCATTAGTGAGATTGGGAAATGAGCTTGTATAGGGGAAGGGGATCCAAAGCTCTAATTATGAATCATGGAAATAACTATCTATGAGGAAGGTGATCCTAAATTCATAGAAATTCCTCATTAGTTTCCTCATTGCCTTAGTTTCCCTCATAGTATGAATAAGGGTTACTCGGGATAGTTCTGTGTAATAAAAAGAGATTGTTATAAATAGGTTGAAGTGCACCAACTTAAAAGCAGACTATCACCCAGTATATTGGTAGTGTGAGACCCAAATTCACCCCCTACTTACAGAATATAAAACCCCAGGTTATATGAGGTGGCCTTACCTTTTCAGGTACATTGACATGGGTTCTGGGGATGAGCTTAGAAAGATGATAATTAAATGAGAACTAGCATGGGAATTGTATATGAATGAATGAATCATAAGAATGGTATCAATAAAGATCATAGAGATGTTATAAGAATTTGAGAATTATTAAAGTGATATTGAGTTGTAACTCATATTTGTATGTTTATGGTATATGTAATCTATGATCTTTTGAATGATGAATGTTTATGAAATATTTAGTAATTGTAATAAATGAATTTTTGCCTCGAGAAGAGAAATGACTTGTTTTGTCTTTTGTCACCTTTCTATATTTTATATATATATATATATATATATATATATATATATATATATATATATATATATATGTTGAAATGTTTTTTTCCCAAATCAGTTGGAATTATTGTGATGTCACTTTATGTGTTAGAATTACTGAGCATTTCTAGAATTCTCACCCCTTTGTATTTGTATTTCCATGATAATTCCAGGGGAAGAAACTTCAACCATGTGAGATGAAGATTATGGATGTGGAGTAATTTTGCCTTAACTTTTATACAAAAAATTGTATATAGAATATAAGTATTTGTGCCTTAAGGGCCTAGCTTGTATATGGTGTACAATGATATACAACTTTGTATAAATGAGATTATTAGTCATATGTATATTATATTCCTCTCAACTGACTCATATTTTTATATATGTCATAAATGTTTTTTTATAGAGAATATTATTAGTTTAGTTGTGATGTGCCAAATCCTAACTACTAGTATTATTAGTATTAAGACGTTACACTTTGCATTCAACAGTTTTGTTTCCTCGAGAATGTCCATGGCATACTTTCTCTGTGAAATTACTATATCATCATTGGATTGTGCAACCTCTATTCCCAAGAAGTATCGAAGTTTACCAAGGTCTTTGGTCTGAAAGTGAAGACCAAGATATTGTTTTACCTGAATTATGCCATGGTGATTCACTGTCAGTAATAACAATGTCGTCAACATACACAATCAAATAAATACACCTTTGAGCTAAATGGCGATAGAAGACAGAGTGGTCAGCCTCACTCCGTGTCATGCTGAACTGTTGAACTATAGTACTAAATCGGCCAAACTAAGCCCTAGGAGACTGCTTAAGGCCATACAAAGATTTGAGAAGACAACAAACTAGTCCAAAAGACTCCCACTGTGCAACAAACCCTAGTGGTTGCTCCATGTAAACCTCTTCTTCTAGATCACCATGAAGATAAGCATTCTTGATGTCCAACTGATGAAGGGGCCAGTGGTGAATAGTAGCCATAGACAGAAAAAGTCAAACCGAAGCCATCTTCGCCACGGGCGAGAAAGTGTCCCCATAATCCAAGCCAAAAATCTGGGTACACCTTTTTGCCACTAGACGAGCCTAAAGGCGATCAATCTTGCCATTAGGGCCAACCTTGACCGTATAAATCCACCGACAACCTTCAACAGAATTCCCAGAAGGAAGAGGAACAAGTTTCCAAGTACCACTACTCTGAAGGGTACAAAAGACAAGTAAGAAAGACACAAAAGACTCCACCCAGGATGAGATAAAGCGTCACCTAGAGAGTTAGGGATAGACACAGAAGACAAAGAAGAAAGACTAGCATAATACGAAGAAGATAAGCGATGATAACTCAAAGTAACATAGTGAGGAGAAGGGTTACGAGTATACTGTATACCTTATTGAAGAGTAATGGGAAGGTCAGACTCAGGAGGCAATGCCGAAGTTGGTAAAGGAATTGGTGCCGGACGAGAGTCCACACCAGATTGACCTCTGCAACTTCTAGTGGAGGTAGGGGCAGTGGAGGTGGTTGTGGCCGACGATGATAGACTTGGAACGGGTGAATAGTAGTGGTGGGTTTCTCGACGTGGGGGGTCACAGATGTATCTGACTCAATAGTGATACGAGGAAGAGGAATAGGTAACACCTCAGAGATAAGCTCAAGAGTCGAGGAAGGAGACTGGAAGAAAGGAACAGACTCAGAAGGTAACATCGGCCGAGACGAGGTAACGTCGGAGATTAGGGAAAAAACAACGATAACCCTTTCGGGACTGAGTGTAACTAAGAAAAACACACTTAATAGATCAGGCGGAAAGTTTATCAAGACTAAGAGTGATATTATGAACAAAACAAGTAGACCCAAATATACGAGGTGGTAAGGAATGCAAAGGTTGATGGGGATATAAAATAGAGTAAGGGACTTAGTGATCAAGCACAGAGGAGGGCATGCGATTAATCAGATAACAGGCAGTAAGAGCTGCATCGCCCTAGAAGCGGAAAGCAACATTACCATGAATTAAAAGGATCTGAGTTGTTTCTACGAGATGTTTGTTTTTGCGTTCAACGACCCTATTTTGTTGAGGGGTATGGGCATAAGAGGTTTGGTGAAAAATGTCATAAGAAGCCATAAAGGATTGAAATGGTTGAGACAAATACTCACAAACATTATCACTACGCAAACTACGTATAGGAACACCAAATTGAGTTTTAATTTCATGATAAAAGTTCTGAAATAGTGAAAGCAACTTAAACCGATTTTGCTAAAAAAATAACCAAGTGCAGCGAGAATAATCATCAATAAAATTAACAAAATACTTGAAAATAAAGAGCAACAGTAAAAACAACTAATTATAGCTGAATTGCTTGAGTGAATTTCACTCAGCATACAAGTATTTATATACATGAGAAATTAATTACAACTTCTATTTACAAGAAGAATAATTAAAGACTTAAATCATTCCCTATGACAATATTGTTTCCAAAGCTAACTATCATATTTCCCATGCTAACTAATTTAATATTCAACACTCCCCCTCAAGCTGAAGCATATAAATGATATGCACCAAGTTTGTTACATATGAACTGTACCTAAGGACCCCAAAGAGATTTGGTGAAAATATCTGTAAGCTGATTATTTGAGCTGATAGAGGTTGTCACTACTCCACTTTGTATCTTCTCTTTCACAAAATGACAATCAATTTCTATGTGTTTGGTCCTCTCATGAAACACCGGGTTAGAAGCGATATGTAGGGTTGCCTGATTATCACAAATAAGCTCTATCTTGCCTGGTTCACATAATTTGAGTTCATTGATTAATTGTTTTAGCCATATTAGCTCACATGTTGCAAGTGCCATAGCACGATATTCTGTTTCTGCACTCGATCTTGCCACAACACTTTGTTTCTTACTTTTCCAAGATCTTAGGTTTCCACCAAAAAGAACACAATAACATGATATAGAACGTCTATCAAATGGAGAACCTGCCCAATCTGCATCTGTGTATTCCACAATCTGAGTATGTCCTTTATCTTCATACAATAGGCCCTTTCCTGGAGCCTTTTTTATATATCTAAGAACTCTAATGGTTGCATCCCAATGTCCTTCATATGGTGAGTCGAGAAATTGACTGAGTATGTTCATAGCAAAGGATATATCTGGTCAGTTAACAATCAAATAATTTAATCGGCCAATCAACCTACGATATTTGGCTGGATCAGATAATGGTTCTCCTTGATCTGGACTGAGTTTGGCATTGGGATCCATTGGTGTATCTGTTGGCCTAGAATCCAACATTCTAGTTTCCTTGAGAATGTATAATGCATATTTTCTCTGTGAGATACAAATCCTTGCATTCTATTCCTAGAAAATATTTCAATCTTCCAAGATCCTTAGTCTGAAAGTGATCAAATAGTTGTTTTAACTTCACAATTCCTTATTGATCATCTCTAGTGATAAAAATATCATTGACATAAACAATCAAATATATAGAAGTTCGAGAGGAGGAATGATGATAGAAAACTGAGTGATCGGCCTCATTGCGAACCATACCAAAATCTGATATAACAGTACTGAATCTACCAAACCAAGCTCGAAGAGACCTTTCAAGCCATATAAAGATTTGCGCAAACGATAGACTAAGCCAAACTACCCCTGAGCAACAAAGCCCGAAGGTTGCTCCATGTACACTTCTTCTTGGAAATCACCATGTAAGAATGCATTCTTAATATCAAGTTGATAAAGTGGCCAGTGCCGGATAGCTACCATGGAAAGGAAAAGACGAACTGGCGCCATCTTTGCAACTGGAGAGAAAGTATCACCATAATCAAGGCAAAAAATTTGAGTGAAACCTTTAGCAACAAGACGAGCTTTCAATCGATCAACAGCTCTATCAGGTCCCACCTTAACTGTGTAAATGCACCGACAACCCATAGTAGATTTTGGCAATGTCTATTCTTCCTTTCAGCAATGCCATTTTGTTGAGGGGTATGAGGACAAGAGGATTGATGGAGAATGCCCTGTGATAACAAAAAAGAAGACATAGCAGAAGAGAAATATTCTTTTGCATTATCACTTCTAAGGATCTTAATTGTCCTACCAAATTGAGTTTTAATTTCATTAACAGAAGAAGTGAGAATGGACAAAATTTCAGATTGTTCTTTCATTAAGAAAACAAAAGTACATCAAGAAAATTCATCAATGAAGGTAACAAAATATCTATAACCCATAGAAGAAACACGACTAGGACCCCATATATCAGAATGAATAACTAAAAAAAGGGAATCAACACGACTTTCAACATTCCTAAAAGAAGAACGAACATGTTTTCCTAGTTTACATGACTCACAAGTGAAGGTCTTTATTTTTTCAAGACTTAGAACCATTATTTTTAACTTAGACAAATGTGGGTGTCCCAGACGTTCATGAAGGAGTTTTGATGATGCGGCAGCACTGCAAACCAAAGAAGGATTAGGCTTGAGGTAGTAAAGACCATGAGATTCATGCCCTACGCCAATCGTTCGACCCGTACCACGTTCCTGTATGACAAAGGAGTTAGCATCAAATGTTACTGAATAGTTATGTGAACGAGTAAGCTTGCTAAGAGATATTAAATTGAAAGGACATCCAGGTATGAACAAAACAGAATTTAAAGACAAAGAAGAAGTGGGTGATACATGACCGATTCCTGTTGTTGCGACTCTAGAACCATCAGCAAGAGTAATGAAATGAGGAATTTTAGGAGAAGAGATGGATGAGAATAAAGAATCATTACCAGCAATGTGATCAGAGGCACCTGAATCAATTATCCATGAACTTTGATCATTACCAGATTGGGAAATGCAAGCAGTAGAGTTATGAGCACTTATAACAGATGAGGTTTGAGATTCCTTGGCAGCTTTTAGCTGAAGGTACTCTTGATAATCAGATTCCGAAAACTTTATCTTTGATGTTTCAGACTTAGAAATATTCACAGATTTTCCAGTGAATCCGTGAATAGAGTAGTAAGTGTCTTGTGTGTGGCCCATTCTTTTGCAATAAGAACATTGAGGGCGACCTCCTCTTCCACCTCGTCCTCCTCAGTTTCCACGACCACCTCGTCCCCCTCGATTGGAAACCATGGCAAAAGTTTCAATACTGTCAACTGAATTTCCTTCTGTTTTTGATGAGGGGACCCGAAGGAGTCGAGTAATTAGATTCTCTAATGAAGGAACTTCTTGGCCAGTTAAGACTTGATCGCGAACATGATCAAAATCTGGATGCATTCCTCGTAGAATCAACACCATATACAGGTTATCAAGTTTCTTCTTCATATCTTCGAGTTTATCAGCTTCCAAAGATAATTTTAACTCCTCTACTGCAGATTGGGCTTTCGAAACATATGCAACCATGTCATGATCAGTTTGTTTAAGAGTGGCCAATTTTTGTGCAGCATCATACAATTGTTGAATGTCATTAGCAAAGACACTTTGAGCTTTTTTCTAGAAAGAGTGACAAGTTTTGAAGGCTCTGAAATTTGTGAGAATGGTTGGCTCCACAGATTGCCACAAGAGAGCACACAGTTGATAGTCAAGTTTCTTCCACTGCTCGCAATTTTCTTCTAAAATTTTTTCTGAGGATTTTTCCAGATGTTCATGATATCCCTGAGGCTGAAACCAAAGTTTTACAGAAGCTGACCATGCTAAATAATTTTTACCATTCAATTTTTCTGAAGTGATTGTTGGTGTTCCAGAGATAGAGAAGGTAGGACCATCAGTTTTCTGAGAGTTTGAAGCCATTTTAAACTAGAGGAAGTGAAGACCCCAGCAAGCTAGGACCAGGAACGAAAAAGTACAAAAACTGGATGAGACCAAGAACAGAGCACCAAAGTGGAGGAGACCCACTTGTCAAAATGTTGAGCAAACGAAGAACTGATCACTTAGACAGGAAGAGGAGAGGCCGACGAGCAGATGTGGGCGAGCGCGCGGCGGCTCCGGCGACTGGAAGGTGGCGCGTGGCTGACACCCGCCGTTAGGGAGAAGTGTGCGTGGAGGCGGGTGGGGTGGTTTCTGGCGACGAGTTTCCGGTGGTTGGCCGATCGGAGGCTTCTGAATGGTTTTCCGGCGACAGTGGATGGATGGCTAGTCGGTGACAGGGACTTTGGGACTTTTAGGTGACTGTTTGGTTTTGAGTAATATTTTGACTTTGGGATTTTGAAAAAAAAAAAAAAAAAGAAAAAAAAAAAGGACCAATTCGTTAAGGGATTTTGGGTTCTGCTGACCAGAGGCAAAAACACTCAAAGGACAAACAAATTGGCTCGTGATACCATATTGAAAAGACTAAAGGTTTGTGAAATGCTTAAGTGTATAACCCACTCAGCTGATCTATATTTATATACATTTAGGGAGTAAATACAATGTGTAATTTACAAGAATATTAATGAAATTCTAGTTCCTAAGTACATGCATGAGATTACCTAGATACATGAATATGTGACTTACTAGGTACATCAATAACTATGATTTATTGGTACAACTACCCATACACTATCTGTTAATTCCAACAGGCCTCTCCACTTAATGCCAATTTGTTTTAGGTTGAAATCTCACATGGTATCAGAGTCAAGATCCCATTTTCGTTGCCTACTTCGCTAGGCTTGTTTCCGCCTATTTCGTCCAGGCATCTGTGGAGGGAGGTGTTAAGAGTCCCACATCGCCTGCCTCAATATTTCGGGTGCGATTTATATATCTATTGGGTCACTTCACTTAATGCCAATTGGTTTTAGGTTGGAATCTCACAGTACCAATGGATGGGGAACAAGAGAGACAAGTAAATGAAGTACCAATATGTGCAACTGAGACAGTGGAACTAGAGGTCTGACATTGCTCAAACCACTTCAGAAAATCGGCATAGGCAGCCGTTGGAGCAGAGGAACTAGAGGATTGACATTGTGCAAACCACTGTAAAAAATTTGTATACAGTGTTCGTCGGAACAGTGGGGGCCATAGATCAGAACACAGTGCCAAAAAAAACAAAAGCACAAGGCACCTAAACAGATCCGAGAGAGAGACAGAGATGCTCAGGTGAGCAGTTGAGGTCGTGGTGGCTGGAATCTGGTCAGAAAAGTACCAGAACAGTGCTTGGAGATAGACAAAGATGCTTCGGTGACCAGTTGAGGTGGTGGGGGCCGGGATCTGGCTGGAAATGAGACGACAATCATGACGGTACAAGTCGCGACCAGAGACAAGGCCCCACGCACGACCGGAAGTGATATGCATGAAACTGTGCGTGAATGCGAGAGGGGGAGCGTGAGAGCATGGTGATGATGGGCTGGGGCTGGGTCTTTGGGTGTTGACTGAGCAGGAGGAGCCGATTGTGGAGATGAGGTTACCGGCCAGAAAGTCGCGGATGGCGGCGGACAGGGGCGGACGACAGTGGAAAGTGAAGGACAAGAGGACTACTGCTGGAAAGAGGACACGAAAGAGGGAAATCGGCAAACTGGAGATGAAACACGGTTGGCCGGAAAAAATTTTCACCGGTAGGCAGTGAGTGCACCAAGCACGCACGGTTTTAGGATTGCCTCTCTTTAGGCTCTAGATACCATGTAGAGACAAAGAAAAGAGATGCATAGAGATTGTGAAACCGTGTCTAAACCACAACGGAGGCTGAATTATATAAATCTATTACAATAAATACAAAGATCCTTATTGCCATAATTACTTGATTTGGTTATGATTTGGTTAGCCTATACAATGAATCTAAAACTATAGTTTTCAACAAATGGAAACTCTTTAATTGGTGTAAGCTATCAAGTCATAAAATGTGAATTAGCAAGTCATCATCACCTTATTTTTTCATGAAAGAGAATAGAATTGTCTTCCTCGGAACCAATGATCTGTGTGAAAGAAATTTCAGCAACTTAATTTAATTATTAAATTCTTAAAAGTCTCCTAAGAAAACATTCAGATAACACACCATATCAGCATAATGTTGTTTAACTGACTGGCCTGACTGTGATATCCTAGTCAATGTTACTGCTAGCTTGGACTTTCCTTGTCTCTGGTTTTCAATTTCTGCAAGCTTCACAGCAACTTTTGGGGGTAGCGATAGAAGAGAATCCTTAATATGGTTACCAAATGGGTATTTGCGACCAGTCACTATCTCTATTCTCCTCGGATCAGCTTCAGCGAGTGCCTCAAATGATTTAATTTCCATTGAATGCAGTGCCTGGAAAGAACATCAAAATAAGAAAATCATGCAATTAAAGGATAGTGCACAAGTATTAGTAATTATTATATAAATTAATAACTTAAAAAATTCAATAAATATTACCTTTGCTGTAACCATCCCAATTCCAGGTAACTGTTTCAACAGGTATGGACTGTCATCCCAAAGTTTCTGGTCTAGTGACTTGGCTAGAAGGGCTGAATTCACAGCTCCATTGTAATTCCTTTTGTAAACAAAATAGTCTTTCATGCATTTTGCAACTCTTCGTCCATTTGAGCATATAGAATTCATGTCCTGCAGCATCAAGTTTACTTAATAAGATTTAAGTTTGTTGATCTGTAGAACAAAATACTGATGTTACAATACTATACCTGAATTAAAGATAGGTCATGAACTGAAGGATCACCAGTTAAGCAGTCATTTGCCAAAACAAATATCTTTTCTTCTCTTGTTTGAATGCGCTTTTTCTTTTTCCCTTTATCTCCAAGGATGTGAAAGCGAAGCCGGCCATCTTTATCAGTATTGATCTCATTTAAGATCTTCTTCTCATTGCGTCTGAGCTGTATCCCTTCATTTTCCAGTACAGAATTGTGTCAATACTTAATGCCGATACATTCTTTCCTAATATATTAAAAAGCTATCACAAATATATTCGCACAAGCAATTTCCTCTGCACAGCAAACAACATGAAGTCCATCTTCTAAACTGCAGTTTTCAGGTGTCTGCATTATCTGTTTCATAGTGTCAAATCTCAAATAGTACTTTGTCATTAACCTTCCAGGATCTAAGGCAGGGAAAGGAAAAATATCAGCAACCAATTTAGATTTTATTCTTTCAGAAATATAGAAGGAATATTAATTATACTTAACAATATCAATACCTAATGGTCTCAAGAGGAAACCATCTTCATCAACCCAGACCATTTCATGCTGTGATAACTCATTAACTTTCTGAACACAAATCTCTGAGATAAAATAACTTCAATAATTAAAAGAGGGAAATGGGAAAAAAGAAAAAAATATATATATCTAGGAGAAAGAGAGAGGGAGATAAATAAAAATAGAAAGCTATAAAAGACAACAAGCTGATGACAATTGTACCTTGCACAAGCTTCTCTAAACTATCGCCAGAAATTCCTTTCTTAATTGCATAGTTCTCAGGGTTCTGCTTGTGCATAAAAATTTTCACCAAATGGGATGGAAGAAACTTTAAGATAAATCTAATAGACATCCTTACTCACATACCCTTTTCATTCTTACATACAAGTATGAGAATTTCAGCCACTCAATTGCTTTTGTAATATCAGATACTGTCAGTTGAACTATTTCCGCAAGTAAATGCTCCATCACACATGAAAGCAATCTATGGTAAGCAAACCTTGATTAGCTAATCAGAGTAAGTTCACGATGTTTACAGAATATGCGCAACATTCAAGGACATTATATCCATTCAACTTAGAAAGAGGTAGTCTTACTGCGATTCCACCACTTCACACCCATTTAAGAGATTCTCATACAAATGAACCTGTAATATAAGAGTAAATAAGAGCACATATTTTGAAAGAATAGAGTTCATGATCATTGTTGAGAGAGAGAGAAAATGAAAGACATGAACTGAACCGTGTGTTTCAACTACACAACGGAGGCTGAATATTATACTCATTAGGTAATAAATAATTACACAATTTACATGATGTGGGACTAACAGTTGTACTACTAATTACACATAATTACATATGTTTCCAATAGTTTCCAACACTCCCCCTCAAGCTAGAGCATATAGATCATATGCACCAAGCTGATCATTTGAGTTGACAGTTTGTGGTGATGTCTCTTGATAGAATCTTTTCCCTGATGAAATGACATTCGACCTCAATATGTTTGGTCTTTTCATGGAACACTGGATTGGAAGCTATATGCAAAGCAGCTTGATTGTCATATATGAGTGTCATTTTCATAACCTTACCAAATTGAAGTTCTTTGAGGAGTTGTTTCAATCAAATTAATTCACAAGTGACTAAGGCCATAGCTCGGTATTCTGCTTCGGCACTAGATCTTGCAACTACATTTTGCTTCTTACTTTTCCAGGACACTAAGTTGCCTCCAATGAGTACACAATACCCAAAAGTGGATCGTCTGTCAGTAAGAAGACCTGCCCAGTCAGCATTTGAGTATCCAATGACCTGAGTATGTCCCTTATCTTCATAGATGAGGCCTCTTCCAGGAGTTCCCTTAATGTATTTGAGGATTCGTATCACTGCATCCCAGTGGTCCTCACAAGGAGAGTTTAGGAATTGGCTAACCACACTGACTGCAAAAGAGATGTTTGGCCGAGTAACAGTGAGGTAGTTTAACTTCCCAACCAATGTCCTATACTTTCCCAGATCCGATAGAGGTTCCCCCTGATCTGGTAGGAGTTTGGCATTTGGATCCATGGGAGTATCAACCGGCTTGGCATTCAACAATCTTGTTTCTTCAAGGATATCCATAGCATACTTTCTTTGAGACGCCACTATACCATCCTTGGAATGAGCTACCTCAACACCCAAGAAATATCAAAGTTTACCTAGGTCTTTGATTTGAAAGTGAAGAGAGAGATGTTGTTTTACCTTACAGATGCCATGGTGGCCACTTCCAGTGATGACAATGTCGTCAACATACACGACCAAATAAATGCAGCCTTGGGCTATGTGGCGATAAAACACAGAGTGATCTGCTTCACTCCGAATCATACCAAATTGTTGAATCACAGTGCTGAATCGTCTGAACCAGGCTCTAGGAGATTGTTTGAGACCATAAAGAGACCTGTGGAGACGATATACCAAGCGTGAAGACTCCCCGTGAGCAACAAATCCAGGAGGTTGCTCCATATATACCTCTTCTTCTAGATCACTATGTAGGAATGCATTTTTAATGTCAAGTTGATGAAAAGGCCAGTGCTGAATGGCAACCATGGAAAGAAGCAACCGGACAGAGGCCATTTTAGCCACAGGAGAAAAAGTATCCCCATAATCTAAGACGAAGAT
The DNA here is from genome assembly GCA_029884605.1 of Ormosia emarginata. Taxonomy (NCBI): domain Eukaryota; kingdom Viridiplantae; phylum Streptophyta; class Magnoliopsida; order Fabales; family Fabaceae; genus Ormosia; species Ormosia emarginata. The sequence goes on from JAQQTP010000061.1 coordinate 23,481,858, forward strand.
CTGTGTGTACCCTTTTGCCATAAAACTGGCTTTGAGACGATCAATTTTACCATTAGGACCCATCTTGACTGTATAGATCTACCGACATCCAACAACAGGTTTCCCTGGAGGAAGAGTAACCAATTCCAAAGTACCACTATTGTGAAGCGCACTCATTTGATCAACCATTGCTTGTCTCCATCCAGGATGGGATAAGGCTTCACCTCGAGATTTAGGGATGGAAACAGAAGACAAGAAAGAAAGACAAGCAAAGTGCAAGGAAGACAGGAGGTGATAACTCAAAGCAATATAATGAGGAGAAGGATTACGAGTAAACCGGATACCTTTTCGCACAGCAATAGGAAGATCAGAGTCGTCTGGTAGTGCTAGAGCTAGTAAAAGAGTCAGTTCTGGGGAAGAGTCCGCAATGACCTCAGCAGCGGTATCTGGAGGAGGGACAGGGGGCACTGGAGGGTGTGGTCAACAGTGATAGGTGTGGGAGAAGCTGTCAATGGTGCTAGGGACCTGTACAGGTAGTGGTTGGGGAGGTTCAGACTCGACAATGACAAGGACAAGAGGAACCAGAAGGACTGTAGAGATTGACTTGGGAGTCGAAGGAGATGACTCAAAGAAGGGTATAGACTCAAAGAATGTAACATCGGCCGAGATAAGGTAACGTCATAGAGTAGGAGAATAACAACGATAACCTTTTTGGGACCGAGTGAAACCAAGGAAGACACACTTGAGAGATCGGTCCGTGAGTTTGTCTAGACCAAGAGAGAGATTATGGACAAAACAAGTGGACCCAAAGACGTGAGGCGAAAGAGAATAAAGAGGATGATGGGGAAACAAGACAGAATGAGGGACCTGATTATCAAGCACAGAGGATGGCATGCGATTGATAAGGTAGCATGCAGTAAGGACAGCATCACCCTAAAAACAAAAGGGAACCTGACTATGGAGTAAGAGGGTCCAAGTTGTTTCTGTTGACTATTCTGTTATTTCCTTCTTTTATTGTCCCTGTTTGTAGGGATTTTATTTCTCTTTTTGATTTATTCTATTTAAAGAGATAAGATCATTTGTTTCCTTATCTCTCTATTTCTGTTTTCTTCCGTTTTTATTTCCTTAATTTTAGGATTGTTTGTTGCTAACTTTATGGAGAATCATTAGCAGACCTATTGCCTAGTTTCTCTATAAAAGTCTTGTATTCCCTCCTACTCGAATATATGAAAGTATTCTCAGATTTTAGATTTCTTCATGGTATCATGAGCAGGGTTTTGATCACTATGCCCTCGCTAAATTCCGCTATTACACATCCTCTCATTTTCTAAGATTTCTCTCTTTTATCTTGTTCCCTTACTGCCGTTTTTTTTTTCCCTATGGCTGGCAAACCTCCATTGTTTCCTTGGGGGAGAGCCATGACTGGCACCAGAGGGGATGAGACTTTCGAAACTTTAGAATCTACACAACAAATTCCAGATGGAACTTCAGAAGCAATTAACGCAGGTACTATTCAGGTTCGCTACTCCGATACTTCTTCCCTTCAAATTACCACTCATAAGCTCAACGGAAAAAATTATCTGCCATGGTCACGTTCTGTTGAGATGGTGATTTGAGGGAAAGTTAGGTATAAGTACCTTGATGGGGCTGCCACGAAGCCGGCAGAATCAGATCCAGCCTTCGAAACATGGGATGCCCAGAATTCAATGGTGATGGCTTGGCTGATCAATTCCATGGATGCGAAGATTAGTGAGAACTTCATGTACTACCAGACTGCCAAACAGATATGGGAGGCTGCCAAGAGGCAATATTCTGATATGGAAAACTCAGCCCAACTGTTTGAACTGAGAAATAAGGCTCGAAACCTCACACAAGGCAAAAGGGATGTTACAACCTACTTCAATGCCCTTACAAAATTATGGCAGGAAGTAGATCTATTTAATGATGGTCATTGGTTGTGTTCTGGTTGCATTGAGCACTATCAAAAAGCTGTGAATAAGGACAGAATTTATGACTTCCTATCAGGACTTAACAAGGATCTAGATGAGGTCAGAGGACGCCTACTTGCCTCTAAACCCCTACCAAGTATTGATGATATCTTTGCTGAGGTTCGCCGAGAAGAAACTCAAACGCATTATGCTTGGTACCTCAACACCAGTAGCTGAAAACTTTGCCTTCTTAGTCAGCGGATTGGAGAATTTTCGAGGAGAGTCTCGGAGTCAAAAAAAGAATGGGAACCTTTGGTGTGATTTCTGTTAGAAAACAAATCACAGTCGTGATAAATGTTGGAAATTATTTGGGAAACCACTGAGTCAACATCAAAAATGGTAACAACCTCAATCTTTCTCTCAGCAGGGAACAATTTGAGCAGTTGCAACAAATCCTCAACACCCAACTGACAAACCAGAATCATTTCCCCACTCAGGGATAGCCTCTAGTACTTCCCTTTTGGCTCGAAAAGGTACTTTTCTTACTGCTTTAAGTGGTAAATCCGAAACTATTGAACCTTGGGTGATAGATTCTGGTGCCACAGATCATATGACAAGTTGTGCAAGTTTGTTCTATTCTTATAAACCTAGTCCAGGAAACCTGAAAATTAAGATTGTTGATGGATCGTTTGCAACAGTTGCTGGAACTGGTACCATTAATAGTAGCCCTCACATATCACTCAAAGATGTTCCCCATGTACCCAAATTATCTTGCAATCTGCTTTCTGTTAGTAAAATAACCAGCGATCTAAATTGTACTGCTGAGTTCTCACATTCTCGCTGTATTTTTTAGGATATGATTTCGGGCATGAGGATTGCCAGTGCTAAGGAACACAATGATCTCTATTACATTGAAGAAGTCATTCCCAGCAATCAACACGCCTTGACCACTGGCAACTGCTCCACTTCCCTGTCTAGAAAAAAGCAAATAATGTTATGGCACTCTAGGTTAGGCCATCCTAGTTTTCCTTACCTTAAACAGTTGTTTCCTTCACTTTTTGAGAATAAAGATATATTTCAGTGTGATGTTTGTCAAGTTGCCAAACACCAAAGAGCTGTGTTTCCATCTCAACCCTATAAATCAACCAGACCATTTACTTTAATTCATAGTGATATATGGGGTCCTTCTCAGGTTCCAAATCCAACTGGCAAACGGTGGTTCATCACATTTATTGATGACCATACACGGATCACCTGGGTTTACCTTTTGAAAGAAAAAAGTGAGGCTGCCCAAATTTTTAAACAATTTCACTTGATGGTACAGAATCAATACAATAAAAAAATTCAAATTGTTCGTACTGATAATGGGAGAGAGTACTTCAATTCCATTCTTGAGGCTTATTTTTTAGAAAACGGTATTATTTACCAAAGTTCTTGTGTTGATACCCCTCAACAAAATGGGGTAGCTATACGTAAAAATAGACACCTCTTGGAAGTTGCTCGCTCCATTATGATTGCTAACAATGTTCCTCAATTTTTTAGGGGTGATTCTATTTTGACAGCCTACTATCTTATCAATCGGCTTCCTTCTCGTGTTCTCAACCATCAGGTTCCTTATCAGCTCTTTCTCCAGTACTATCCTCAAACTCACCTTGTAAATTCCTTACCTCTCAAAGTATTTGGCTGTAAGTCATTTGTTCATGTTCATGACCATAACGGAAGTAAGCTTGACCCTCGTGCTATACCCTGTATTTTTCTTGGTTATTTAGCCACTCAAAAGGAGTATCGCTGCTACTCCCCTGATAAACACAAATATTTTATCACTATGGATGTCACCTTTTTTGAAAATCAGCCTTTTTACCCCAATAATTCACTTCAGGGGGAGAATGGGATAGAAGCTCTTTCTTGGGAACCTTCACCAAGCCCTATATTACACATTCAGGATGATCCACCCACACCAGTTGAACAAATAAAAGAGCCTACAACTAAAACAAATGACCTAGAGTCTGCCATAAATATTACCAATTCTGAGACAGAGGGAGATCCTCAACAACAGCCTGAGTTACATGTTTATTCCAGAAGAAATGCATCTCGCAGAACTGAGACTGTTGTGGACTTGATGCCTTGCCATGAATCAGAACAGATTTCATCTCCTAAGGTTACTGATCTTGATCTACCTATTGCATTAAGGAAAGAAAGTCGTTCTTGTACTCAGCATCCCATCTCTAATTATGTTTCCTACAGTCATTTCTCACCTTCTCTACAAGCTTTTATCACTAACTTGTTAGAAGAAAAAATTACAAAGGATGTACAGGAGACTTTAAGGGATCTTGAATGGAGAAAGGCTATAATTGAGGAAATCCATGCTCTTGAGAGGAACCAAACATGGGATCTTGTACAGAAACCCAAAGGGAAGGCTCCGGTCGGCTGTAAATGGGTATTTATAGTAAAGTACAGGTATAATGGTACTATTGAAAGGCACAAAGTGAGGCTGGTTGCAAAAGGATTTACTCAAACGTATGGCATAGATTACAACGAGACTTTTGCTCTAGTTGCCACACTCAACACTGACCGTGTCCTATTATCTATTGCTGTCAACTTCGATTGGGACCTACAGCAACTTGATGTAAAAAATGTTTTTCTCAATGGAGACTTGGAAGAGGAAGTATACATGGATCTTCCACCTGGGTTTGATAATGAAGGGAGAAATGGAATGGTTTGCAGACTAAGAAAGGCTCTTTACGGGTTAAAGCAGTCCCTGAGAGCTTGGTTCGGTAGATTCACCAAAGTAATTCTTCAACAAGGGTATAAGCAAGCTCAGTCTGATCACACCATCTTTTATCGACACAAAGATGGTAAGATTACTATTCTTATTGTCTATGTGGATGACATATGTTGGATAACAATCCCGTACTTTATGAGGAATTACAGCATCCTATAATTGTAGGGATTGTGATAAGCTATCTTGTCTTCTTTATTATGTTGCTTATTTTTAGGGATTTCTAATTAATTATGGGAATTGCCTATTTTTTGTTTCCTTATTTAACTCTCTGTTTTCCCTATTTATGTAATGTTTGATCATTTGAATAAAGAAAAAAAGGGAATAATTTTCTCCATACTCTAATCTTATGGTATCAAAGAGCCACTTCTTCATCATAGATGAAAACCTGATACGGCCTCATGGCTGACGGACCCGCCACCCTGAAAATGCCGATCGGTCTACCACCCAAAACCAAAACACCATCCCGTTCGCCACTGCTTCATTCTTCCAACCAATTGACCTTAACCCCTCCATTCAAATAACCCAACACAAGTTAAATGGGTTAAATTTCAGAGAATGGTTTTAGTCGGTCCTCCTTGTGATTAAAGGGAAAGGAAAAATGGGCTACCTTACAGGGATGACTGCCGCTCCAACACCAAACGATCCCTTCTATAACAGTTGGGATGCAGAAAACTCTATTGTTATGGCTTGGTTGATCAACTCTATGGATCCTAAGATCTGCAAAACCTACCTGTTCTGCAAAACCGCCTATGAAATTTGGACAACAGTGCAGGAGATGTACTCGGATCTACAAAACTCTGCGCAGTGCTTTGAAATCAGGTCAGCATTGCAACGCGTCAAGGTAACAAATCTGTGATTGAGTACTTTAATATATTGGTTGAACTATGGCAAGAAATGGACCTGTTCTATACAGTTTCATGGAAATGCCCTGAGGATAAATTATTATATGACCAAATGTTGGAAAAGGAAAGGGTATTTGATTTTCTTCAGGGTCTTACCAAAGAACTAGATGAAGTTCGGGGTCGAATACTTGGCCTTAAGCCTCTGCCATCTCTCAAAGAAACCTTTGCCATGGTTAGAAGGGAAGAAAGCTGCAGGAAAGTAATGTTGGAGACCAGTTCTACAATTGAGGACACTCAACTGGGTTCAGCTCTTGTCAGTCGCAGAACTGACCCCAAGGCTCAATGTCCAAAGGAGGCAAAAACATGGTGTGAACATTGTCAGAAACCATATCACACCAAGGACACATGTTGGCTCATTCATGGGAAACCTACAGATTGGAAGTCGCGAAGTCAGCGCAAGCCCTCTGCCTCTGTTCATATGGCTGAATCCTCTACTGAACCAAAGAAGCACAATTCTGCTCCTTTTTCTGGTGAACAGTTGGATAAGTTGAAGAATTTGCTTTCTCAACTCAAACTTGAAATACCTGGACCTTCAACCTCTACAGCAAACATTGCTCACAAAGGTAATGGTCATTTTTCTTTCTTGTCTAAGCATGAGAATACGGGAGAGTGGATCCTTGATTCCGGTGCTACTGATCATATGACGGGGTCATATACTGACTTCACATCATACGACCAGGCTGATAGAGGTGTTACTATTACGGTTGCTTATGGTAATTCATCATTGGTGGTGGGTACAGGTAATCTGAATTTGTCAGGGTTAAAACTGAACTCTGTTCTTGATGTCCCTTAATTGCAATATAATCTCATATCTGCTAGTAAATTGACTAAAGATATAAACTGTGCAATCATTACTTACCCATCTTACTACATTTTTCAGGATTTGTCTTCGAGGAAGACGATTGGCAGTGCTAATGAACGCAATGGCCTCTACAATGTCTCTACTAATTCTCCCTCAAGGGCGGATTCCCCTCAAACCGTCTCTCTATCAAGTGTCTCAGATTCAGATATCCTTCTTTGGCACAACCATCTTGGTCATCCTCATTTTAGTTACTTAAAATACTTGTATCCAGACTTATTTATCAATAAAGATATTTCCTCTTTCAGTTGTGAACACTGTATTCTTGCTAAACAATCTCAAAATAATTACCCTCCTCATTCTTATTGTGCATCTCAACCCTTTCATCTCATACATAGTGACATTTGGGGGCCCTCTCAAATTCCCAATGTTACTGGAACTCGATGGTTTATTACTTTTATAGATGACCATACTCGTGTTTGTTGGGTGTATCTCTTAAAAGAAAAATCAGAAACAAACATTATTTTCAAAAAGTTCCATAAACTTGTCACTAATGTTTTTCAGTCATCTATTCACATTCTTCGTACTGACAATGGACGGAAGTATTTCTCGCATGACTTCAATAATTACTTACTTGAACATGGCATACTTCATCAAAGTTCATGTAGCCATACTCCCCAACAAAACGGTGTTGCCAAAAGAAAAAATCGGCACCTTCTTGAGGTTGCTCGCTCCCTTATGTTCACCTCAAATGTTCCAAATCATTTTTGGGGGGAAGCTATCTTAACTGCTACCTATCTTATCAATCGTATTCCTTCCAAACCTCTTCAATTTTTAACCCTTCTTAGTTGTCTAAAAAGGGCCTTTTCCTCAATAAGGATGCTTGAGTCACTTCCACCAAAAATATTTGGTTGTACTATGTTTGTCTGTGACTCTAGTCCCACACGGGGAAAGTTTGATCCAAATTCCCATAAATGCATCTTTCTTGGTTACTCTCCCACGCAAAAAGGGTATAAGTGCTACTGTCCCAAATCCAAAAGATTCTACATATCATATGATACCACTTTCCTTGAACATCAATCTTTCTTTCCCAATAATTCGCCTCAGGGGGAGAACATGATTGAAACTCATCACTGGGATCCGTCCATCTCTCTTCCCATATCTCTTCCATTGTCTACCTTTGTACCAAAAGAAACCCATAATCCCTCGGAATCTACTCCATCGAAACCAGAATCTACACATGTAACAGGTCAAGGGGGAGAATTAGAGAAGAGACCTCAAGGTGAGAACAAATTTTTCCCAAAATTTTTCACCAGGAGACCGAGACCGTGTTCCTTTGCAAAGTCAATCACCGGATCTGGAGTCAAATCATATGGAAACCGCAGAAGGAAACATAGAAGGTAATTGTACAGTTGATGATTCTAATATAGTTAATGATACGGTTGATGAGATTGACCATGATTCTAATACTGTTAATGATACGGTTGATGAGATTGACTTGCCTATTGCTCTAAGGAAAGGAGTAAGGTCCTGCACAAAGCATCCTATATCGAGTTACCTCATATATTCCAACCTATCCCCAAGATATAGAGCTTTTGTTGCAGATTTGGACTGTGTGCAAATTCCCAACACTGTCCATGAAGCCTTGAAAGATAAAAAATGGAGAGCTATTGTCCTAGAGGAAATGGCTGCATTAGAAGAAAATAAGACTTGGGAAATTGTAACTCTTCCTAAAAGTAAGAGAGTTGTGGGATGCAAATGGATATTTACCACAAAGATGGGTGCAAATGGAAAGATAGACAGATATAAGGCAAGACTAGTTGCCCAAGGCTATACCCAAACCCATGGTATAGATTATGAGGAAACATTTGCACCAGTTCAACATGATAGGATGAAGCATGTGAGGATTGATAGAAACTTCATCAGGTCAGAAATTGAAAATGGAACTTTCACCCTACACTATGTCCCAACCAAGTTGCAAGAAGCAGATGTTCTTACAAAGGCCTTATTAAAATCAGACTGAGTCCAATGTTGGCAAGCTGGGAATGACTAATATCTATTCCCCATCTTGAGGGGGAGTGTTGGATAACAATCCCGTACTTTATGAGGAATTATAGCATCCCATAATTGTAGGGATCGTGATCAGCTATCTTGTCTTCTTTATTTTGTTGCTTATTTTTAGGGATTTCTAATTAATTATGGGAATTGCCTACTTTTTGTTTCCTTATTTAACTCTCTGTTTTCCCTATTTATGTAATGTTTGATCATTTGAATAAAGAAAAAAAGGGAATAATTTTCTCCATACTCTAATCTTAACATAATTTTAACAGGAGATGATGTAATGGAGATGACAAGATTGAAAAATAGGCTGGCAACAAAATTTGAAATAAAAGATCTAGGATCTCTTCGCTACTTTCTTGGAATGGAGATTGCTAGAAACAAGAAAGGAATTTCTGCCACTCAAAGAAAATATGTGTTGGATCTGTTAAAGGAAACGGGGATGCTTGGGTGTAAATCAGTGGACACACCAATGGATTCTATAATTAAGATTGGCAGCCAGAAAGATGCAACTCCAGTTGACACTGGAAGATATCAACATCTAGTAGGGAAGCTTATCTATCTTTCCCATACCAGACTTGACATAGCCTTTGCTGTAAGTGTGGCTAATCAGTACATGCATGCTCCCTGTGAAGAGCACATGGAGGTTGTGCTTCGAATTCTTAAATATCTCAAAGGATCACCTAGTAAAGGCCTATATTTTAGCAAAAATGAGTCCAGAAGCATAGAAGGGTTCACTGATGCAGATTGGGCTGGTTCTATTGATGACAAGAGGTCTACCTCAGGGTACTGTACCTTTGTATCGGGTAACTCGGTCACCTGGCGAAGCAAGAAACAAAATGTGGTAGAAAGAAGTAGTTCTGAAGCTGAATTTCGAGCTGTTGCTCACGGAATTTGTGAGATGTTATGGCTGAAACTTCTCCTTGAAGAATTAGAGATGAAAACTATCCCTCCTCTAAAGATTTACTGTGACAACAAGGCTGTCATAAATATATCTCACAACCCTGTCCACCATGACCACACAAAACTGAAGATTATGGACGATTCTGGTTAAGGAATCATGTCCATTCTGTTTTTTATTTTTACTGATTCTATTTTAGGTGTTTAGGTATTTGTTTCTATTTTTTTAGGATTTGTTTTTCCTTAATTAGCTAGGCCAGCTTCTTTTATTTTATTAATACTTTATAGTCAGATTCTATCCTGTTTTTAAGGCACTATGTTGCACCCTGAAAACATGGATGATGTTTTATTCCATCCTGATTTTAAGGCACCATATTCTGGGCCTAAAATCATGGATGTTGTTTACTTCTCCTGTATATATTGTACCCTGATATTGCAATATAGCAAGATGCATTCCTTCATCTGATTCTTTATGGTATCAGAGCATCTCAAACAAAATAAACCCTAATATTCCTGCTATGTCTTCATCAACCAGCAGCCCCTCCAACGTTATCTCTCCTACAGAGGACGTTGCGGTCACAATTTGTTCTCATGTTTATCAGCGGTAAAGGTAAAGATGATTATCTTACCTGTACTGATAAACCTCCTTCCTGTAAACCTCCTTCCAAGTCCGACCCTAAGTACAAGCAGTGGAAGTCCGAAAACCACATGGTTATGTCATGGTTGATAAACACCATGAATCTGGAAATAGGCCAGAACTTCCTGTTTTATTCAACTGCAAAGGAAATCTGGGACAGCGTCAAGGAAACTTACTCTAACCAGGAGAATACGTCTGAACTATTTGAGATTAAGAGTATCCTTCATAATCTCCAACAAGGTGAAACGTCTGTTGCTGAATATTATAATGTCCTTACTCGGTACTGGAACCAACTCGATATGTCTGAAATCGTTAGCTGGAACTGTCAAGAGGATAAAAAGGTATATAACAATCTGGTGGAGAAGGAAAGAGTCTTCAAATTTCTTCTAGGTCTTAACAAAGACCTTGATGAAGTCTGAGGAAGGATCCTTGGAACCAAATCGTTGCCTTCCCTTCGTGAAGCCATCGCAGAGGTCAGAAGAGAAGAAAGCAGACGGAAAATCATGATGGGAAATCAAGGATCTTTCCACACAACCAAAGGTTCTGCCCTTGCAGTTCAAATAAACCATATTCAGGGAGGTGATAGCAAACCTCACAAAGGAAGACCATGGTGTGACTTTTGCAAACGTCCTGGACACACAAAGGAGACATGTTGGAA